>CM070601.1:32792314-33305838 GCA_036346395.1 Hsuehochloa calcarea
CGACTAAGCTTCTGGTCGCCCAAAGCTACCGAACTAAGCATGGCTAAGCATTTTCCAATCGGAACTACTAAGTGATCCAAGTCCCTCCATCTGACTCACCACAAAGAAATCACCTAAGCTCATGGTAGTAGAGGATAAACGAGTCCTACGGATTATGCAACTATAGGATACTAACCATAATTTAACAACAAAATAGCAATGCATACATACGAGTTGGAAATCAATATATTAGACTTGAAAAATAATAGGATTAACATGATCAAACTGCTTGCCTGCTTGCTGTGGGTCAAGATGTTGCTGGGGATCAACAATATTGTCGATGTGCTCTTCGGGTCCTAACGAGAAAGCGAAAAGCAATCGATAAGAACGAATAAAATGCAAGGACTCAACAGCAAACTTTTTCCAAAAATTCTGAAAACCTTAATGAAGCAAGGTACTGATTTATAAAGAATTTAGCAACAAGAACCAATTGATTTGGATTCTTAATGCCAAAACTACGACCGAAAGAAGGTCTTACGACCAGGTAGTGGTCGTAGCAGAACCTACGACTGGACCATAGTCGTAGAAGGATTTACGACGAGATAGTGGTCGTGGAAGGATTTACGACCAGATATCTACGGGGTACTAGTCGTAGACAGACTTACGACTAGGTACTAGTGGTAGAAGCACTTACGACCACGACGTAGTCGTAGCAAGTCTTACGACTAGATACAAATCGTAGAAGAACGTATGACCACGCCATAGCCGTAGTGAGACTTACGACTATGGGGGTGATTGTAGGAGAACTTACAATCACTCGGTAGGCCTCTCCCTTATAAGCATAAGGGCACTTCTGGGGACTACGAGACTTCACATTTACCCAACATAACCCTGCATCTGGTCGAAATGACCAAGCCATACCGACTGGTCGAAAGTCCGACCACGGCGCCGCCCCGCACTCTTTGCGGTTCGGCTTCTTCGACCCAGTGATGCGACCACTGAGTGCGGCCGAGAGGTATGGCTCGGAAACTCGCCGAACGGGCAATGCCAAAGGACAACGAAAACACACTTACTCTCCTATAGGGCAATGCGAAAGTACCTGGGCTGAAGAACGACCAGAGACCCACGGAGTGGCTCCGGCGACGAGTATCCGAACGGCGGTGGTAAGGTTCTCGCTAGGCCACAGCGACCTGGGCACAGAGAGAACCAAACCGCGTGAGAGTTAAGCTCCAAATAGTAAAGGGGAGCAGAGGGCGAAGACTTGAAGAAGAAACCCCACCGCACCACCTCCACCAAGCTCCACACTCAACAATGTCGGTCAAAGAGAGCGAGGGACTGCAGCTCAAGCAAGAGGGTGAGTGCTAGGCGGAGTTGCGTATGCTAAAGGAAGCTAAGGCGAAGCAATGGGGTTTAAAGAGAGCAATGGCGAGAGCAACTACGGATTTTTCGGTCGGGTCAACACTGCCATGAGAGCACTTGAGAGCGATGGGAGCAGTTGAGTCATGGCCCTCTGAGGGATGAGCGCGACATGCATTTAATGCGCTCAGAGCTAGCCGTTTAAAGGTGGACATAGAGTGGATCGCCGCCATCGCTTTCTCTCTCTGCACGCCATGGCGAGCTCACGCTACGACAGAGGAAGGGACGACTCGTTGGTCGTCGGATTGGAATCGAACAGTACCGGCTAGATCGAGCGATTGAAACGATCCCATCGCTCGATCGGTCGAGGACCGCTCGATGCCGATCCAACTACCGAGTCGACGGTTCGCAACGACTCCATTCGTTCGGTGGTCGAAGGCAGTGCGATACCGATCCAACGGCTCACGCCCCTAGCGCCCGAACGACCGAGTTGGTACCGATTAGTGGTCGGACCGCGCCCGTGGCTCGAGCCCGAGTCCGACTTAAACCAAGGAACAGTGAAAACCGCTTAGGGTTTGAATTTGAATACCGATTTTTGGAGAACTATTTAAGGTAGCAAGCAAGCTCCAAAATTATGAAATTTTAACTCGAGTTTGTCGACGACCGAGGAACCTCTCACAAAATTTTCGAGGTTTTCATACACCGAATTTTCCCCGTAAATTCCGAAGAGGAAATAGGTTTGACCAAATTTGACTTGCCTCCAACAATTATCAAATAATTTCTAAAAATCATGAGATAATTCAGAGGTGTTGCTAAGCCTCCCTAGAACTCTGGAGAAATATCTCCAAGGGTTTGGCACAAAATCTAAGACAAGGAGGTTTTTGATTAGAGTCGAATGAGGATTTGAATTTGATATTCCCTAATCCTTTTAAAAGAATTACAAAAATGACCAGGGGTTTAAAGATGCAAGAAAAGTTTTAATTTCTCCTGATTTTCTTACACTTGAAACACAAATCCATTTTTGGGATGTTACAGTCTCCGCCTCTGGGGACATGTTACTGGTGCTTGACCTTGTCCGCCGCCGCCGGTTCAGCCTCCACCCAGACAACCTCCTTCTGTAGAAGATGAGGCCGCCAAGAAAGAGGCAAAGGCTATTGCTGCTGCTGATAAGGCCTTTCAGTATATCATAGACGCTTTTGAGTAGGCGAAAACAGATCGGATAGTTTTCGACCGATCCGGACGGAAACAGATTCGGATTTTTCTCGGATAATTCTCGGATCGGAAATGAATACGAATTTTTTTGCCGAAACGAATACGGATACGGTTGCCCTGTTATCTGTCGAATACGGATACGAATAAAGGCCGGATATCCGAATTTCGGCCCAAAAGAGAAAAGATATTTTAATTGATTTTCGAATTTCAGAAACTGCAACAAATCAAATAGCCATTTAGAAAATAGCAAATAGAGTTAAAAAAATTCTAGAAAAAATCACAGAAATTCCTTGAATTATTTTAAACTTAATAAAATTAATTCCAATTGAAAGTTGGCTTTTATTTTTGCACAAAACTATTTTAAATTTCTGGAAAGCAGGAAAAACCTTTTTAAAATCTAAAAAATTCAAGAAATTAATTAAAATTTTCATTTTCATTTTTCAATCAATAAATTCCCAGAAAACTCAATAAATTTTATTTTTCGATTCGTATTCGCTCTGTATTCGTATTCGATATCATTCGTATCCGTATTCGTATCCGGGTATTCGTATTCGTATCCGGATCCAGAAAAAGTATTCGATCCGTTTTCACCCCTACTTTTGAGCGCTGGTGTGCTGATGAGGCCCGAGTTCAAGCCATCCTGGTGGTCAGCGTCGACGACTCCATCCAGCCAGACATTGTTGGTTTGTGTGCCACTTGTTAGATTTGGGAATACTTGCGCGAGCGATACCAGCAGAGCAGCGATGCTTAGTTCTTTTCACTTCAGCGTGAGTTGGAGACGCTTCACCAGGAGGACTCCGTCGATGACTTCTTCTGAGCCCTGGCCAGTCTCTGGCACCAGCTGGACGCGCCGCTTCTCCACTCTGCCAGGAGTGTCATAAAATGTAGAAGGCGGATCGCGATCGCCTTCGCCTTCATAACTTTGTCTGCCGTCTTTGCCCAGAGTTTGAGCCTGTCAGGGCTCAACTGCTGAGTCACTCACCACGACGGATAGTCACCGAGGCTCTTTCAACGCTTCGTGCTGTGGAGTTTCGCCGCGGGGTAGCGGCATAGTTTGTTCCGGCTGTGCTTGCTACCCCTTTTTCTTCGACTACACCGACGGTTTCTGCTTTGACTACAATCCCTCCTCAGGTGTCTGTTTCTGCTCCTGTTTTGCACCAACCGGGGTTCAGTGCAATTATTGCAAGAACTTTGGGTACGAATATCAGCGTTGTGCGGTGCGGCAAAAGCAGAACAAGGCGCGTGAGGCTGGACGATCCAGGGGGCAGGGAGGCCCTTCCTCGACGGGAGGACAGACTAGCATATCAGGACCTTCTCAGCGAGGTTACTCTGTTCAGCGGTTCTGTCAGGCTCTACTTCAGCAGCTCTCTCACAGCTCAGCAGGTTCCGCCATGCTAATCTGTCCAAACTCAGTGTGTGTGATCCACCATGAGTTTGAGGGAGGGGGTGTTAGAATAGGACTCCTTTTGCATTTCCTTATCTGTATATGACAACCCCCTTTTGTACTCCCTGTATATATTGCCCTTTGGGCATCTTGAATATATGCACACAATATTCGTAATAGGTCACACGCGCCAAGATCGCTTAGGTTACACACACCGAGAAACGCTTGAGTCACACGCGCTCGAGAAATGTTTAGGTCACACGCGTGCGAAAAACCCTGAAACCATGCTCCTAGGGACATAGGATGACAAGGAATATTATAACCAAACTAGTATTAAGCAAACCAAAGTTCCAATCATTAAACTAATATAAACCAAGTCTAATAATAAATCCTAAATGGAAGTTTCATGTCTCTTGATTTAGCGAAGCAAATTAAATAAAGAATGTATGTGAAATGATTGCATGTGATGCACATGTGCTACTCCATCTCATGCATGGCGCCGTCATTGTCTACCTAAAAACAAGCAGCAAGGGTGAGTTTAAGACTGAGCAAGTACATAATAGAATAATAAGCAAACAGCTTATCATTCAATTAAATCATTATCACCATTCTCATACCCAATTAACCATAGCATCTTTCATATAGTCAATTAACATATTTATATTTTCATGTATGCAATTCTCAAGTATGCTCCATGCTCAAATGCAACTTTATAAGATGATGCCGGTATAGCGGAGTGATCACTCGTCGGTAAACCATTCTATCCTCCGTCCTGTGGAGTCCCCACCTTTGTAGGATTTTACCAAGAGCTCTTCGGGCTAGCCATGTAACATTACTCACCGACCCCATCGGAATACTTACATGACTTTCTTACTGACCTGGCTCATTCAATCATGTCATGATGAATGCAAAGGATGCAACATTGTTCACTATCCATTAAAGTGATCCAATATCATCATTATCATGTCATCCCTATGGTCATATCATGATGTCATATCATCATCAATATCATGGCATTTAAATAAGCATAAATAATTGGCATGGTAAGTTAATAGTAAAGACATGGGCAAACAAACTGATGTCTACCGCTCTACCATGCACTTGCTTTTTAGCCACGAAAGTCGGAACGATGCAAAGACGACACCGAACTCGAAGCAACACTCCTGGGACAAAAATCAATAACCCACCTAAAAAATATGCCACAATAGTACACGAACATGGAACAACTCAATATCGCTCCTACACGCAAACCCGACACAATTAACCTATCTTCACCAAACTGCCCCACTGTTGTCTCGGTGATCAAACACTCATAACTTTTACTTTTGGAATCCAAATATAGCAAACTATATATTTTCTGGAATCAGACACAATTTGCTGCGCTTTCCTAGTTATGTAAATTATCTAATTACACCATCTAATTCTTCATTTTCAACCCCAAAGGTTAGTCTGGAACTTTACAGAACAACAGACTTCACAATTTTATATCTATTTTTCTACCACATGAAAAATAGCAAATCATAGAATTATCTAACTAAACCTAGTTATGACCATGGATAGAAAAACCGTTTCTCGACAATTCCTACGGCGTCTTGATCGTAACCACTGTTATCGGTTTTCCTGAAAAACCGGTCGATTTCGTTTAAATTTGCTTAAAAATCAACTGAAATTTAAAATTTAAAATTTGAATTTGCAAACTCGGAAAAACCGGCAGGGATTTCAAATCCCGCCGCCCACCGGTAAGGCCGGTTACCGCCAGTAACCAGCGGTAACCGGCCGGGATTTCTATCCCTGGTTATGACCACAATTTAATTCGATCATCTACTACACGTAATAAAGTGATCTACACGACTGCTGTGAACGGCGATAGAATTATGGACAACAGCATTCCAGAGCCATAACTTTTCAACCGCTTAACCAAATATATTGATCTTGTACTCTATGGAAAGCTTAGAAAATTATCTACAACTTTTCTAACATGACAAAGTTATGAATCAGGACGGAGAAATCTCAAAACTCCCCCGCAAGGTCCTGCAGCACAACTAACCGAAACAGGGCATCACCAATCTACCAATTCCCGCGATCAATCTACTCTATACTTTGATTAAACATCAATCTAATAGCAAAACCAGGGCTTCCAAATGTTACCCCACCATGGTTGTTAAGTCGTAAAGTCGAGTCGAGTCATTGTAGGAGTGACTTGTCGACTTGGTCAACTAGTCGCGACTAGTCCACGATTAGTCGGTGTACAAACAGGGGATGTTATACATAAATTACAGCAAGGTAACAACAACTAAAAACACATGTATATATCGTAAAAACATGGAATAAAGAGGAGAATAACATTAGCATGGTGATGAGTTGATGGCTTACTTGTTTTGAGGCGAACTTCTCATTCTTGGCTTATCCCATTCTTTGAAATTGAGAAGCAACATCACGAGGAATAGAGCACAAAGCAGAGTAAAGTAGATGTGAGGGGACTAGAGGAATGGAGTCCAGAGGAACTGCTGAACTGAGAGGACTAGAGGAACGAGGGATACTAACCTGAGGAGAGGAGAGGTGAAGCCGTGAAGGGCTGAAGGCGATGGCTCCCGGCGGCGAAGGCCTCGGGCGGTGGAGGAGGACTTGGTCTTGGGCGACCGGCGGCTGGAATGGGGGGGGGGACTTGCCTGTGGGCGACTGGCAGCCCCTTCCGGGCTAGGGTTTCGCCCAGCACCAAGAGAGAGAGAGCGAGAAACTTTGGCATAACTCAATCCTCTCTACTATCCCGCTACATTTACAAGCTGGGCCAAGCCCATCATTTTCTCAAGCTGGGCTAATCTCGTTTGTATTCCTGCCCGACGAGACGCCCCTCAAGTCGCGCGCCTAGTCGTCGCAAGTCTCCGGCAAGTTGACCAGTCGCTCGACTAGGCCACCAAGTTGCGTCGAGTGCTTCTAGTCGTTCCCCCAGTCGACGTTGCGACTAATCGGCAATTAGTCACGACCAAGGATCAAAAAACTGGAACCGGGCAAAAACCCGCCCGACGCCATTTCTTCGTTACCGGTCGATAACTGGAAATCCTGGAAAAAATCCCAGCTGGATGTCATCAAATAGAGTTTGAATTTGGGATAAAACCGCCGGGATTTTGAATTCGAATTTGAAGGATTCCGGTCGGGATTTTGGATCCCGGTTCCCACTGGGAAATCCGGTAACTGGCCAGATTTTTGATCCATGGTCACGACTAACTACCATGTACCCCCAAGAAATTAGACGACCACCACGGTTGGATCACGAAAACCTAGTTTTGTCCTCCTTTTCTTCCTTCCCTTCCCTTCCTCTTCCTCTTCCTTCTTTCTTCCTCTCCTTCCTGGTGTCTCCCTTGCAGCAACAGCAGCAGCACGCAGTCGGCGGCGCTAGGGTAGAGGCAGCAAGGGCGGCGGCGGCTAGCAGGGGCAAAGGGGCAGGTAGGGCTTGCAACCCCCCCAGCCGAGTCCAAGGGCCCACACCTCCTTTAACTCCTACTCCTTTTATAACTCTTTAAACCCTCTTAAATCTTTTAATAAAGCAGGGTATTACATAACCTCTTCCAAAGCAATTAAGTAGGGGTAGAGAGAGGAAAATTGCAATTACTACAACAAATATATTGAAACGGATACTCCCGAGACCATAGACAAATATAGCGAAATGGAGGGAGTAATAGGGACTTTGAAGCTTTGGTGCAAGTTTAGGGACCTGCAATGGAATTTACTTATATCAGTGTGCGCAATCGCAACTTGCTAACTATTTTGTATTGACTTTTCAGTGCTTTGGTAGGCCTCTTTTTCCCAGCAGTCACTGGAATCATGGCTGGCTCAAATCGATCTGCTTCACTTAAAGATACACAACGTTCAATACCAATTGGAACGTTATCTGCAACTCTTACTACAACTGCTATGTACCTGTTTTCTGTGCTTCTTTTTGGAGCCTTGGCCACTAGGGAAGAGCTTCTAACTGATAGGTGTGTGCTTTTTAATGCTGCATATTATCAGTGCTCCCACTTACAGTTGTAGATAATGTGTTTCTCTGGGGTTTATTTTTATATATATACATCTGACTTCTGAATTTATGATTCTATCAAGGCATGATCATATGTCCTGGTGATTGCATCCATTCACTCTATCCTACTGGATTTCATGGCCACAAGGAAATGTTATGGACTTATGGTGTAATTGTCCTATCAGTAGATACATTGATTCAAGTCTTTGCTTGCAACCATCACGGCTACAGCTATTCTGCTGGCTGTTATGGGAATTGGGCACATGAAGTTTCTGTTGTTAGTGCGTCTGCCTGTATGGGTACTGTTATAGGACGTCCTGTTTGAGGGTGCATACTCCATGCTATTACGATCAGAACAATTTACCTGTCTTTTTTTTTCATCTGGAGCTAACATAAAGAAGTAGCAGCATATTGGCTTATGGTTAATATAATTTATAGGGTCAATAATCATATTTTGTATAACCTAAATAGGCCTTGAATATATTTTTCTTTGTTAATTTTGTTATTAAACAAACACATTCTGACAGCATGACTGTAGTATACAAGTTATTTTTTCCCTAGAACCACAAGCAGTTACACACTTGTACTGCTTCTGATTTCTTGTGTGGTCAGCTCATAAATATCCATAACACTCGCAGGCTTCTTACTGCTACAGTGGCATGGCCTGCTCCAGCAGTGATTTACATTGGCATTATTCTGTCCACTTTAGGTGCAGCACTGCAGAGTTTGACAGGGGCTCCAAGGTTACTTGCAGCAATAGCAAATGATGACATTCTTCCAGTTCTTAATTACTTTAAGGTTTCTGACGGGGCTGAACCTCACTCAGCCACTTTATTCACAATATTCATCTGCATTGGCTGTGTGGTTATTGGGAACTTGGATTTAATTACACCCACTATCACAATGTTTTTCCTTCTGTGCTATGCCGGCGTGAACCTGTCATGCTTTCTGCTTGACCTCCTTGATGCTCCTAGTTGGCGCCCTCGATGGAAATTTCACCATTGGAGTCTTTCATTTGTTGGTGCATTGCTTTGTGTTGGTATGCCTCTTTACTCGCCATTTATTTTGTCATCATGACCTTCACCATGAGTTGTAATATTTTTGCACAATATCGGTTTATGTATTTTGACATGTATAATAGAGTTACACATTATTTGATTCAAGACTTCTTTCACATGTATGAGATGTATGCCTTTTAATCTAACCAGCTTCACCTAATCTGTACTGACGTATTGTTTACCCTGTATTAGAAATCCCGGCCGGTAACCGGCTTTACCGGTGGGCAGCGGGGAACGAAATCCCGGCCAGTTTTTCCGGAGTTTGCAAATTCAAATTTCAAATTTCGAATTTCGGTTGATTTTTAAGCAAATTTAAACGAAATTCAACCGGGTTTTTTCGGGAAAACCGGTAACCGGCCGGTTACCGTTCCCGGTCCCCTGCCGGGATTTAGTCCGGTAACGGTATTTCGATCCATGGTTGTGGCACACAGCTGATTAAAATGCACCCTTGTGTTGTATTTATAATAGTGCTTTTCCACTTACATGGATCTTTCTCTCTATTTTCAGTGATCATGTTTTTGATCTCTTGGTCTTTCACTGTTGTCTCCCTTGCCCTTGCAAGCCTCATCTATTACTATGTGAGCATAAAAGGTAAGGCTGGAGACTGGGGAGATGGATTCAAGAGTGCATACTTTCAGTTGGCACTGCGAAGTCTCAGATCGCTAGGAGGTATGAATTTCTGCTTGGCAAGTAAATAATACTAATTGAAGCTATGTGTATTCCCCTATTTGTAACGCTTACCATTCTTCTCACAGCAAACCAAGTTCATCCTAAGAATTGGTACCCCATTCCTCTGATATTCTGCCGTCCTTGGGGTAAACTTCCAGAAAATGTCCCTTGTCATCCAAAACTTGCAGATTTTGCCAACTGTATGAAGAAAAAGGGCCGTGGTATGTCAATTTTTGTCTCGATAATTGACGGTGATTATCATGAATTGGCTGAGGATGCGAAGACTGCCTGTCTTCAGCTGGACACTTACATTGACTACAAACGCTGTGAGGGTGTTGCGGAGATCATTGTAGCACCCTCAATGTCTGAGGGCTTCCGCAGCATTGTTCAGACGATGGGCCTAGGTAACTTGAAGCCAAACATTGTTGTGATGCGGTACCCTGAGATCTGGCGCCGTGAGAATCTGACACAGATACCGTCAACATTTGTCAGTATAATAAATGATTGCATTATTGCTAACAAGGCAGTTGTCATTGTGAAGGGCCTTGATGAGTGGCCTAATGAGTACCAGAGGCAGTATGGGACTATTGACCTCTACTGGATTGTGAGAGATGGAGGATTGATGCTTCTTCTGTCTCAGCTCCTGCTCACGAAAGAGACCTTTGAAAACTGTAAGATCCAAGTCTTCTGCATAGCCGAAGAGGACACTGATGCTGAGGAGCTGAAGGCTGATGTCAAAAAGTTCTTGTATGATCTTAGGATGCAAGCGGAAGTCATCGTTGTGACTATGAAGTCATGGGAATCTCACATGGAGAGCCATAGCAGTGGTGCTGAGCAGGATGATTCCCAAGAGGCTTACACAAGTGCACAGCGAAGGATCAGCACATACCTTTCTGAGATGAAGGAAACCGCGCAAAGAGAAGGACGGCCGCTAATGGAGGATGGGAAGCAAGTTGTTGTGAACGAACAAAAGGTTGAGAAATTCCTCTATACAATGCTGAAGTTAAACTCGACGATACTTAGATATTCAAGAATGGCAGCTGTGGTGCTAGTTAGTCTCCCTCCACCACCACTGAATCACTCTGCATATTTCTACATGGAGTACATGGATCTGCTTGTAGAGAACGTCCCACGCATGTTGATAGTTAGGGGATATAGAAGAGATGTTGTCACATTTTTCACATGATTAGATATATATACTTTTGGAGGCTCTACCGCCATTTGATTGTTGTACCATCATAGGAGTGTGGGCAAGCAAATTTTGTGCATATTCTACCGCCAAAGTCGGAAGCCCTGACCTTGGAGGCTACGTTGAGATGCGCGGGTTGTTATTGGCATATTGGGTACGTAAACTACGGCGTCTTCATTCTTTTTCTGGATTCAATGGATTCACATAGTGTGACGCCCCGTGTCATTACCCCTAGGGTAATCACACTTAGGCATACAGATTACTATTCGTCTGCCCGGTAGAACACTGCTCCGACGAATAGCAAGCCATTTTATCAGAGTTGCGCAGCAGAACAATAAAATAGAAACTGTACATCTTTATTACAGTAGTAGCCACATAAGACTAGGGTTCTTACTAAAGCTATTACACAACGCAAAGGAGCTCTCGCCTCGAGTCTGCGCTCGACTACCGCCTCCTACTGCCCCACGAGTCAAAGATGGCTTCCATCTCGCCAGTCTTCGCGGCGCGCCTTCTCCTCCTCACGTGCATCGGTACCTGCAAGTCCTTTGCCCCACTCGGGATAGCTCCCGGCTGGACTAGGATCTAACAAAGGAGAATACTAACAAGGTTGAGTACAAAAAGTACTCAGCAAGCATTAATAGCAAACAATGCACTGCATGACTGATCTCTGGTCTTTATCACAAATTCTAAAATCATCTCATTCTGAAAATAAATCATTAAAACATTAAGTGGCAATTTTAGTTCTGAAAATACTACTAGTCACTCGGAAAGAAGAAAGACCCCCAGTGGTTCCCGTAGACTCCAATCCAAGAGACTGGCATGAATTCATGATTTGTATAGCACTGCGCAGGCTTGCGCCACTTTACCCATAACTATTCTGAGCCCTCTGTGAACTGGGTCCATCGCATTTCCTTTGATGCGACTTCAAGTTCAGAATACAGACGTTTTCCAGGTTACGTGATTAAGTCTCCACCCATTGTTTTCCGTCGGTGCTCTGAGCGCACCTACCCTCCACCGAGTTCCAACAATGTTGGTTGGGGCGGCTATCCTCCGTGCCCAACACTCCACCTTGGACCGGCTATCCTCCGTGTCCAACATTCCCGTTGTGGAGAACGTAATTACGTAAACAGGTAGCATTTTCTGCCCGCCGAAACGGGGAAATGGTTGGCACTTATTTTACGGCATCTGACCGAGTAAGAGTTTTGTTAGTCCTTATATTATAGCTGTAGGTAAAGGGTCCCACCTCTTATCATCATCATCATCATCATCATCATCTCATCATCATCTCTTTTCTCAACCAAGGCCCCCTTTACCCACATAGTAATTCTCATCTCATCTCATCTCAGTTTTCTTATCTTTCTCATCATCTCAATCCAATTTGATTTTGAGAAATAGTTTTGATGCAGTACATATATGATAGAGCAATATACGGTTTACATTTAAATTAGCTATATTGATGTTCAAGAGGATCGCTTGCCTTTAGAATTTTTGGAAAGGTCGACGATGACGAATCTCTTATCGCCTTCTCCGCTTCAAGACCGGTTTGTCTTCTCAGAGCAAAGCGGTAGCATGAATAATATATAAATAAATACTTAGTTGAGTTTGAGTGATAATAGACGATAAAAAGCTAAGACAAATCCTATGTTAGCCAATATTTTAATTTAAAAAAACTTGTTTGGAACCAAATCCGGTTAGCACTCTCCTGCTAAAAATTGTTCTAGGGTTAAACTCAATCTATTGCCAACATCGCCGATCTCGCTTTTAGACTCAAAACCAAACAATTGATTCTAACCCTAATCTCTAATCACATATTTACTTAATCCCTCTAATCACTTAACTGCTAACCCTAATTCCACATTAACCGATTAACTAACCGGCGAATCTACTCAACTAATTCTAATAAAACCAACTAAACCCCTAATCTAATCACCTTCCTTAATCTAACCTACCCGGCTAATCACTTCTAATCCTAAACTAACCTCTTCCTTAATCACCCCTTCCTAACTAATCTAACCTAATCCACTACTAATCTAACCCTAACCCTTCCCTCTCTCACTCTCTCTCTCACTCCCTTACCCTCTCGGCGCCGACGCTCTCACTTCCCCTCTCTGCCGATTCCTTTCCACCGCCGCCTCCTCGCTCTCCCTCTCTCACCTCTCGCGCCTTTCCCCTCACCGCCGACTCTCCTTCCCCTCTCTCTCGCCTTCCCCTGCTCCCTCTCTCCCGGGATCCTCCGCCGCCATCGCCTCCCGTCGCTACCGCCTCCGGCTCGGCCTCCTCCTTGGCAGCGCGGCCGAAGGCTGCGCCGCCTTCTTGCTTCCCGCCACCGGTCGCCTCCCGCTATGGCCCCTACGGCGCCTCCTCCTCCTCTGACCCCGCGGCTTCCGGCCACCATCATGGTCGCCGGCCCGCCTGGCTCAGCCTCCCGGCGCCATGGCTCCAGTGTAAGGCCCGCCCGCCATCGAAACCCTAGGTAATCCACTCCCTCCTAACCCTATTGCTCTGTGATGGAAATGATTGCAATCTACGTTGATGCTATTGGGGTCTGGTGATTTGAATGGATGATGATCCAAACAAATGGATTTGAGCTAGGGTTTACCTTGTGATGGATCACAGTTGGGGAGAAGGAGTGGCAGCGCTGGCTTTGTGCTGGTGCTCCCCCTTCTCGGCTCTGGGTTCCCGTTCTTTGGTGTTTGGTCAATGGTCATTCTTCTTTGCTGGGGCTCCTCCTCCTTCCGCTGCTGCTTCTTCTTCTTGCCTGCTTGGACCTTCTTCGGTTCCTGCCTCTGCTGGCTGTGGGTGGAATGCTTGGCTGTGCTTGTGGTTGTGTTGCTGGCTTTGCTGGCTTTGCTTTGTGGATCTGGGAAGTGGTTTCAGGAGGGGGAATGGATTGCTGTGTTATGCTGGCTTGGGGGGATGAACTGGGACTGCTGGCTGCGGCTGAGAGGAATGCATTTGCTGCTGGGAGGGGGATGCATTGCTGCTGGCTTCTGGAAGGGGAAATGCATTTGTTGTTCTTTGGTCACTATACTGGGGAGATGAATGCAGGGGCCGGGCCGGTTCTGGCCGTTCTTGGGGAATGTATTAGCTGCTGGGAAGGTGAAAATGTATTTGCTGGGGGAAGTGCATTTGCTGTGGAATGCATTTACTTGTTTGTCTTCTTTGTTTTGTTGGCTAAGATGCACCGGATCACGGGTCGCTTTTGTAGGAGACGCATTGTCTTCTTCCCTGCTTGCTTTGTGGGGTTTGGGCTCGCCAGGAGCCGCACTTCGTGTCACCTCCTCCGTGCTTGATATTTTGAGGGTCACGGCTTGCTCTATGAGAGAGGCTTGGGAAATGGTTGCTGCACCCGGTGAAGCTTGGCTGAGGGTGTGGTTACCGGGGGTATGCACTGAGGGTTATATTGGGGTTTTGGCAAATGCAAACAGTGGGTGTTGGGTTCTGATAATGCCGGATGATGAGATCCACGTATGACAGATGTCGAAGGATCTTGGGTGGTCTGGATATCTTGGCGATCGAGGGGCCAACTAACTCCGGTTGGTCTGGGAATCTTGATTGCCAAGGGACCGACTACTCAGGGTACTCCGGATACTCTCCTGCACTTCGGGAAATCTGACGGCCACTTTCTACGCTTTAACTTCTATACACTACTGCTCACAGAAATACTTTCAATTACGATTACTAACTAATTGCTGGTTTTCTTGCGAGCGAGGAAAAATGGATTGCGAGGTGGCTCTACGGCAAAGCGCCAAAGAACCAAAGCATTTAAGAAATCTGCTACTACAGCATTTACAAGAAGAGAAGACGGCTAGGGTTTTAGTTATTTATCGCTAAAAACATTGTAAATGCTTGTAAAACAATCGTTGTAAAATCTTTTGATGCAATGAAATGGAATTGTTTTATGTTAAGAAATATGTAAATGGTGCGGTCGTCACATCCTCCCCTTGTAAAAATTTCGTCCCGAAATTGCAATCATCATGAGGGTGTTTTTGGGCTAGGCTCACGTAGCGCTTTTTCCTTTTCCCGAAGCTTGTGACGGGGTGATCCTTCCACTGTATTTCTTTTGGTCAAAAATTCGGGTTCCTTAACTGACGGGTTTCTGTAGCCAGAGTCTTCACCGGGGTCCTTTGAAAGTTGAACGTCTTGTAGAGAAGGGTCGAGATTTGTGTGTAGAAAGGTGAGGGTCACCTCAAATGGTTCCCTCTAGGTTCAAATATTGAGGTACTAGGGTTGGGTCCTGACTGACTTCTTGGTGGAAGCTTGCTGGAATACGCCATCTATACTTATTTGGAGAGCAGATGACTATTCCAATCAGTGGGTTCACTCCCAGGGATTTTTTTTCCAAAAATTCAGAATTTGCAAAGCTCTACGCTAGCAATATAGAAGATACAAAGGAGTGGGTTCTTCCAACATTTAAAGGAATAATATCCGAAGAGAGTGGAGGTAATAACGTACCAGTTATTACACCTGATGCTTCTCCAATCTGTTTGGCAATCATGGGTGATAGGTGTGCCGGTTCTCCTTTTCCAGCTTCCTTCGTGACAAGTTGGTTGTCTTCAGTCTGCTTCATATAGGTGAGTTGTAGTGGTGCTGGAGCAGGTGGTCTTGGCCTAAATGCTGGCTGTGGTGGGGTTCCAAATGTCCTCCGGGGATTGGGACAATCAATTTTACGATGTCCAAGCTGTCCACAATTGAAGCATGCACCTGTATCCTTCAGATAATCCTTTGTCATGTGGTTTCCTCTACACTTCCCACATGTAATTGCTAGAGGTCTTGGTTCTTTGTTGGTTTCTTTGAGGTGCGAAAAGGTGGGTTGAAGGGTCATTCGAGGTGGCCCATATCTTGGTGGCGGTTGCTGCGACACAAAGGAATGACGTCTAGGAGCAGATGAAGAATGGTGATCTGTTTTGGCCTTCTTCCTTCGCTCTTCGGTGAGGTTGGAGTATTCATTCTCGAATTATGGCTCTGTTGACTAGATCTTGGAATTGATGATTTTGTGGATGGATAGGAGCATTTTGGATATGGATGCATTCCATCCAGGAATTTCTCTATTTTCTTCTCCTCGGTGTCGACATCAGTTGGAGCGTAGCGGGAAAGATCGTTGAACTGACTCAAATATTCTACCATCTTTTTCCCGCCTTGAGTTAGAGCTCTGAATTCCCGTTTCTTTAATTCCATTCTTCCTGTAGGCACATGTGTTTCGGTGAAGCGTATCTTGAATTCAGCCCAAGTGATGGGTTGCTCACTGACACGGTTGCGGTTATAGTTAAGCCACCAAGTAGCTGCTGGTCCGGTCAGCTGGTGTGAAGCATACCGTACTTTCTCCACATCTGAGTATCCTACTGTATCCAACTTCTTTTCTATCTCTACCAACCAATCACTTGCATCCAGTGGATCAGTAGCTTTAGCAAAAGTGGTAGGGTGAGTTTGGAGAAAATCACCCAGACTAACCCCACGGGCTGGTTGAGAGGTGGTAGGTGCTACTCGAGTTAATAGAGCTTCCATGAAACGGTTTTGGTTCTCCTGGGCTTCTTTTCTGGAGTTCTCTAGGAATATGAGTACATCAGCCATGATGCCTAGGGGATCTGTTGCTCTGGTGGGTGGCTGCTGGCTGGTTCCTGGGATGGTAGTAGATGGAGGTTGATTAGGTGCTGACTCACTGGGGTTTACTACTGGATTCTGTGTGGACTGTCCATGCGGCAGGAGTCCCAGTCTCAATTTCAATGCACGATCTTGACTTCCTTGGCCTTCCATCTTCCTTAACAACTGTTGGGGTAGAGATAAAGGTGTTACACTTATCTGGCAGGAGGTTAACCGCGGGTGAGTTGGATTATGACATGCACATGTAATCAAATAAAAATCAAGAAACAATGAGATGCAAAAAGATCCAAACCCTATACTAGCTGAGTCTTTCGTGCTCAGTCACGCTTGAGATCCCGTTCTCAAGACCGCCCAAATCCACAGGTTTGGGACTGCTCAGAGCTTGCCTCTGAGTGCGAACCTATGCTACCCTGGATCCACGCGCCCAGGCACGCTCGAGATCTGGCTCGAGTCCACCCAAATCACATATTTGGGACTGCTCAGGGTTCATTCACGAGTACGCCCGAGATTTCGCTCTGGTGCGCCAGAGCTACACGCTCGGTGCTACGAACCACTCGTCAGGAAATCGATGTGCGAAGTGAGATAGGACACCTTGCTATAGAAGAAAAGGTAAGGAGCTAACGAGTATGGTCCAGACTTGCCCAAAATTTGGAAAAGCAGGTCCATACCAGAGTTCTACTCCATGCCTCTAGTCCAGGCACTAGGCTCTAAACCTTATGGTACTGCACCCACAGCCTATGTTTTCTATCCTAGGTTGAGTTGGAATCTAACCATCTACTCACAAAAGACAACCACACCGACCCTATGACAATAACGCGTTTCCCGCTCTCTCGAAAGAAGAACTAACTTAAAGATGGTTCTCGTTAGCGGGAATGTCACTTTTAAGAAGAGGTAAGCTTTTCAACATAATATATATCTTTTTGAAAGAGGGCGGTTTGGAATCGAAATTGAAATGAGGGCAAGGATTAATAAAATAGTTAGTGCAATATAGCAAGCAAGAAGGACATACTTAAGGTATTACTACAGTTTCTATTTTATTAGCGTGGCCCGATCTTATTGCTCTGATACCACCTGTGACGCCCCGTGTCATTACCCCTAGGGTAATCACACTTAGGCATACGGATTACTATTCGTCTGCCCGGTAGAACACCGCTCCGACGAATAGCAAGCCATTTTATCAGAGTTGCGCAGCAGAACAATAAAATAGAAACTGTACATCTTTATTACAGTAGTAGCCACATAAGACTAGGGTTCTTACTAAAGCTATTACACAACGCAAAAGGGAGCTTCTCCGCCTCTGGAGTCTGCTCTGGACTACCGCCCTCCTACTCGTCCCACGAGTCAAAGATGGCTTCCATCTCGCTCAGGTCTTCGCCGCTGGTGCCTTCTCCTCCTCTCTGCTTGCATCGGTACCTGCAAGTCCTTTGCCCCACTCGGGATAGCTCCCAGCCGGACTAGGATCTAACAAAGGAGAATACTAACAAGGTTGAGTACAAAAGTACTCGAAGAAGCATTAATAACAAACAATGCCTTTGCATGACTGATCTCTCGGTCTTTATCACAAATTCTAAAATCATCTCATTACGAAAATAAATCATTAAAACATTAAGTGGCAATTTTAGTTACGAAAATACTACTAGTCACTCGGAAGAAGAAAGACCCCGATGGTTCCGTAGACTCCAATCCAAGAGACGGCATGAATTCATGATTTGTATAGCATCGCGCAGCTTGCGCCACTTTACCCATAACTATTCGAGCCCTCTCGTGAACTGGGTCCATCGCATTTCCTTTGATGCGACTTCAAGTTCGAATCTGATCGTTTTCCAGTTACGTGATTAAGTCTCCACCCATTGTTTTCCGTCGGTGTCTGGCGCACCAGGTCCTCCACCGAGTTCCAACAATGTTGGTTGGGGCGGCTATCCTCCGAGCCCAACACTCCACCTTGGACCGGCTATCCTCCGTGTCCAACATTCCGTTAATGGAGAACGTAATTACGTAAACAGGTAGCATTTTCTGCCCGCCGAAACGGGGAAATGGTTGGCACTTATTTTACGGCATCTGACCGAGTAAGAGTTTTGTTAGTCCTTATATTATAGCTGTAGGTAAAGGGTCCCACCTCTTATCATCATCATCATCATCATCATCATCATCATCATCTCTTTTCTCAACCAAGGCCCCCTTTACCCACATAGTAATTCTCATCTCATCTCATCTCAGTTTTCTTATCTTTCTCATCATCTCAATCCAATTTGATTTTGAGAAATAGTTTTGATGCAGTACATATATGATAGAGCAATATACGGTTTACATTTAAATTAGCTATATTGATGTTCAAGAGGATCGCTTGCCTTTAGAATTTTTGGAAAGGTCGACGATGACGAATCTCTTATCAGCTTCTCCTGTCGGCACTGGTTTGTCTTCTGTAGCAAAGCGGTAGCATGAATAATATATAAATAAATACTTAGTTGAGTTTGAGTGATAATAGACGCATAAAATGCTAAGACAACTCCTATGTTAGCCAATATTTTAATTTAACAAAATTTTGGAACCAAATCCGAGCACTCTCCTCGCTAAAAATTGTTCTAGGTTAAACTCAATCTATTGCCAACATCGCCGATCTCGCTTTTAGACTCAAAAACCAAACAATTGATTCTAACCCTAATCTCTAATCACCTATTTACTTAATCCTCTAATCACTTAAAACTAACCCTAATTCCACATTAACCGATTAACTAACTAAAATCTACTCAACTAATTCTAATAAAACCAACTAAACCCCTAATCTAATCACCTTCCTTAATCTAACCTACCCCTAATCACTTCTAATCCTAAACTAACCTCTTCCTTAATCACCCCCTAACTAATCTAACCTAATCCACTACTAATCTAACCCTAACCTCTCTCTCTCACTCTCTCTCTCTCTCCCTTACCTCCTCTCGCCTCTAACGCCTCACTTCCTCTCTGCCGATTCCTTTCCACCGCCTCCTCTCTCGCCTCTCCTCTCCTCTCGCGCTTTCCCCTCACCCCGACTCTCCTCCCTCTCTCTCGCCTTCCCTGCTCCCTCTCCGGGATCCTCCGCCATCGCCTCCGGCTCGGCTCCCCCTCCTCGGCTCGGCCTCCTCGGCTCTGGCTTGGCTTCCTCGCTGGCCAAGGCTGCGCCGCTTCTGCTTCCTCCGCCTCGGTGGTCGCCTCCCTCTATGGCCCCTCGGCGCCTCCTCCTCCTCGACCCAGCGGCCAGCCGCCACATGCTGTCGCCTTCGGCTCCGGCCTCGCACAGCCTCCCGGCCGCCATGGCTCCCAGGTAAGGCCCAGCCCGGCCTACTGGAAACCCTAGGTAATCCACTCCCTCCTAACCCTATTGCTCTGTGATGGAAATGATTGCAATCTACGTTGATGCTATTGGGGTCTGGTGATTTGAATGGATGATGATCCAAACAAATGGATTTGAGCTAGGGTTTACCTTGTGATGGATCACAGTTGGGAGAAGGAGTGGCGTGGCCGCTTTGTCTTTGGTGCTCCCCTTCTCGCTCTGGGTTCTGGTTCTTTGGTCTTTGGTGTTGCACTGTGGTTCCTCTGTTCCCATTCTTCTTGGGGGGGTTCCTCGCCCCAGGCTGCTTCTTTCTTCTTTTAATTTGGGAAGATCTGGACCTTCTTCGGTTCCTGCCTCTGCTGGCTGTGGGATGAAATGCTTGGCTGTGCTTGTGGTTGTGTTCTTGGCTTTGTGATGCTTTGCTTTGTGGATCCGGGAAGTGGTTTCGAGGAGGGTAATGGATTGCTTCTTTGTGTTATCTTCTTTGGCTTGGGGGCTGAATCGGGATTTGTTGTTCTTGGTGAGAGGAATGCATTTGTTCTTTGGGAGATGATGCATTCTTTGTTGGGGATGCTTCGGAAGGGAAAATGCATTTGTTGTGGATCTTCTTATATCATCTGGGGAGATGAATGGTTTCCTATCTCTGGTGTGCCATGTCTTTTACCGCTCCTATTCATTTCTACTCTTACCATGGTCTTATCCTTGGGAATGTATTAGCCATCTCATTGGAAGGTGAAAATGTATTTGGCTATTAGGGAAGTGCATTTGCTGTGGAATGCATTTACTTCTTTGTCTTCTTTGTTTTGTTGGCTAAGATTGAATGTTGGAAATTGCTTTGTAGTGTTTTGTAGGGAGGCGATGTCTTCTTCTTGCCCTTCTTTGTTTATTTGGGTTTGGGCTCGGCAGGAGCCGCACTTGGTGCGGTGCCTCCTGTGCTTGATATTTTGAGGGCTGCTGGCTTGCTCTATGAGAGAGGCTTGGGAAATGGTTGCTGCACCCGGTGAAGCTTGGCTGAGGGTGTGGTTACCGGGGGTATGCACTGAGGGTTATATTGGGGTTTTGGCAAATGCAAACAGTGGGTGTTGGGTTCTGATAATGCCGGATGATGAGATCCACAGAAGTGACAGATGTCGAAGGATCTTGGGTGGTCTGGATATCTTGGCGATCGAGGGGCCGACTAACTCCGGTTGGTCTGGGAATCTTGATTGCCAAGGGACCGACTACTCAGGGTACTCCGGATACTCTACTGCACTTCGAGGAAATCTGACGGCCACTTTCTACGCTTTAACTTTTATACACTACGGCTCACAAGAATACTTTCAATTACGATTACTAACTAATTGCTGGTTTTCTTGCGAGCGAGGAAAAATGGATTGCGAGGTGGCTCTACGGGCAAAGCGCTTAAAGAACCAAAGCGACGAAGAAACGGCTACTACAGGCATTTACAAGAAGAGAAGAACTAGGGTTTTAGTTATTTACTGCTAAAAACATTGTAAATGCTTGTAAAACAACTGTTGTAAAATCTTTTTGATGCAATGAAATGGAATTGTTTTACGTTAAGAAATATGTAAATGGTGCGGGTCGTCACATCCTCCCCCCCTTGTAAAAATTTCGTCCCCGAAATTGCAATCACTGCGGAGGGGTGTTTTTGGGCTAGGCTCACGTAGCGCTTTTTCCTTTTCCCCGAAGCTTCGCTGACGGGGTGATCCTTCCACTGTATTTCTTTTGGTCAAAAATTCGGGTTCCTTAACTGACGGGTTTCTGTAGCCAGAGTCTTCACCGGGGTCCTTTGAAAGTTGAACGTCTTGTAGAGAAGGGTCGAGATTTGTGTGTAGAAAGGTGAGGGTCACCTCAAATGGTTCCCTCTAGGTTCAAATATTGAGGTACTAGGGTTGGGTCCTGACTGACTTCTTGGTGGAAGCTTGCTGGAATACGCCATCTATACTTATTTGGAGAGCAGATGACTATTCCAATCAGTGGGTTCACTCCCAGGGATTTTTTTTCCAAAAATTCAGAATTTGCAAAGCTCTACGCTAGCAATATAGAAGATACAAAGGAGTGGGTTCTTCCAACATTTAAAGGAATAATATCCGAAGAGAGTGGAGGTAATAACGTACCAGTTATTACACCTGATGCTTCTCCAATCTGTTTGGCAATCATGGGTGATAGGTGTGCCGGTTCTCCTTTTCCAGCTTCCTTCGTGACAAGTTGGTTGTCTTCAGTCTGCTTCATATAGGTGAGTTGTAGTGGTGCTGGAGCAGGTGGTCTTGGCCTAAATGCTGGCTGTGGTGGGGTTCCAAATGTCCTCCGGGGATTGGGACAATCAATTTTACGATGTCCAAGCTGTCCACAATTGAAGCATGCACCTGTATCCTTCAGATAATCCTTTGTCATGTGGTTTCCTCTACACTTCCCACATGTAATTGCTAGAGGTACTGGTTGCTGTTGGTTTGCTGGGGTCTGAAAAGGTGGGTTGAAGGGTCGCTGCTGAGGTGGCCCATATCTTGGTGGCGGTTGCTGCGACACAAAGGAATGACGTCTAGGAGCAGATGAAGAATGGTGATCTGTTTTGGCCTTCTTCCTTCGCTCTTCGGTGAGGTTGGAGTATTCATTCTCCAGAATTATGGCTCTGTTGACTAGATCTTGGAATTCAGTGATTTTGTGGATGGATAGGAGCATTTTCAGATATGGATGCATTCCATCCAGGAATTTCTCTATTTTCTTCTCCTCGGTGTCGACATCAGCTGGAGCGTAGCGGGAAAGATCGTTGAACTGACTCAAATATTCTACCATCTTTTTCCCGCCTTGAGTTAGAGCTCTGAATTTCCGTTTCTTTAATTCCATTCTTCCTGTAGGCACATGTGTTTCGGTGAAGCGTATCTTGAATTCAGCCCAAGTGATGGGTTGCTCACTGACACGGTTGCGGTTATAGTTAAGCCACCAAGTAGCTGCTGGTCCGGTCAGCTGGTGTGAAGCATACCGTACTTTCTCCACATCTGAGCATCCTACTGTATCCAACTTCTTTTCTATCTCTACCAACCAATCACTTGCATCCAGTGGATCAGTAGCTTTAGCAAAAGTGGTAGGGTGAGTTTGGAGAAAATCACCCAGACTAACCCCACGGGCTGGTTGAGAGGTGGTAGGTGCTACTCGAGTTAATAGAGCTTCCATGAAACGGTTTTGGTTCTCCTGGGCTTCTTTTCTGGAGTTCTCTAGGAATATGAGTACATCAGCCATGATGCCTAGGGGATCTGTTGCTCTGGTGGGTGGCTGTTGGCTGGTTCCTGGGATGGTAGTAGATGGAGGTTGATCAGGTGCTGACTCACTGGGGTTTACTATTTGGATCTCTGTGTGGGTATCCATGCGCAGAGTCCCGTCTCAATTTCAATGCACGATCTTGACTTCCTTGGCCTTCCATCTTCCTTAACAACTGTTGGGGTAGAGATAAAGGTGTTACACTTATCTGGCAGGAGGTTAACCGCGGGTGAGTTGGATTATGACATGCACATGATAATCAAATAAAAATCAAGAAACAATGAGATGCAAAAAGATCCAAACCCTATACTAGCCGAGTCTTTCGTGCTCGATCACGCTTGAGATCCGTTCTCAAGACCGCCCAAATCCACAGGTTTGGGACTGCTCAGAGCTTGCCTCTGAGTGCGAACCTATGCTACCCTGGATCCACGCGCCCAGGCACGCTCGAGATCTGGCTCGAGTCCACCCAAATCACATATTTGGGACTGCTCAGGGTTCATTCCTGAGTACGCCCAGGATTTCGCTCCTGGGTACGCCAGAGCTACACGCTCGGAGTGCCACGAACCACTCGTCCGGGAAATCTGATGTGCAGAAGTGAGATAGGACACCTTGCTATAGAAGAAAAGGTAAGGAGCTAACGAGTATGGTCGGACTTGCCCAAAATTTGGAAAAGGTGTCCATACCGAGTTCTACTCCATGCCTCTAGTCCAGGCACTAGGCTCTAAACCTTATGGTACTGCACCCACAGCCTATGTTTTCTATCCTAGGTTGAGTTGGAATCTAACCATCTACTCACAAAAGACAACCACACCGATCCTATGACAATAACGCGTTCCCCGCACTCTCTCGAAAGAAGAACTAACTTAAAGATGGTTCTACGTTAGCAGGAATGTCACTTTAAGAAGAGGTAAGCTTTTCAACATAATATATATCTTTTGAAAGAGGCGGTTTGGAATCGAAATTGAAATGATGGCAAGGATTAATAAAATAGTTAGTGCAATATAGCAAGCAAGAAGGACATACTTAAGGTATTACTACAGTTTCTATTTTATTAGCGTGGCCCGATCTTATTGCTCTGATACCACCTGTGACGCCCCGTGTCATTACCCCTAGGGTAATCACACTTAGGCATACGGATTACTATTCGTCTGCCCGGTAGAACACCGCTCCGACGAATAGCAAGCCATTTTATCAGAGTTGCGCAGCAGAACAATAAAATAGAAACTGTACATCTTTATTACAGTAGTAGCCACATAAGACTAGGGTTCTTACTAAAGCTATTACACAACGCAAAAGGAGCTTCTCGCCTCGAGTGCCGCTCTGACTACCGCCTCCTACTCGTCCCACGAGTCAAAGATGGCTTCCATCTCGCTCAAGTCCTCGCGCCGGCGCCTTCTCCTCCTGCTGCTGCATCGGTACCTGCAAGTCCTTTGCCCCACTCGGGATAGCTCCCGGCCGGACTAGGATCTAACAAAGGAGAATACTAACAAGGTTGAGTACAGAAGTACTCAGCAAGCATTAATAGCAAACAATGCACTGCATGACTGATCTCTGGTCTTTATCACAAATTCTAAAATCATCTCATTCTGAAAATAAATCATTAAAACATTAAGTGGCAATTTTAGTTACGAAAATACTACTAGTCACTCGGAAGAAGAAAGACCCCAGTGGTTCCGTAGACTCCAATCCAAGAGACGGCATGAATTCATGATTTGTATAGCATCACGAGCTTGCGCCACTTTACCCATAACTATTCTGAGCTCTCTGGTGACCTGGGTCCATCGCATTTCCTTTGATGCGACTTCAAGTTCGAATACAGACGTTTTCCAGGTTACGTGATTAAGTCTCCACCCATTGTTTTCCGTCGGTGTCTGGCGCACCTGGTCCTCCACCGAGTTCCAACAATGTTGGTTGGGGCGGCTATCCTCCGTGCCCAACACTCCACCTTGGACCGGCTATCCTCCGTGTCCAACATTCCGTTAATGGAGAACGTAATTACGTAAGCAGTAGCATTTTACGCCCACCAAACGGGAAATGGTTGGCACTTATTTTACGGCATCTGACCGAGTAAGAGTTTTGTTAGTCCTTATATTATAGCTGTAGGTAAAGGGTCCCACCTCTTATCATCATCATCATCATCATCATCATCATCTCTTTTCTCAACCAAGGCCCCCTTTACCCACATAGTAATTCTCATCTCATCTCATCTCAGTTTTCTTATCTTTCTCATCATCTCAATCCAATTTGATTTTGAGAAATAGTTTTGATGCAGTACATATATGATAGAGCAATATACGGTTTACATTTAAATTAGCTATATTGATGTTCAAGAGGATCGCTTGCCTTTAGAATTTTGGAAAGGTCGACGATGACGAATCTCTTATCGACTTCTCCGTCTGCCGACTTTGGTTTGTCTTCAGAGCAAGCGGTAGCATGAATAATATATAAATAAATACTTAGTTGAGTTTGAGTGATAATAGACGAATAAAATGCTAAGACAACTCCTATGTTAGCCAATATTTTAATTTAACAAAACTTTTGGAACCAAATCCGGTTAGCACTCTCCGCTAAAAATTGTTCTAGGTTAAACTCAATCTATTGCCAACACCGCCGATCTCGCTTTTAGACTCAAAAACCAAACAATTGATTCTAACCTAATCTCTAATCACCTATTTACTTAATCCTCTAATCACTTAAAAACCCTAATTCCACATTAACCGATTAACTAACCTAAAAATCTACTCAACTAATTCTAATAAAACCAACTAAACCCCTAATCTAATCACCTTCCTTAATCTAACCTACCCGGCTAATCACTTCTAATCCTAAACTAACCTCTTCCTTAATCACCCCTTCCTAACTAATCTAACCTAATCCACTACTAATCTAACCCTAACCCTCCCTCTCACTCTCTCTCTCTCTCTCCTTACCTCTCTCTGCGCCTACTCCTCACTTCCCCTCTCTGCGATTCCTTTCCACCGCCGCCTCGCTCTCCCTCTCTCTCCTCTCACGCCTTTCCCTCACCGACTCTCCTCCCTCTCTCTCGCCTTCCCTGCCCCTCTCTCGGGATCCTCCGCCATCGCCTCGCCTCCGTCGCTCCTGCGCCTCCTCGGCCTCCTCCTCCCTCGGCTTGGCCTTCCTCCTTGGCTGGCGCCAAGGCCACGCCTTCCTCTCACCGGTCGCCTCCCGCTATGGCCCCTACGGCGCCGCCTCCTCCTCCTCGACCCAGCGGCCCGGCCACCATCACTGGTCGCCTTGGCTCCGACCACAGCACAGCCTCCGGCCGCCATGGCTCCAGTAAGGCCCACCGCCCTCTGAAACCCTAGGTAATCCACTCCTCCTAACCCTATTGCTCTGTGATGGAAATGATTGCAATCTACGTTGATGCTATTGGGACCGGTGATTTGAATGGATGATGATCCAAACAAATGGATTTGAGCTAGGGTTTACCTTGTGATGGATCACGGTGGGGAGAAGGAGTGGCGTGGCCGCTTTGTCTTTGGTGCTCCCCTTCTCGCTCTGGGTTCTGGTTCTTGGTCTTTGAGTGGGCATTGGTCAGTGGTTCCTCTGTTCCCGCTTCTTCTCCTCCTCGGTTCCTCTGCCCCAGGCTGCTGCTTCTTCTTTTTGTGGGAAGATCTGGACCTTCTTCGGTTCTTTGCCTCTGTTGTTTGTGGGATGAAATGCTTGGTTTGGCTTTGGCTTGGCTTGTGGTTGTGTTCTTGGCTTTGTGATGCTTTGCTTTGTGGATCCGGGAAGTGGTTTCAGGAGGGGGAATGGATTCTTTGTGTGTTATCTTCTTTGGCTTGGGGGATGAAGGGGTGCATTTGGTTCTTTGTTGGCTATCTTGAGGAATGCATTTGTTCTTGGGGAGGGGATGCATTGGTTGTTGGGGATGCTTCGGAAGGGGAAATGCATTTGTTGTTGCTTCTTGGTGCTAGCTATGCATCTGGGGAGATGAATTCGGTTTCCATATCTCTGGCCATGTTCTGGCCTATTCATTTCTACTCTTACCATGTATTAGCTTGCATCTGGGAAGGTGAAATGGGGAGGTGTATTTGCATCGGGGAAGTGCATTTGTATTAGTGGAATGCATTTACTTGCTTCTTTGTCTTCTTTGTTTTGTTGGCTAAGATGCACTGAATCGGTAGTCTTTTTTTGTAGGGAGACGTATTCTTCTTTGCCCTTCTGCCGCTTTGTGGGGTTTGGGCTCGGCCGGGAGCTGCACTTGGTCTTCTTGCCTCCGTGCTTGATATTTTGAGGGTCTTGGCTTGCTCTATGAGAGAGGCTTGGGAAATGGTTGCTGCACCCGGTGAAGCTTGGCTGAGGGTGTGGTTACCGGGGGTATGCACTGAGGGTTATATTGGGGTTTTGGCAAATGCAAACAGTGGGTGTTGGGTTCGATAATCTTGGGATGATGAGATCCACAGAAGTGACAGATGTCGAAGGATCTTGGGTGGTCTGGATATCTTGGCGATCGAGGGGCCGACTAACTCCGGTTGGTCTGGGAATCTTGATTGCCAAGGGACCGACTACTCAGGGTACTCCGGATACTCTACTGCACTTCGAGGAAATCTGACGGCCACTTTCTACGCTTTAACTTTTATACACTACGGCTCACAAGAATACTTTCAATTACGATTACTAACTAATTGCTGGTTTTCTTGCGAGCGAGGAAAAATGGATTGCGAGGTGGCTCTACGGGCAGGCGCTCAAAGAACCAGGCGACGAAGAAACTGCTACTACAGACGACAAGAAGAGAAGACGGCTAGGGTTTTAGTTATTTACTGCTAAAAACATTGTAAATGCTTGTAAAACAACTGTTGTAAAATCTTTTTGATGCAATGAAATGGAATTGTTTTATGTTAAGAAATATGTAAATGGTGCGGGTCGTCACACATAGCGAGCTTTGAGAAGAATACTTCATTGTGACAAATTTTGTAGCCATGTTCTCAATACGTGAAAGTTTTAGAAATGCAACGCTTCCTTTTTCACTGAAACAGTGGCAATAGTAATCCTATTTTTCAATCATTTGTGTACGGCTGCGAGAGACTGTCAACCAGTTGATGACGGGAGGAAACTAAACTCGTGTAGCCAATGATCATGGCCTGTGATTAAAGAATGTTTCCTTGGCATGTCGTCGCTAACGCGTGATGTTAATGATTATTACATTTCTGCCAATATTTGTGAAACATAAGCTGAAATGATTGGTGAAATTGCACGGGACTTTGATAGATTGCACTAGTGTCCTTTTGTGGTAGTCTTGAAAGTTTTATCGAATGCTGGAGATGTACTTGTGGAACAATGAAATTAGCGGATGATGATATGTACTTTCCAGTTGTAGTGTTGCACTCCACTCGGAACTCAGTTACTAATGCAGAGTGTTTACCTAGCTTTTATTCGTTTAAAATTTTACGGTGGGGCTTTGGGATTATTTCCTATGACGTGTGTTCACCTTAGAATTAATCGAGGTATGATCCCAGCATGTATAACTGTGTGTCCGACTTAAGTGTTCTAGATTTGTTCTCTGTAAAAAAAAACCGGCTCCGGCAGCAACTGGTTGACCCCGATTAAAATCCCCAACTGCCCAGCACAATTGATCTTTAGATATGGTTCCACTGGAACCTGCCATTTTCTCATCTGATTCAGAGTAACCGCATGTTTTGCCTAAACATCTAGCTTCCGAAACTCCAAAATATGGCTGAGTCAGAAAACATAACATACCTCCTCTGCACTTTGTCCTTTTTCACCAGCATTTACCTTATTTCTTGATGACCACCAGTCCCAGAGAAACACCGAAATTCTCAGCTGTAGCGAAGATGACAAGCTCCATATATGTTCAAACATATCTTCCACTGTTTTGCATTCAGTTAACTGAACCCGAATGTCCACCATCTTCATCAAACTGTCTGCATACCAGGCATCGTGTATCTAGCTCCACTCCTCTTCTGCGTACTGGGTTCCGTCGTTGAGATTATACGTTGATACGTTGTACTGCTATTTTATTGAAGTGCACGATGACAGTGTTGATAATGCTTATAATAGTGTGTAGAATTTGCCACCCCGGTTTCATCGGCTAGAAATTGATTCCTATTGACTATGTAGTTATATTTATGGATTTTTCGCTATGACTCTGCGATGCTTGATTCCGCAACATGTGGATTATGAGTGCTTAGATGATTATGCTAGCCAATGGTTTGCACTCTAAAAACATACAATAGAAGTAGATGGTCTGCTTTTCCTTACCAATAAAGGCAGCAAAGCCAGAGACTGTTTGAACATAAATGGACGGTCGAGATCAAACGGGAGAGGAATTGAAGACTTGAAATATCCCATGAGAAGAAAAGTCTTGTTCGCCTTGAATATAGAGCCTTGATCCAATGGCCTTGAGGCGCCAAAAAGCATGGTATTGTTCATCTACACCTTTCCATATGCTTCAAGACTCCAGCTGTAGGATCCTTGGGTTTAAATCGAGGCAGAAAGGGGCGAAGGAGGGCTGGGCATGTGATTTTCTTGGCCGTCAGATGCTGCTTGGCTCGTCTGTGTCCGTCCGATGGAATCTGGGCTTCCTCACGTGCTGGCTCAGCTCGCGACGAATGTGCACGTCATGTCTGTCCTTCATCTTCTCATCACATCCTCCTCTCCTCGCGCCCTACACCATCTCCATTCCGCTTTTCTCGTTCCCCTCCCTCGCCTCCCATGACAGCGCCTCCTCCCCGCTTGGTCCTGCTCCTCCCCCTCCTCCGTCTCCCCTTCTCGTCCCTCTGCCTCCCCTACTACCCCTCTCCACTGGCGTCGTTGCTCCGTCCCCACCTCCCACCCCGTCGCTGCCTCCTCCCTACTCTGCCCTCCTCCTTCCCTACCCATTCCCTTGCCTCCTCTCTTCGTTGGCACAGTCGCTCCCTTGCTGCCTCCTTCCCGCTATGCGCTCCTCCGCCTCCCCTCCCCTTCCCATCCCTCTCCCTCACCTGCTGCCTCTCTCCACTACCCATCTCTCGTTTTCACCGTCGGTTGTGCATGTTTTTGGGGATGGTTTTGTTTATTTTGGGCACCCGAGGGCTCCTCCTCCATGGATCTATGCGGATTTTGTTTGCCCCAAGTTTTTTCCTTCGCGTTTGACTTGTTTTGGGCTGTCGTGATGCTCTTCGATGGTTTCCTTCCCTTCTGGGCTCCTCCTTTTCTACATTTTTTCGGGTTTCTTCTTTGATTACCATGTAGAAATTTCTTTTGACTCCAATTGCTTATTTATCTGATTTTAGGTTTTTCTTTTTGTTCCATGGATGAGAGAAAGTTTGTTTGTCAGGGTATGGCTATCTCTTTCAGTTGAACCTTTTGCTTACTCTCAGATTTTTAGGAAAATGTTCAGCAGCGTTGCAAGTTTGCCATCTGAAACACACCTTTTCTCTTATGTGCAACAACAGGCAGCGCATGCAAAAGTAGAAGCTGCTTGGAGATGATGTCTTCTCATTCTGGCTGAACCGAGATGCTGATGCAGCTTCTGGTGCTGAGCTCGTCTTCGGTGGCATGGACTCGAAACACTAAAATGGAGACCACACCTATGTTCCTGTGACTCGCAAAGGTTACTGGCAGTTCAACGTGGGGGATCTCCTTATTAATGTCCAATCAATTAGCTTCTGTGCCAAAGGATGCGCTGCTATTGTGGATTCTGGAACTTGCTTGCTTGCTGGTCCAACAGTACGTATCTTCGAATTAAGGATCCAGATAATCTCCACCTTTGTACACTCACACATTCCATGCTGAGACAGAGTCATTAATAACTACAAATTAAGGATCCAGATAATCTCCACCTTTGTACACTCACACATTCCATGCTGAGACAGAGTCATTAATAACTACATTATATTGTGATAGACAATATCTGGTGGCTGTATAAATATGGAAAAGGTCCTAAGTATTGAATGTAACTACACTTTTCTGAAATATTACAGGACTTAGTGTTGATACTGTGATCCAAATTGTCTAATATGGATTAATTCGGATTAGTTTCCATATTAGCAGATAAGTTTTCAACTTGGACTCTAAGTCCTTTACCCATTTATATACCTCTTGTAAGCCGCACGAGAGAGTTGACGCCTCATTGTAATCCCCTGCGATTTGTAAACACTCCTCATATAGTGATCATCGTCAGTTGGCACCTGTGGTTTTTTTTCTGTAAGGGTTTTTCACGTAAAAATTTGTGTCTCCATTTTGTCCCTATTTTCTAACAAGTGGTATCAGAGCACAGGAGATTAGGGTTTGAAGAGAGATACGAAAAATAGTAGATCAATCCATCCGCCGCTGTCTCCCGTCAAGCGGCGCGCCTTCGTCATCCGCTGCGTCAGAGCATCAGCGCTCGAGACTTCATCCGCTGCGTTCGCCCGTCGTCTCGGTCAAGCGAGCAGCAAAGCCAGCAAACTCCCTAACGTTCGCACACTGCGTCCGCATCTGATGTTGAGCGAACGAAGCAGCAGGTGGAGCATCCCCTCCCGGCCGCACGTGTGGAGCACCTAAAGCCATCGAAGGCAGCACGCAGCAGACCAAATCATGATTCACATGTCCCAGGTCCCAAGAAAATATTTCTTCATTAATTATCACCGAACAAGATCCTGTGGATTCACGTGAGCATTTGACTTGGTAGTTTTCGAAGTGCTACTACCGTTGCCGACCAAGACAAAAAAAAATCAAAGTCAAGCTCCTGGTTGTTTCAGTGAAAGCGCCTATTTTTTTTGGTGGTTTTGGTGCTTCTTTGCAAAGTCCACATGAGAAGTGCACCAGGAGGTCAAAGATCTTTGATTCGCGTACACAGAACGTGTACCAAAGAGGTCGTGATTTTTGCTAGGTTTACACAGATCAGTACCAACAAATTTAAGGTTTTATTCCTCATGGTGACTCTGAAGTATGATCTTCCACTCCTGGGTCGAGACACAAAATTTTTCGCTGTGGCAAGTCAAGATAACTGCTGTTGGCACAAATGAATTTGGATGATGCTTTGGAAGGTTTTGAGAAACAACATATCGCATGGACATCAGATGAGAAGTGCAAAGACCGTAAGGCTTTGTCTCAGATTCACCTTCATCTATCAAATGATATTTTACAGGATGTTTTGAAGCAGAAGACATCTGCTGCATTATGGCTGAAGTTGGAACAAATTTGCATGACAAAGGATCTCACCAGCAAGATGTATCTTAAGCAGAAGTTGTACTATCACAAATTGCAAGAAGGAGGATCCGTGCTTGATCATCTTTCAGTGTTTAAGGAGATCGTTGCCGACCTAGAGTCGATGGAGGTAAAATATGATGATGAGAATTTGGGTCTTATTCTTTTGTGTTCACTGCCTAGTTCTTTTTTAAATTTTAGAGATACCATATTATATAGTAGAGATACTCTCATGCTTAATGAAGTTTATGAAGCTTTGCATGCTAAAGAGAAGATGAAACAGATGGTACCTTCTGAAAATTCAAACTCGCAAGGAAAATGCTTGTTTGTTCGTGGCAAGCAAAAGAAGAAGAACTCAAACAATGGATCTCGAGGTAAAAGTTCGAACGGCTATAAGAACCGGTCGAAATCAAGAGGTAAGTACAAGTCGTGCAAATATTGCAGGAAAAGTGGGCACAACATCTCTGAATGCTTGAAGCCACGGAATAAAGAAAAGAGAACTGGCTATTATAAGCCAAAAGGTAAACCAGATGATGAAGGTAAAGCATCTCTTGTTGCTAATGAAAGTTCTGATGGAGAAATTCTTGTTGACTTTGTTGGATGTGCTAAGACCAATGATGAATGGATTGTTGATTTTGCTTGTACCTTTCATATGTGTCCTAATAGGGACTGGTTTGCCACCTATGAACCTGTTGAAGGTAGTACTATGTTGATGGGTGATAACTCATATTGTGAGGTTGTAGGAATTGGTTCAATTCAGATCAAGATGTTTGATGGTATTGTCAGAAATTTGACAGATGTGAGGCACATTCCAGATTTGAAAAGAAATATCATCTCTTTGAGTACTCTTGATACTAAAGGGTACAAGTATTCTAGTGAAGGTGGAGTTTTAAAGGTATCAAAAGGCTCTCTTGTTGTGATGAAAGATGATATTAAAACTGTCAATCTGTACCATCTGCGAGGTACTACAATATTAGGTAATGTTGTTGTAATTTCAAGTTCATTATCTGATTTTGATACTACTATTCTTTGGCATATGCGTCTTGGACATATGAGTGAAATTGGTTTGGCAGAATTGAGCGAGAGAGGACTTCTTGATGGACATAGCATCTGCAAACTGAAATTTTGTGAGCATTGTGTGTTTGACAAACACAAGAGGGTGAGATTCAATACTTCAGTTCATTCTACAGAAGGTATTTTGGATTATGTGTATTCTGATTTATAGGTGTCATCTACCAAGACATCGCTAGGAGGTGCTAGTTATATGTTAACAATTATTGATGATTACTCTAGAAGAGTGTGGCCTTATTTCTTGAAGCATAAATCAGAAGCATTTTCAACATTTAAAAAGTGGAAGACTATGGTTGAAAGGCAAACTGAAAAGAAGGTAAAGAAACTTTGCACTGATAATGGGATGTAATTCTGTTCTAATGAATTTGAAGCATATTGCAAGACTGGAGGCATTGTCAGGCACTACACTGTTCTCCATACTCCTCAATAAAATAATGTAGCTGAGCGTATGAAGAGGACCATCATTTTCAAGGCCCATTGCATGTTGTCTAATGCAGGTTTGCATAGACGTTTTTGGGCTGAAGCTGCTTCCACTGCTTGTTATCTTATTAATCGACCACCCTCTATTGCAATTGAAAAGAAGACTTCAATTGAGGTATGGTCTGGTTCTCCAGTAAATTATTCAGAATTAAAATTTTGTTGTTGTACTGCTTATGCTCATGTTGCATTTGAATTCTCTAGAATTTACCTCCTTGAAATGTGGACTTCAAATTCAATTTGGTTTATTGACTCGAAGTGTTGCAATTCAAGATATTCTAGTCAAATCTTGTGATCATCCTCTGGAAATATTTTTCCTAAATTCTTGGTCATCCTGGTAACCTCCCTGAGAAATTTCATAATTTCTAGAAATTATTTGCTATTTCTTAAAATTTGGTCAAACTGTTGTCTCCTGGTCAAACCCACATACAACAGACTTGTGAATTTTCTGGCAAGAAATTCACTGCATGAAAAATTATGTAAAATTTTCACACAGTTGATCTTGAAATCAGGATCACTTAGTAAAAATTTCAGAATTTTTGGAGCTGTGGAGCTACCTCTGGAAATTCCTAAATCATCTTAGCCCTTTTAATCCAAATCTGGAATCACTGTTCCTCGGGCTCGAACCCGAGTCAGACCCCGACCCGAGTCTCGCATTTCGGCCCAACCAACTGACCGCGCCAGTTGTGAGCCGTCTGATGGAAACTTAGCGGTCCAGATCGCGTAACCCTTCGACTAGGTCCGAAAGCTCCCGCGCCGATTGGGGACCGTCCGAATTGGAGATCAACGACCTGGATTGAGTGACCGATCGGACCGGCCGATCGCCCCTTTTACTTGGAACGTCCGATTTGGGATCAACGGCCTGGATTGAGTGGCCGATCGGACCGGCCGATCACCCCATTCTCTTGAGCCGTCCGATCCCGATCGAACGCTCCCGAGCAGCCGCCAACTTACCGTTTCATCGTCTCGCTGCAGCTGGGCCCGGGCTATCAGCTCCTTCATCCACCTCCTGTCGTGTCGCGCAGGAGCTGAGCTCCACGCGGCCGTTGCATGCTGCGCACGTCCGGCAACGGCGTTGCCGCACCGCCCTTGGCTACCAATCACACGGTTTCGCCCACTCACGCCGCCTATCCTTCCGTCCCCTGGCCTGAACAAAACCCCGGGATGCCCACCTTCTTCCGCACTTCTCCTCTCGGTGGCTGAGGAGAGGGGAGCTCGTTTGTGCATCTCCTACGGGTAAGCTTCCACCCGCTGCGTCCCTCGGCTCCTACCTTCCGTGGCCTTCCCATTTTCGCTCATTAGAGCTCTCGCCGTTGCTTGTAGGGTCCAAGACAAACTCGTGCTCCCGCTGTGTCTAGAGCACGCCCGGAACTTCGCCCTTAAGCCATCGTCGTTTTCGGTGAGAGTTTCTCTCGGTTAATTGCGTCATCCCCTTCGTTGGAGCCATCTAATGATTTCCCCTCGACCAATTTGGTCGATGCAACGCAGGGACATTTGAAATTGGAGTTCTTCCCATATTTCTGCTGACAGCACTATTCCCCGTCCATTTTCAAACGGGTGGGTTGTTCATCAATTCCGTTCGGTAGTAGCACCTCCTGGGTCTACTTAAGTGTTTCTGATCAGTCTTTGGTTCTCTTTTTGCTCAGGTCGTCGTGCCCTAGTGAGGACCTTACCGCCGCCGTTCGGTCACACGTCGTCGGAGCTCCTCCGTGGGTCTATGGTCATTTCTTCAGCTCAGGTAGCTTCGCATTACCCTGTAGGAGCTTAGGTGTGCTTTCGTTGTTCGTTTGGTGTCGTTCGTTCGGTGCGTCCTCCCGAACCATACCTACACCACGCACTCCGTTAATGGCGCCTCGCTTGACCATTCTCCACCAAATGCGTGGCCACGGTCGGATCGTCGTATTAGAAACTCATCCCTGCCCTTGGTTGGCGCCGCCGTGGCCGGAGACGCCAGCGAGCCGCCGGCAAAGCGTGCGGGAGGCGCTGCCTCGTTGTCGGATTTTCGACCAGTCACTGTAGCATGGTCATTACGACCAGATCGCGTCATTAAATGCTAATGATAGATTTGTTAGTTAAAGCTGTCTTCAGAATTGTTTCGGTGTGGTTGACATGTGGGGCCAGTATTTAAGTGGGTTTGTCCACGGGGTTGTGGACCAGTGAACCCAGCGCGCGGGCATCGGTTCATGCACTGTTTGCATGAGCCATCCTTATGGCAAGTGGGGTCCACCTGTCAGCGTAGTAAATCCTAAAATCAAAATCAGAAAATATACTATTCTTGGACCCCATCGTCAGTCACCGTGGCTAGCTTGGGTCTCGGTGTAAAAAGTATTAGGTAATCATTTAAAATCCCGAAAGGATTTATTTGTTAATTGAAAAATACAATTAACTTCAAAAATGCATAACTAATTCATTTTAACTCCAAAAACAGTGAAACTACTTTTGTTATTTTTCATTTCTAATAAACTTTATTATAAAATATATTTCAACCTTGTCACTATCTCAGAAAACCTGTTTTATGGAGAGTGCTTCAAAAAGGAATTATTAATACATTATAAATTGCTTTTAACTTTGAAAATACATAACTAATTCATAAAAACTCCAATTGAGGTGAACCAAATTATTTTTGGTCATGTAATAATATTATCTATCCATTTTTGTAATCCTCATGTCCACCACTATTCCAGAAAATTTTGCGAAAGTTTTAGATGAGGTGAACAGTGGCAGATTATAATTAAATTGGATTTTTCTGAAAATAGATTTTCAAACGGTTATAACTTCTGCATAGAATATCCAAATTAATTTATTCTTATTGATAAATTAATATAAAATCATGATTTTCATTCTGTGAATTTTTCATAATTTTTGGATGATTTTGTATTTTGGGGTCTTTTCGGTATTATTAGTTCTTATTGTGCTTTCGACTTCTTTCGGTAGGTTCCGATGACCCTATTGTATTTGAGAGCGATCCTCTGCAGCAAGATAGTAATCCTCGATAAGGCAAGCAGTTTGATCATGTTAATCCCAGTATTTTCAAGTCTAATATATTGATTTCAACTTGTATGTATGCATTGCTATTTTGTTGTTAAAATATGGTTGATCCTATAGTTGCATACTCTGTAGGCAAATGATTACTCTCTACTACCTGAGCCTAGGTTATTTGCTGTGATCAGACTTCGTTGGATGGGCTCTTGTCACTTAGTAGATTTCGAGTTAATATGCTTAGACGTGCTTAGCTATCGGTAGTATTGGGCGATCATCGACTTAGTTGATGATCTTGATCACACAAAACTTATTATTACTCTGTTATGTCCAGCACCTTATGCTTTGTTAATTTGTAAATCTAAAACTGAAAATAAAATTATTTTAGACTTGGGCATAATGGTATGTTGGTGTGATTGTTTGGTATGACATGGAAAGGTGCCCGAGTCAACAAAGACCGAATTACTTGCGCCATTGATCCAAGCACTTTTGCGTGCTAACCACACGAGAGGATATGGGACCTCTCTTGACTTAGTACTTTACGTGTGTTCGCTCAAGGTCGCATGGTGGCCTTATGTGTGTTGTGTTGAAAAAGATAACTTGTGCGTTTGGGTGAGCAGTAGTGGGGGTTACCCACTGCAAGGAGCATCGTCCTTTATAAGGAGGTGAGCATCTTTGATGACTCCGCATCAACGTATGGGGTTTCCTCCCATATGGGCGACTCGTAGTTAATACATAATATTGGAAACATCTCGTATGACTTAGCCTTGCTGGCATACCTAAGGGAGTGTACTCTATTGCATGGCGAAAAGGCGGTCTGGAGTGTGGGTACATTGGTACACCCCTGCAAGGTTAAATCTATTCGAATAGCCTCGTCCTAGGTTATGGACAAGCTTGGTTATTTTCCGCAAGAATTAGACTACAACCTTTGTTTTAAAACTTGACATGGGTGGTATGAATGGGTAATTCATGCTATTGTTGTGGTGACTATTGGGTTAGTCACTTCTAGGATGTTGTTGTTATCTATTTATTGTTATTATGATGTTATTTACTGCTATTTGAACAATAAAAACAGATTGTAACTTGCTTTTAAATGTACTACATTATTGCAAATAAAGATTGCTTTGTGCTGAAAATGAAACATATAGCCTCCACTTAAATAAGCTTGCATGTAGCTATGTATAGGTCTCATACTCTCTACGTAAGTCTTGCGAAGTACAATTTTGTACTCATTTGCTTTGCTTAACTATTTGTTGCAGAGGAGGAAGGTGAGCCCCAATGGCCTCACTTTTGTGAGATGTCTTTTGGTTTGACGACTAGCTCGGTGGTCAGGTTGGTTGCCTTACAATGGAAAATTAGAGCCTAGAGCTGTTAAGTGCATCTTTCTTGGTTATAAATCTGGTGTTAAAGGATACAAGTTGTGGAATCCTAAAACAAATAAGGTTGTGATTAGTAGAAACATTATCTTTAATGAATCTGCTATGCTTCATGATTAACTGCCTACTAATGTTCCTGTTGAGAGTGAGCAGAATTCAAGTGTTCAGGTGGAGCATTTTGTTGGTTCAAATAATACATCAGATAAGGAAAATATTATTGTTCATGATGCACCTATGGTTGAGAATCCTCCTATTGTTGAGCAGCCACCACAACAGTTTATTGCAGTTGACAAACCTAGAAGGGAGATTAATCCACCCAAGAGGTTGATTGAAGAAACTAATATTCTTGCTTATGCTTTGAGTGTAGCAGAAGAAATTGAAGGTAATGCAGAACCTTCATCATACTCTTAGGCTATTGACTCCACTAATTGTAATAAGTGGATAACTACTATGCATGATGAGATAGAGTCACTTGAAAAGAATAACACTTGGGAACTAGTGAAATTGCCAAAGGAGAAGAAGCCTATTCATTGCAAGTGGGTTTTCAAAAGAAAGGAAGGTATTTCTCCTACTGAACCAGCAAGGTATAAAGCAAGGTTGGTTGCTAAAGGTTATAGTCAGATTCCAGGTATTGACTTTAATGATGTCTTTTCCCCAGTTGTGAAGTATAGTTCTATTCGCACTTTACTCAGTATTGTTGCTATACATGATTATAAACTTGTGCAATTAGGCGTTAAAGCTGCATTTCTACATGGGGAGTTGGAAGAAGATATTTATATGGACCAGCCTGGGGGTTTTATTATTCTTGGAAAATAACACCTTGTTTGTAGATTAAAAAAATATCCTTATGGTTTAAAGCAATCTCCTAGGCAATGGTACAAGAGATTTGACTCTTTTATGCTCTCTCGTGATTTTAAGCGGCTTGATTATGATAGCTGTGTTTATTTAAAGACTCTTAATGGTTTATCTTTTTATTTGCTTCTCTATGTTGATGATATGTTGATTGCTGCAAAAGATAAATCGGAAATAGCACAATTGAATAATCAATTTGAGATGAAAGACCTAGGTGCGGCAAAAAAAATTCTTAGCATGGAGATTATCATAGAGAGAAAATCTGGCAAGTTATACCTTAGTCAACAAGGTTATATTGAGAAGGTCCTTCGTCGTTTAAATATGCATGATGCAAAATCAGTGAGTACTCCATTAACTTCGCATTTCAAATTATCTTCAGCTTTATGTCCTGAGTCAGATCATGATATTGAGTATATGTCTAGAGTTCCATATTTCAGTGCAGTTAGTTCTCTTATGTATGCCATGATCTATTCTCGTCCTGATTTATCTCATGCACTAAGTGTTGTTAGTAGATACATGACTAATCCTGGCAAAAAGCATTGGAAAGCAGTTCAGTGGATTTTCATATATTTGCGTGGCACTTCTAATGCTCGTTTGCAGTTTGGGAATTTTAGAGATGAACTTGTTGGATATGTTGACTCTGATTATGCTGGTGATTTGGACAAGAGAAGGTCTCTCACAGGTTATGTTTTCACCGTTGTTGGTTGTGCTGTTAGCTGGAAGGCAAGTTTGCAAGCTACTGTAGCCTTATCTACCACTAAAACAGAATATATGTCTATTTCTGAAGCTTGTAAAGAAGCTATTTGATTGAGAGGTTTATACACTGAGCTTTGTGGAGATAATTCTTGCACTACTATATTTTATGATAGTCAAAGTACTATATGCCTTACAAAGGATCAGATATTCCATAAGAGAACAAAGTACATTGATGTGAGATATCACTTTATTCGAGGTGTTATTGCTCAAGGTGATGTCAAGGTGTACAAGATAAGTACTCATAATAATCCAGCTGATATGATGACAAAACTAGTTCCTGTTACTAAGTTTGAGCTTTGCTCAAGCTTAGTTGGTATTACAGTTTAGTCCTAGAGACTAATTAGCGCACGGTAATTTTTATCTTATTGTGGAGATATTTTTGTGATTGATGATTCTTCATTATGCTACAAGAGGAAATTCGTCTCAAGGTGGAGATTGTTGATATTGTGATTCAAATTGTCTAGTATGGATGAGTCCGGATTAGTTTTCATATTAGCGGGTAAGTTTTCTATTTGGACTCTAAGTCTTTTACCCCTTTATATACCTTTTGTAAGCCGCACGAGGAGAGTTACGTCTCATTGTAATCCCATACGATTTGTAAACACTCATCATATAGTGATCATCGCCGGTTAACGTCCGTGATTTTTTCCCACAAGAATTTTTCATGTAAAAATTCGTATCTCCGTTTTATTCCTATTTTTCTAACACTTAGATCTTTGCATCTTGTGTTATTTCCAGGCTATAGTTGCTTAGATGAAACATGCAATTGGGGCCGAGGACATTATCAGCACAGAATGCAAAGTAGTAGTGACTCAGTACGGAGAGATGATCCTTAGCTTGCTAATAGCACAGGTTTGCTAATTGCTGCATTTCTCAACTTTTGTTCAATCTCCCAAGTATGGAAGAGATTTTGTGTGATTGTTGTGTTCTATGAATTAATCTTGAACCATAGTGCTTTGGTAATGCTTTGCTTCTGAACAGACAGATCCGCAGACAGTATGCAGCCAGGTCGGCTTGTGTATGTTCGATGGTACTCACTCTGTCAGGTTAGTTCATTGCGCTGGACTGTTGTAATGTACATGAAACTGTGTTTTAGTACTAACTATTACACTTGTTTTTCATGATGGGATAAATTTAGTTTCTGCAAAAACTTCTGCAGTACTGGAATTGAATCTGTTGTTCATATAGAAAATGTCGGCTCAGATGTGATGTGCTCGGCCTGTCAGATGGCTGTCGTGTGGATAGAAAACCAGAGGAGCAATCTTTTCACCTTCAGAAGGTATGTTTTTTTACCACAATAGTTCATTATTCCATTTGCAACGGAAGTAAGAATATTAGAGCCTGAACATTGCTTTCTAGCCGGAGATGACAACCCAGTTACTGGAATGATTAATTGAGTGATAAATAATTTGTTATCTCCAGCAAGAATATCACAGCTTGAACATTTGGCCAGTTACCACAATAGTTCATTACTCCTTCATTATTTTCTATTACTATATATACCTGTTAACTTTACAAACTATTGCTGCCCTACAATGGCATTATTTACTAGCTGTCTGATAACCATGTTGTTAGCTAACTCAAAAACAAACATATATCTCCGGTATACTACTTAGTTCTGCCTTTTGTCCATACTATCTGCTTGCCAGCGCACTATGTCTTTGCGCACTGTTTATCCCTGGAGATAGCACTTGCTTATGTGCAATATTTGTTATATCCAGGTATATTCTGTTCACTAATATGCTCAACGATTTACGTATGTAAAAAAAATTATCTCTATACTATTTCTTCATACAGTTTTCCATCTAATTTACTTAGGGTCTATTTTTTCAACAGCAGCATCTACCAAGTATGATCGAATGTCCCAACATGTGTTTTGCTTCTCGACTACACGCTTATGCTATAGTCTACGTAGCGACTGTATACAGCAGAATTTTTTAAAATAATATTATTTTAAAAGAAAATTATAAAAATAAATAGTCAGTCTAAAAAATAACAAAAATGAGTTCCTGTCACTGGTTGAACCAGTTCAACCGGCGACAGACACATTTCCCCCTGTCGCCGGTTCAACTTGCTACCGCCAGTTGAACTGGCGACATGAAGTTGAACAGTTCTCCTATCGCCAATTGAACTAGCGACAATAACATATCACCAGTTGAACTAGTGGCAGCAATCTAGCTATAAAAACCCCAAAAATTACTCCAAAACTCATTTTAATTCCAGAAAAAAAAACAGAAAGAGAGGAGGAGAGGGAGAGAAGAAAGCTAGCGAAGCTCTGCCAGTTCGTCGTGGAGGAGAGATAGATGGAGTATCGAATCTGATCGGCCATCTTGTAGATACATTTTTTAGAACTTTGTATATTATGTTAAAACATTGTCGGTTAGCAAACAAAAATAGCGACATAGAATTTAGCAAATTAGATAAATATAGTCCAATTATATAGTACATCATTTGAGCTGTGTACGAGGTAGGTAGAGAGTAATCTAAATAATACCAGTTTTATTTAGCTCCCCATTTGTGTGCGGTAATTATATTGTTAATACCAGAAATTAATTTTTAACTAGAAAAATAGCATGACATGTTTTAAAATTGAAATGAAAATCAATAGCAGCTAATTAGGGTAGGTAGAGCCTAACCGAAATAATCGTAGCTTTATTTAGCTCCCTATTTGTGCGCGGTAATTATATTGTTAATGTCAGAAATTAATTTATAACCAGAAAAATAGCATTACACATTTTAAAATTGGAAAAAATACAGAGCAGCTAATTATGATAGGTAGAGCCTAATTGAAATAATCTCACTTTATTTAGCTCCGTAGGGCAGGTAGAGCGTAATCGTAGCTTTATGACTTGTCACATAAATTTGGTTTCTATTCGTGGTTGGTAATTATTTTGCTAATGTTGCTTCCTATTGCCTTATTACATATTTCGTAGTATTTACAATGTATGTACTGAATTTTTAGGTATGGTGGACCCAGACCACGCTGCCGAGTGGTCATACGAGTTGCTTGACCCGGTGATTGACCTACATCACCGTAACCACCTCAGTACCATCCTCCCCAAGAGAGCGAGGCGCCGATTAAGTTTGGTGTGTTGTGGCTGCGCACGCCCATCAAGGCATGGAGGTTGCACCCAAGCTGGGTGCCGAGGTACGTGCCATTACGATCTTCGTGTACTCATTTGTGGTCCGACTACTACGTGTGGACTAACGTTCATTCGTAACCTGACCCGACATAGGTTGAGGGCTGTAGGCCTCCTTCTGCTGGCACGGATGGTGGAGGCGACGTGGGAGGACGACTAGGACCGCGGTCCTGGTCGTACATCCAGACGTTTTCCATACAACTGGGCCCTACTGATGGCGTTGCTTGACCAGTCCTGGTCGTACGTCGGCGTTTTCCATACGACCAGGCCCTACTAACGGCGTTGGTCGACCGGTGGAGCCCGAGATGCACACATTTCACCTTATGTGCGGGGAGATGGCACCAACGCTGTAGGATGTGAGCTTCCTAACCGGGTTGCCCTGCACGGGCTTCCCCATGGCGGAGTAACGTGGCGCACAGAGTTCCTGGTGAGGTTCCAGGATGTGCTTCCGCTAGGCAGCGATTACCACGAGTTCAACAGCCCGCACAGGGCGACGCTGAGGTGGATCTGCCAGTTCTACGTAAGTCTTCATAACTATTGTCCTCTCGCATCAATTTATTGGTGAACCTTGCTGACGTGTATATGTCTTCTTGTAGCCCGAGAGTATGGCGGAGGACGCACTTGACGAGACAGTAAGAGGCACTTCGAGGCCTACTTGTTGTGGCTGTTCGGGTGGGTCTTGTTCCTGGGGTCCCACGGTGATAGGGTTGACAAGCACTACATCTGGTACGCACGTGAGCTCGCAGACTAGCCAACGGAGGAGATCCTGCCCTACGCCTGGGGTCCGGCCGTGTTGTGCGTGATGTACCATGCACTGTGCGACGCGTGCCACTAGGCCTAGGACAGCTCCTTCCTCTCTGGATGCCCGCTACTTCTACAGCCGTGATCCTTCGAGTGCTTCCAGATCGGACGTCCACAGCTGGACTTGTGAGCGTACACGGTTAACCTGTACGCCGAGGACGACAACGTGGACCGGACGACCATGGGCACAGTGTGGTGCCGCCGACGGGTTAGTTTTGTGAACATTTATTATTTTCTCATAATGCGTCATAATTTTTGTGTGCTAAGTTTTCCTTTAGACTATTCCATAGGTGACCTAGACACTGATCACCACGCAGGGGTCGTACTTGGAATATGTTGCGATGTTCGATCAGCTGACGGATGATCGCGTCATTTGGAGATCGTACACTCAGGAGAGGGTGTCCGCGCACACGCCCGGAGGACTGTCTAGCCTGTGCACGAGACTACGTGTACTGGTACACGCGGAGGGCCTTGGTGCACGAGATCTTCGTGGAGGAGTACCAGGTGGTGCGGGTCATGCACTTGTTCGGTCTGCGACAGCAGGTCCTAGCCCGTGGGCGTAGTGGCAGTCGGCCCACGTCCATGGGTAAGTCCGCACTTTAATTATTTAGTACAATCTGCGTTACATACATACCAAATAATTATCTTGCCGTCCACAGGTACACTATGAAGGGAGTACGTGGTACTGCCACCTGGGCGGAGAAGATGTTCCCTTGGGTTCAGGGCTAGCTCAGCGCCTACGCCAACGTCGTCTTAGAGGATGCTCACTATGACCCCGGAGTACAAGGAGTACAAGGAGTGGTACGCCAGTCGAAAGAGGCTTCGCTGCATCTGGTCATGGTCGACCCACCACGACACGAGGTTGCGATGTTCGACACGTACCCCACATAGCCGAACTCCGCATTCCACCGCATGGTACGTATTGAGCGATCGGTACTTCATATTTAATTCACTAGATTTAGGTTTTCGACTTATTGATTACGTGTGTGCAGTGGATCTACACCAGGAGGTCCTCCAGTTGATAGCCTCCACGCAGCAGATGTTACTTTGGGGGGACATTAGAGGGATCTTACATCGCATCGCGGAGAAGGCGAGGCGAGGGATCCAGATCGCGACTTGTCACATGCCGAGGGACCCGGTGGACCCACCAGTGCATGGACAAGGGGTCAGCCATGATGGCTCACGGCCACTGGCTCCTCCCCTGGACATGGCGGGTAGGTCCTCGTGGCATCGTGGTGGGAGCTCCTCGGGATAGTTTACAGGTGAGCATGACAAATTCACTTTCGCTTCTTTGTTTCGAACCCCACTAGTTACTAACGACAGTCTTCTCTTGTAGGTCCTCAATTCCACTATTACACGGGGCAGGAGTATGCGGAGTCGTCTGCGATTGCCTTCGTGCCCCCAAGTATGACTACCTTACTTGATTTCGTAACGTCCTATTTCGTGGTTTTCCTATGATTGCATGTGTAACGTAATATTTCACAGGTCGTGCACTGTGTTGGGAAGAAGCGGACTTGTCGTACGACGAGATATTCGTCAAGGACTTCTACTTCCCCTAGACTAGGTCTCCGCGGTGGCTTCTCAGCTGCTAGGTGCGCCGAAGCTGACCTTACAGCCGCAGGACCTTGACCTCGCAACAACACCTCCGGCTCCTCGCGCCGGTCGGGTACGTCAGCCGCCTAATCCTTTGACGTACTCACACCAGCGACGGGCGAGGACAGGGGGCAACACGCGGGTACACCCCAAGAGGGGCCGCCATTAGATGTTTGTTCAGTCATGTCAGGTAAACATTAATTTTTGTACAACTATAGTAATGCTAGTATCGTGTTTCATTATCTCTTTTTGGTGTGCACACTCCGCACCACCCACTCTCTACGTCTTGCGATGTGACCCAACGAGTCAGCTTTGTGCAGAGATGTGACCCAACGAGACAACTTTGCGCAGAGATGTGACCCAACAAGACAATTTTGTGCAGCGACGTGACCCAACGAGTCAGCTTTGCGCAGCGATGTGACCCAATGAGATAGCTTTGCGCATCGACGTGACCCAACGAGTCAGCTTTGTGTAGTGACATGACCCAACGGATCAACTTTGCGCAGAGATGTGACGCAGCGTTGCCACACGATTCCTCCTCGGGGCCGCTACCTCGCGGACGCGAATTTTCATCAACTGAATTACAATTCAGTCGCGTACGCGGGGTGCCTCTCTGTTGGTGCAGAGACCCATTCAAGTTCTTCCAGTCCAAGAAGTGGCTCAGCCTAGGCATGTGTTACTGGGGTTGCACGAACTACTCCTCTGACTATCCCGACCGCCGTTGGGACAGAGCAGCTATTGGCAGCCGGTAAGGATCAGTTACAGTATATTCCCCTACCATTTCTCTTGCAAAGTACACACTAACAACCTCTCCCGTCTACCCGTAGTCCTCGGATCCTCTATGTGGCTACCGCAAGTGAATCAACCAAGAGATCCACCCACGCGACCAGTAGCATATGGATCGACTACGAGGAGTGGGATGCCAAAAGGGCACGCGAGATCCGGGAGGACGAGCGCCGCAACGATGAGCAAAATGAGTGTATCCGTTGGAAGATGAAAGCTCATCTTGAGGTGTGCAGCCGCAGGGAGCGCGAGTCTCGCTAGAGGGAGCGCGAGAAAAAGAGGAAAATGGCGGCCAAGGCGAGGGAGGCCAGCGAGGAGTACAACACCGAGCTTGCAAGGAAGGGTAAATGGCTCCGGTCCACGTAGTAGATCGGGTCATTCCATAGTAGTCCCCCATCCTACCCACCATATTTTTTACTATCCGCTAAAAGCATGTATACTTACATGGTTCGGATGCTTGTGTCCTTGCATACTGTGGTAGTAGCGAGGATGACTAAAACAATTAGCTGAATCATCATGCCATGTGACAACGTGTAACACCTTTTATCTGCGGGCTCTAATGTATTTCTAGTTCCTTGCCTCGCACTTTACCTTCGGTCCATAGAGTAAATTTTCTAGTAACAAAAAGTGAAGATTGTGTAAATGTGAATAGAAGATAGAGGGGCAAGCACAACCCCAACTCCTCCCACAAGTTGGTAAGGAAGATAAAGTCATGCGAATTTGCCATTACTCAAAACTACGACATATCACATTGATATTACATAATATTGAGCAAAATGTCATAACACTTAGTTTTTTTTTACAAATGAAAGTGATATTCTAGAACATTGGCAATCACATATTACAACTGTCTGTGCTTTCTCGTGGCATTGGCCTCAACGTCCTCCCTGTGGACTACGTCGAGTCAGGCGGCCGGATGAGGTCCTCACGGCGATGTCTGGAGTGTCGGTGTCTCCTTCGTCCTGAGGATTTCTCGTCGAATTTCTTGAAGGTATGCCCACACTCCTGCAAATGGAGCACTTCTTCATATGACATCTGTCTTCTGCTTTGTCCATGTTGTTCCTGATGCGTCGTACCAGTCGCCAGTCAACCTTTCCCTTCAGCCTTTCAATGTCCAAGGCCTATATTAGTAGCTCCCAGGTCGGATGGCCAGTGAAATGGCCAACCATGGTGTAACCATACATCTCCGCATTCCATGTTTGCATCACCTCCTCCTTGTTGAAGTAATTAGAGAGGTACTGCTCAGGATGCTGCGCTACGGTGGAACATACGGCCATGACATGGGAGCAAGGTCTATACAGAAGAAGGGGCTTGTTGCATGTGCATACACAACTAGAACGGCACAGCGTGCACTCGTGGGTAATACTCTTGCGGTTTATGCTATTTCGTTATTTATCCCTGCATATTATCTTGAAGCGAAGCTCCCTTGTGCCCCATCTTGAATGCCCGATGCATCTCACCCTTCTTTCTCTTCTCCTCCATGTACTTGGTGATATAGCGGAGTATAGTACTCTGTCATTTGCCATGGTGAGTGACACGTTGTTGTTTTTGTCAACGAAGTAGTTTTTCGTATCATAGAGAATTACCTCCACAATACCAACCAAAGGGAGGCACCTTGTGCCGCGCATGACCCAGTTGTAAACCCCGGCTAGATTAGTTGTCATTACACCATATCGAGCACCACCCCTGTCATGCAGTAGCGACCACTTCTCCTTAGGCTCGTACTCAATCCAGTCCGAGAAACATTTCACATGCGCCCCCGTCCTCCTCGTCAGACTAGGACCATTTGTGGGTAGTCATGGCAATGCTTCGGGGGTCTAGTTAACGCTTGGGGTAGCCCTTTTCGCTGCTTCCCTTCTGTACAATTGGGCCGCTCATCTAGAATATTTTAGAGTGCTTCAAACTTCTGTTACTAGTTCTGGTTGCACAACCACTTGAATAGGTTCATCAGGTCCTTGTTGTGAAACTGCTTGTAGAAGTTTGCCCCCCCCCCCCAAGTGCCTCATGCACCACCTGCTCTGTAGATCCGCCCATACAAATGGTTCGTTATCTCCTTGTTGTAGCTAGGTTATTGCACTGAGCAGGCCGACATGCCGATCATGAATGATGCATATGTTTGGACGACCCTGTACAATAGAAATCCTCACATTCTTCAGGAACCATAACCAGCTGTCTGTGTTCTCGCTTTAAACGAAAGTGAATGCCATAGGAAGAACTTGATTGTTCCGTCCGTCGCTATTGTGGTCAGTATCGGCCCTTGTACTTTCCAGTCAAGAATGTGCCATCTACGCACAAGATTGGACGGTAGTGCCAGAATGCAATAATGCATGGATCAAAGGCGAAGAATTCTCGCTGCAGTACCCTATAATCGGCCCACTTTGGATGTGTGGCATCTTGAATATCAACATGAGTGCTAGGATTCCTGTCTTGTATGACTCGGAGTAGTCCGGGGAGATTGTGGTAGGAATCCTCGAACGTGCTGAACCATGATTCCACTACCTTCTGTTTTGCCTGCTAAGCCTTGGTATAGCTGATTGTGTACTAGAACCTTACCTCAATCGCACGAATGATGGATCATGGCTCAAAATCAAGATTATTCACGATCTCACTATACACGGGTTGGCGATGAAGCCTAATGACAGGTTCTTGTGGGACTGCAATGACTCAGTGACGATGCATATGTACAGGACCACTATAGACAACTTCTAGTAGGTGTCCCACTTAGACTGAAATGCGTGCACTTACCAAGGGCATCCTTCTATTTCACACTTCATGTCGTAGCATCTTGGGTTAGACTTGATAACCGTGAATGTGCACCGCACCAACAATGCGCAGAATTTGACCGCCTCCTGCACAACCCCGTTGCATTTGTACACAGCTCCTTGCCTGACCTCGCTCTGATCATACTCCCACGGCACACAGGAGCCTTCGTCAACAACGAGGTTGTCGAACTGGTATGTGCTCCACTCGGATGGAACCGCCAGCTGGTCAACATCATCCTCGTGTCGGATCCTTCATCTTCTGACAATACATTGTAGTCCCAGGATTCCTGATCCTTCATTTGCACTATGGCTTCCAGCTCCTCACCCTCGTTAGCTAGCCCACTAGCCTACCTAACTGAAGGAGCTATTTCTCCAGGGTTTTCGTCGACAGTATCAGCAACTCCGGGAGCTTCAGGCACTGTGTACGCCGCACTGTGGCTGGAGTCACTTACTTCTTCTTCGGCATCACCACCCTTCTTGTTCAGCCGCGAATGCAGGAGTGGACTTGGCATATGTCTGGGCTAGAAGGACCAAATCCCACCCTCCCTCCCTCGCCACGTGTAGATATAGCTGCTATGACTTTGTTCCCTTCAGCTTCACTAACTCCCAATATGTGGGCTGTATTGCTCGGGGGGCAAGGCAACTTAATCTCATATCATACACATCACAGTCCACTTGGAATGTGTGAAACAATCACCGTATCACAGCGCCCCATGTACGCCCCTCTGCTCTTGGTGGAGGCACAGTAGTTGATTGAAAATAACGCAGATCAATCCCCCCAGGACCCTCCAGAAGAGTTCCCGGACCGTAGTAAATTTTGAAATTGGTGACGTCTGACATAATTGACGCACTTCACCGTGAAAAATATTTCCACGATTAATCACATATTTAAAACAAGATTACCTATCAAAAAGAATTATGTACAACATACTGCACTACACAACCGTACATCCAAAAACTATATAATCCATTTGGTTAAAAATTACCTCACAGGTGGGCAACCGAATGGGCAACGCTTCGCCAGCTTCTCTCCTCCTCTCTCCTCCTCTCACTTCCTCCTCTTTTTTCTGAATACAAATGAATCCTATGTTGAATTTTAGGGTTTCATAGAGCTTTTATAGGGGAAAGAGTTCTTGTCGGCGACAAGGAGTTGGACCAGAAGGGAACATACATGAACCTATTTTTGTTATTTTTAAGCCGACTATTTATTTTAGTAATTTTCTTTTAAAGTAATACTACTTTTAATTATTTTTTTGCATACAACACATGTTGTTGTATCTCCATAGATTATATCTGTCATTTCTTCTATCCTGATTACAGTTGTATTTGTTCAACTCCGCGCGCCAAGGCGCACACGGTTTCTCGTAGAAATAGTTCGCAGTCACAACAATGGTTGCTCGATAAGGATGGCACATAGTCCTGGATGTCCTTTCTACATCTAATAAGGCACATTTGCTCCAGTACTCTTATCTATGTTAGCTATGCCACAGGGCGACGCAAAAATCTCACCCTTTGATTTCGGATTCAACGATTCTAGTGATAAATTTTTTACAGAGAAGAAAGAATGGCAAGAAACCCGATAAAAGTAACTTTAGCAATTTGGTAAACAAAGAAATGAATTGGAGTAGATTGCAGGTGCTACGGGATAAGAAATGTATCAACTTTAAGGAGCTGGATGCTGCTTTGCCAGGATATTCAGTTGCAGAGTATGAAATTTGTCATGACTCTAGTTTTTTTTAAAAAAAAATATTATTATGACTAGCCGAGTGCCTGTGCGCTGCACCGTTTTTCAAATAAACATAATATAAGCTATTAACTTAGATAACTAATATTTATAAGGTAATTATCTTACAAATAAAAGTTTCATACATAATTTGTATATAATCAACAAGCCACATATAATCTTATCATAAGCCGCAAGTGTAAATAGTTTAATTATCCACAGAAGATCCTTCAAATAACTTATACATGTATACACATTAATCCACAAAAGATATTACTAACTCAAAAGGTGGGGAGAGGAGGTGGTAGATGACAGACTCACTACCGCAACCAAATCCTTCTTGTATAATAGTAAAGATACCGATGATGTTGTGCTTTCGAGTGTCTTCCTGTTTTGAGTAATGCAACAATCCTTCAGTTTAAATGGAGGCAGGATTGGGCGCAGGACAACCGGGCCACGTCATCGTTTTCTTGTGCGCCGTCGGATCTTGTTTCGGTTGTTTCTCCGACGTTCGATCTTTCGATGAGTTCGGTCCTCGTGTCTGCTTTCACGTGCCCACGTGCTTGGATTCAGCGTTTCTCGTGCTGCCTGTTTCACTCCGTGTCGCCACGCACTGTGTCTGCGTCATCACACGCTGCGTCCACATCGCGTAGAGAGAAGCTCCACGTCTCCTTTACCTTCGTCCTAGTTCATTCGGTCTCCTCTCCCTCCACCGCCATTGCAACCTATGTTGTCATTGCTTCATCCTCCTCCCTGGTGGCCCAGCTCACCTTCTTCTTCTTTACCGCCGCCCCCTCCTTCCTTCCTTCACGGGTTCGACAGGCCCCCTCCCCCTTCCCCATGCCCACTTCCACCATCAGCAAGCGGCGGTGCCTTCGCCCGTCGCCCACTCTTCCCTACCGCCCAATCCCACTGTGATCGCCTTGCCGCCTCCCCTCCTCCACCGCCTCACCCCCACCTCATTCTTCTTCTTTACCACCGCTCCACCACCGCCTCCTCCTCCTTCCTTCTTTCACGGGTTCCGCATGCCCCTTCCTCCCCCGACGGGCGGTGGTGCCCTCGTCACTTCGCTGGGCCGCCCATTCTTCCCTGTCACCGCCAATTTCTTTAATTGTTCTTTGTTGCCGAATTTCCTTATTGCAACTGAATTGCTATTGTAATATTGCGAAACGTTTTAGAGAGAGAACGAAAGAGATTAGTGGTGTTTTTGAAAATAACCCTCTTAAGAGCATATATGTAATTAAATAAAAAAAGATATGTGAAACGAAACACAGCAAGCTTCCCTTGCGAAATTGCCCCACTGCCCTTCCTCCGTTCCTTTCATGAGCACAGGCTTGTCGCAAAGAATTAGGGATGGCAATCGAGCGCGGCGGGTAGTGTGTAACATCCCAAATTTGGATCTGTGTTTCAAATGTAAGAAAATTAGAAGAAATTAAAACTTTTCTTGCATCATGAAGCCCTTAGTCATTTTTGTAATTCTTTTAAAAGAACTATGGAAAATCAAAATCAAATCCCCAAATTGACTCTAATCAAAAACCTCCTTGGCATAGATTTGGTGCCAAACCCTTGGAAACATTTTTCCTGAGTTCTAGGGAGGCTTGGCAACACCTCTGAATTATCTCATGATTTTTAGAAATTATTTGATAATTTTTGGAGACAAGTCAAAATTGGTCAAACCCATTTTCCCCTCTTCTAGAATTTCTGGAGAAAATTTCAGTTCATGAAAATCTCTAAAAATTTTATGGGAGGCTCGTCCTGCAGTCAGCAAGCTCTAGTTAAAATTTCATAAATTTTGGAGTTTGTTTGCTACCTCAAATAATTCCTCAAAAATCAGATATTTAAAATTCAAATTCTAATCGGTTTGCCTTTGTTCCTCGGGTTCGAACCGGGCTCGCTCGAACCACTTGACTCGGTCGAACCAATCGAACGCACCGTAGCGACTCGATCGAGCGCGGGAGTTGTGAGCCGTTGGATCGACATCGAGCGGCCCGAGATCAAGTGCGCGATCGAATCGTTATAATCAACCCGTTTATTTCACCGTCCGATTAAATCCAACGAGCGCCCTTTTTCGTCTTCCTCACTCGCGCATCGGCGAAGTCAACGGTGGTGGCGTGCACGACACTTCGCAGAGCACGGTCACTCTCCTTTCGACCAGCGGCTCTTCCGCATTATTGCTCCCGTCCGGCGCCTCCATAGTCGTCGTCTCCCCTCGCATTACACCTTTGCGTCGCTCTCGGCCGACCTCAACCTGATGCATCGCCATTTTTCATGCCGTTGCTCCCCTCTTGCTCCTTCGGCTATAAAACTCTATCGAGGCTTCCTTAGCATTCTTTGAACACCCTTGAGCTTGAAAGATCACTTCTAGTGCACCGAGTGAGCTCCTTCGTGAAATTTTCCCTCGGCGCCATTGTTGAAGCTCCAAGCTCTTCGGTGAAAGTGGTGTTCAGTCAATTTTGCTTTTGACAAAGAGAGCGATCAATTTGGATTGCCCCTTTTCGGTCGAAACCGCTATTCTTCTTCACCCGAGCCGATTCGACCCTCCTCTCAGGCCTTCTTTGGGCTCGGTAACTTCTTATTAGTCCCTAGTTGCTTGGCACTCGCTCCCTTGGACCGCAATTGAGCTCGTTTGCGTTTTCGTTTGGTCATTTTGGTCACGCGGTCATCTCCGCTACTTGGCGTTCTAGGTCGCCGCAGCCAAAACCGCTGGTACCATTACGTGCGCAAGAGTGTTAAGAACTGTAACATCCCAATTTTCAGAGCTTTCAAAATCCTTTGATTAGTTAGTAGGAAGAAAATTCATCATCTGGATTTATTTGAATTTAATTTAAAAGCTTAATATTGGACTTTGTGTAACAAACAATATAATATGAATATTTCCAACATGGACAATAGTCAAAACTATTTTATTTGGATTCTATGAGCTTGGTTGTATTTTCTAGAATTTTCTGGAATTTTTCCAAGTTCATTTGCTATTTTCCATTGCTTATTTGGATTTCTGGTATTTTCTTAAAAGAAAAGGTATTTTAAATCTCCAAATAGTAGTTGGGCGAATTCCTTGGCCCGATCCTGTTCATCTCACCGATCCTTCGTGGCCGTCCGATCAATTGGGCGCTTGGATCTCGCAGCTGCGTCTCTCTCCTCCACGCTCAGTTAAACCTCGGTAGTTGGATCGCGGCGGGCGACGGATCTCCGTCTCACGCGCCTCGCCTCTCACGGCGCGTGGGCCCGCCGAGGTCGTCGTCCCGACTGATCTTCTTCGTCTCAGCGTGAACGCCGCGGCCGCCATTTTCAGCGTCGCCGAGCTCCGTCCGACAAATTTGCAAGCGGCCCGATTCTTGCGCGACGGCGCCTTCCAAGCCCTCTCCTCCCGGACTCTTTCAAACATGTTTGAGTTCAAATCCGCCGCCTCTACCCGTTTTCTTGGCGTTCGTTTGGGACTCGTTGAACCCCGCCGCCATCTCGCCACCCCGGATCCACCCGGGGCCTATAAGCGAGTCCTGAGGATCGCCAAGACCTCCGTTTACGGATCCGCCACCCACCTCACCCCAAGAGCCCTAGCGCGCGCAGTTTAAGTGGGTTTGGTCACCAAACCCTAAAACTTCGATGCTTGCATGCACGGTGACGCCGCCTCCGTGGGCCGTCGCCAAGTCCGCCCGTCCCCAGACCTACCTCCGGCTACCACCCACGCCGCTGGACCTCACCGAGTAGCCACCTGACAAAACCCGAGCGTCTCTCCGCCGAGCTTCGCCGCGCCGCCACCTCCGTCGTCCTCTTGTGCCTAGACCAAGTACCATAAGGTTCGCATAGAGAGAGAGCTTCCGTGATGCCACCCACTCTCGCCGCGATCACCGCAGCCACCGTGTTTGGTCGGTCAGAGCCGCCGCCGCCCGGCCGTTGTCGTCGTGGCGTGGGCGCCCGATCGACCACCACCTCGCCTCTCCGTAGCGTGTCACCATCGGTGCGTGGCGCGCGTCGGCGCCATGTGCGCCGCGCGCGGGCTCGTGGACTGGTCCACCGTGGTCAGTGTCCCCGGCGTGTGGGCCCCACACGTCGAGATTCTATTATTATTCTTTTCGGTATTCCTAGGGTGACGTCATGTTGATGTCATGCTTGCAAATAATCCGATTTTTCTATTGAAAATAATTCGAATTCAATAAATCCTATTTTAGGGTTTTCTTTTGTTTCAAACTTTGAAACCTCATAACTTTGCATCCTAACTCCAAATCCATCCATTCAAATTTCTAAATTTGTATAAAATCAAGATCTATCTATTGGAGATTTTTAATTATTTTATTGGAGTTAATTGCTTCTGTTATTTATTTATTCTTGTTGTTTGCTTCGTTACGAGTTGACTTCGACGATACTTCTGGAAGGTTTGAGGAAGAAGGAGCTTTCCAAGACCAAGACCAAGACTTGAACCTATTCCAAGGCAAGCTATACCCTTGACCATCTTGATTCCCGATTTGCTAAAAAGTATTTTAATTGAAATTATTGCATCTTAATTCAAGTATTTATTTAAATGTTTTGGGTGTAGTAGTTAATTCTATATTGTTATGCCTTCCTTGTATAATTGTTATGCCTTGATCCTTTGTCACCCTAGTTGATATTTAGTTGGTAAATATTGTAGCACCAACGTGGGTTGGTTAGTGCGATTAGATTGCTTAGCCATGCCACGAATCTCCATGTCATGTGAGGCTATGATTATTTAAACTCGACTAAGTGAATATGCAATCTGTGTGGTAAAATCGGTGTGTCTTGTGTCTTTGTTATGGCATGTGTTGCACTTAATCAACCGGGTGGTAAAAGGATTTAGGCGAGGCATGTGGTGGATACTGTGTGAAATGGTGGATCGTGTGAACTGTGTGCATGGGAGCTAATCTGTGGCATAGTTAGCAAATGGTAGTCTTGCCTTGGTCAATTAAGGACCTCACCATGTGTGCCATTGAGTGAGCCTATCTGCATAACCACATGTCTGTTTTGAGACTCGCCTAGCATAGTGCGATGCGGATCCAAATGCTTTGTTATGGTTAGTGCTAGCTACACTAATTATATCTTGTGGGTAAAGTGTACAACTCGCAGAGTATAATATAATCTATTCGAATAGCGCGTCATGATCATGGGCATGCTCGGGATTTCACACTAGGGTAGTTTTTCATAAAGCGTGTGGGAGGGAGGCGTGTGATATAAATCATCCGCTATGTGAATAATCGGTTAAGTGTAATGCGTCTTTGTGAAATCAATTATCGATTATTGTTATCTAATTGTTTTACTTGTTGTCAATGTATATTTATTATTTAGTTGCAAACATTGCATTTATGCAAAAGAACCACCGAATGCCTTTCCCTTGTAAAAAAGCCAGCATGTATATATATATTGCATCTCTGTGGTGTGGCTTGCGAGTACGGTGTGTACTCACGCTTGTTTTGACGAATCAAGCAGAAGAGGAGGAGTCTTCACCAGCTTTCGAGGAGGAGTTTATCGAAGGTGCCTAATCGCGAGGTCTTGACCCGATCGGTTGCCTGTGGTGAATCGATGGGATGCCGCCGCTTATGTTTCATTGCTTTATTTCTCTGTTAGCCCTGCGTGGCTTAAATAAATGTAAACTCGACCGTAAGGTCAAACCATTATTTATTTATCGTTTATGCTATTATTCGCTTGTGTGGATCGATATCCACCTTTGTTAACACTGTGTGCACTAGCGTGATCCTGGACTAGTGCACGAAACACAGAGGATTCCGAATCGAAATTTTAGGATCCGACAAGAACCCATTTTAGGATTTTGCTCGCACTGTCGTGGCCAGAGCCGCCGGCGGCGAGCCGTTCTTCCCCATAGTTTTTGTCGGACGAAAATCTGGAACGAAGTTTGAACGTGAAATGATGTGAACCGTCGATCCTAAGATCTACGGCCCACATTCACGCGGGGTTTTGAACTCGTCGCGCGACTCGGTCGGTGACCCGTTGGATCCAAGATCAACGGTCCCGATTCGAGTTAACGTGGATCGTTGGATCCCAGATCGACGGCTCACGAGCGTGGGAACGTTCAAACGCCTGCTGGCGGGATCACGTGAACCGTTGGATCTAGATCCAACGGCTGACGACCAGGGTTCCGGATCGCGCGCGCGTCAGCGCTGGGACGCGGACCGTTGGATCCAAGATCAACGCTCCCCATTCGTCCACGTCATTTCAGATTTCTGATTTTCCCGAAAAGATTTATTTATCAACTGAAAAATATGATAACTTGTAAAATGCATAACTAATTCATTTTAAATCCTTTTCGGTTGATTCAAATTTTGTTGGTTATGTTTTTAACTAAAATTTAATTTAAAAATGGTTCCAACCTCAGTATAGCTCCAGAAAATTTTGCTAATAAATAGTAGCATTTTTTATTTATAAAAGCTGAGCAAAATTGGTTTGGTCATATCTTTGGCATTAAGAATCCAAATCAATTGGTTCTTATTGCTAAATTCTTTATAAATCATGATCTTGCTACTGTAAAAATTTTAGAATTTTTGGAGAAGGTTTACTGTTGTGTCTTTGCCTTTTATTCGTTCTTATCGGTTGTTTTTCGTTTTCTCGTTAGGATCCGAAGAGCACGTTGACAACATTATTGATCCTCAGCAACATCTTGACCCACAGCAAGCAGGCAAGCAGTTTGATCATGTTAATCCCATTATTTTTCAAGTCTAAGATATTGATTTCAACTTGTATGTATGCATTGCTATTTTGTTGTTAAATTATGGTTAGTATCCTATAGTTGCATAATCTGTAGGAATTGGTTATCCTCTACTACCATGAGTCTAGGTTATTTGCTGTGATTGGAGTTCGATGGATGAGCTCTTGTCACTTAGTAGATTGTGAATTGTAATTGCTTAGAAATGCTTAGTTTCGGTAGCAATGGACGATCATCGATTTTAGTCGATGATCTTGATCACACATTTATTTATTATTCCATTATGTCCAGCACTTGTGCTTTGTTACTTTGTAAAGTCAAAAACTGAAAATAAAATTATTTTAGACTTGGGCACAATGGTATGTTGGTGTGATCTGTTGGTGTGAATGGAATGGTGCCTAGGTCATCAAGGACTGAGTTACTTGTGTCACTAAGCCAAGCGCTTATGCGTGCTAACCACGCGAGAGGGATATGGGACCTCTCTTGACTTAGTACTTTGGCGTGTGTTATCTCCAGTCGCGAGGAGGGGTGTGTGTTGTGTGAAAAAGGATATGTGTTCTTGTGTTGGGTGTGCGGTGGTGGAGATTCCGGGTAGGCTCTCCACCTCGAGGAGTATTGTAGTTGTCCAAGGCTTTACCTGCGACGAGTAGTTGATCGAGGCTTTACAATGACTCCGACACAACGTATGGGTTTCTATCCATACGGGCGACTCATGATTAATACACAATATTGGAAATGTCTCGTAGGACTTAGCTGTGCGCAAGACACCAAAGGAAGTGTGCTAATAGCTTGGCAAAAGGCGATGCAGCGTGTGGGTACATTGGTACACCCCTGCAGGGTATAAAACTATTCGAATAGCCTCGTCCTAGGTTATGGACATGCTTGGTAAGGTCGTGCAAGAACTAGACTACAACCCTTTAAATTAAAAATTTGACATGGTTGGCATGAATGGGTAATTCATGCTATTGTTGTGGTGACTAATGGTTTAGTCACTTCCAGGATTGTTGTTGTCATCTATTTACTGTTATTAAAGTTGTTCTTTCGGTTAATTGAACATTAAAACAGATTTGTTAAATTGCTTTCAATCTATTACATTATTACAAATGGAAACTTGCTTTATGCTAAAATAAAACATACATCCTCCACTTCAATGAGCTTGCATGTAGTATATGTACAGGTTTGTTATTCCACATGTAAGTCTTGCGAGTACATTCAAAGTACTCACCGGCTTTTGCCGGCTGCTTTTGTTTGTAGGGGAAGAAGGTGAGCCCCAAGGGCCTCACTTTTGTGAAATGTGCTGTGGATTCGACGACTAGCTTGGCGGTCCGGTCGGTTGCCTTGTGGGTTAAAGGCACACTGATTGGCTCTTTTGTTTTATAGCCATCTTATGGCACTTTTGCTTCCGCTGTTCAAATTCTATATGTGTATGTCATTTGGCCGGTCGACCTCTCTTTTGTAATAACTATCCTTTATTTATGTTATCTTCTGGATGGTTGCTTTTGCTTCGGTTCTATGTGAATGAATGGGATTGATGCATGAACTTTGTAAGGAGGTGTGTATACTGCATTTCTGGGAAGTATACATGTCTCGAGTCTCGGATTATCTGATTTGTGATGCTAGGGCCAAGTGGATGGTTAAGCATTACAAGCCCGATAAACCGGGGTCTCACAAGGTTTGGTATCAGAGCCATACTGACCGTAGTAACCCAAGCTTGGTCGTCTTTAGGATATTTTGGAAAATCCTAATTTCAAAGTATCAAATGATTTATGAAAGCTTAAGGAATTCTCAGATTTTACTCCTTACCTATCTTAGCTTTCTCCTCTCATCTTACTCTAATTTGAGTTTGAAAATTAGTTTCCTCTCCTTCCTTTAAAGATAGTTGTTATCGTTTAAATGGGTTTTGAGAACCACTGAGTTTGGCAAATTGAAGTGCTTAGGGTTTTGAAGTTTCTGGACTGAAAATTTCGGCTAGAGGCTTGGATGCGGAATCGGACAAAGACACCTCAATTTCAGACAATGAGCTCAATGGTTTCGATCGGACCATCGAGCTTGGCAAATTGAAGTGTGCCGATTTTGAAGTTTCTAGAATGGAAGACTTATTTCGGGAGCTTGGATGCAAAATCGCTACAACAACTTCAATTTCCGGACAGCAAGCTCGATGGTTTCTAATGGGGGTAGAAAATGAGAGTTTAATCAACTAAAACTTGTGGGACTAGAAGGGTAAGACGTGATATTAGTTAGCTATGTATCTAACACTATTTTCGTTGATGTGACCTTGTTCTTTAGTGGTATTAGATCTGACGTTATATTCTGATTTTTATTTTCTCAATCAATTACTCGTTCATTCAATACGGGTTAGTTGTATTGGGAAGTTGAGCTTTGGTTGGTAATTCGTTACTGTTTTTGAGTCTTTTTATAAGCATGTTCAAGTTTATACACTTGTTGTTTTTGGCTTTCGATTAGGGGGTATTCCATTTCCTAGTCATTAGCTTTTGCTTCATTTCGCTTTGTTTTCGAGTCTAGTTTTTAACCCAAGTTTCTTGTAACAGATGGCCGACGTGCTCGTAGCGGCCAAGGCGGCCACCGGTCCGACGAGGATCTTCCTCCTCCTCCGACCATGGCCGAGGTCCTTCTTGGATCGAGCGCAACCGCAGAGGATGGGAGGGTTCTTCCGGGCGCCATCGCGTGCAACACTTCCGCCCTTACCGGTGCCGGGATCCGGCAAGGAGTAGACACCAGCGGCGTGGGGATGGTTTCGCACCCACCCCCACGTTCTCAGTCCGAGGACTCGCTTGGCGCGACGCAGCCGTCGCTTCGGTGGAGCGGAAGCCGCAGATAGCGCAGCGCCGGGAGCACGAAGGCGCTGTTCGCATCGCACCACCGGAGGGTGCGGCTTTGTCTTGGTGGGAGAGCTTTCGCCATGCGGCGACGCCACACCGTCACCGGGAGGAGTTCCGCGACCGCCTTCCGGAGTCACATTCCTTTCGACCGATGAGGTCAAGAAGAAGGAGTTCTTGTCGCCGGACAAGGGCGCTCTCGATTCACGAGTACTGTATGAGTTTAACCATTTGGCTCGTTATGCTCAAGGAGGTGGCCACCGATGAGGCCAAGCAAGAGAAGTTCAAGGATGGTTTGTCCGAGGAGCTTGACAAGCTATCCATCGTCGACTTCCGGATTTCCGTGCCTTGGTGGACAAGGCCATTGTCGCCGAGCACTCAGGAGAGCGCTTGTGATTCCCACAAGCGTAAGTGGAGGCCCACAAGTCCTCTAGGGCGCCTATCCCGCTTGGTCCGTCTCGGGTCGCGTCGTGAGCCGGCACTTCGAGGCCGTCAAGACTGTTCTTCGTCCTTCGCAGGCCGTGCCCCAATCACGCACACTGCGAGTCGCAGGTAGCCCCCGCAACCCGGCTGCTGGGGTCACTTGCTTCGCCTGCAACTAGAAGGGGCATTATGCGAACCAATGCCCTAAGAAGACAGAGCGACCCTCGTCCCCAATGGAGGACGCGCCGGGAGAGTGGTTCTTCTCGACTCAAGATAGTCCCTACCACCCAAGGCGTGGGTAGTGGTCGTGTCAACCTCATCTCAACAGAGGAGGCACAGGAGGCACCCGACGTAGTGTTGGGTACACTTTCTGTTAACTCTCATTCTGCTACTATTTTGTTTGATTCAGGAGCATCTCATTCTTTTATTTCTGAGTCTTTTGCTGCTATTAGTGAGCTCCTCTTTACTCCATTGTTAATCCCACTGCTCATTCGCTCTCCGGGTTCGGAGTTGAGAGCTGAATCTGAGTGTAGGGATGTCCCAATTGAGATTGAGGGAGTGAGATTCCTCGCGGATCTTATCCTCCTCCATTCAGCAAGTCTAGATGAAATTCTTGGTATGGATTGGTTGTCTCAGCATAAGGGACAAATCGATTGTGCCAAGAAGTGTGTCTCTATCTAGTCCTTCCGTGAGCGGGTTAAGCTTTTCACCGGCCGCTAGGTCCGCATCTCTTCGCGCTTGGAGCGAAGCCCGCTCTAGATATTAGTGAAGTCCCCACAGTTCGCGACTTCATTGATGTCTTTCCTGAAGATCTTCCAGGGATGCCACCAGTTCGAGACCTCGAGTTTGTCATTGAGTTGGTTCCCGGTACCGCCCCGATTTCAAAGAGGCATTATCGGATGCCACCGAACGAGTTGGTGGAGTTGAAGAAGCAACTGAGTGAGCTGCAAGAAAAAGGTTTTATCCGCCCTAGCTCATCTCCGTGGGGTTGTCCTGCAATCTTCGTAAAGAAGAAGGACAATACTTTGCGCATGTGTGTTGATTACCGTCCGCTTAATGAGGTAACGGTAAAGAACAAGTATCCCTTGCCCCGCATTGATGATCTCTTTGATCAATTAACTGGAGCTCGAGTATTCTCCAAGATTGATTTGAGAGTGGGATATCATCAAGTTCGGATACGACCTGAGGATATTCCAAAGACGGCTTTCTCTACTCGCTATGGCTTGTATGAATACACCGTCATGTCATTTGGCTTAACCAATGCTCCTGCCTTGTTCATGAACCTTATGAATTCGGTATTTATGGAGTATTTGGATAAGTTTGTCGTGGTCTTCATCGACGATATTCTTATCTATTCCAAGGACGATGAGGAACATGATGATCATCTGAGGCTTGTGTTGGGCAAGCTTCGTGAGCACCAGCTGTATGCAAAATTCAGCAAGTGCGCGTTCTGGTTGAAGGAAGTGGCCTTCCTGGGTCATGTTCTTTCGGCAGAGGCGTGGCCGCTGATCCTAGCAAGGTCGGTGATGTTCTTTCATGGTTCACCTACTTGATGCAACCGGTGCGGAGTTTTCTGGTTTAGCTAGGTATTATCGCCGTTTTATCGAGAACTTCTCCAAGATCGCGAAGCCGATGACGGAGTTGCTCAAGAAGGACAAGAAGTTCTTGTGGTCCGACGCTTGTGAGGAAAGCTTCCAAGTGCTCAAGAAACGTTTGACCACCGCTCCCGTCCTCGTTCTTCCCGATATCCATCGAAGCTTCGATATCTTCTGCGATGCTTCTCGTCGAGGACTCGGTTGTGTACTTATGCAAGAAGGCAAGGTAGTGGCCTATGCATCAAGGCAATTGAGACCTCATGAACTCAACTATCCTACCCATGACTTGGAATTAGCTGCGGTGATTCATGCACTTAAGATTTGGCGATATTACCTAATCGGTGTCGTTGCGGTGTATTCGGATCACAAAAGCCTAAAGTATTTGTTCACCCAACCAGATCTGAACCTCAGGCAAAAGAGATGGTTGGAGTTGATCAAGGACTATGACATGAGTATTCACTACCATCCGGGCAAGGCTAATGTCGTTGCCGATGCGCTTAGTCGCAAAGCACATTGCAATGTCTTGTTGCTCCAGGAACGTCAACCCACCCTGCTGGAGGAATTTCAGCGCCTCAACTTGGGATTGGTTGAGCATGGTTCCCTCGCTGCCTTGGTTGTGCAACCAACCTTGGTGGATCGAATTAAGATCGCTCAACAATCAGATGTTGGAGTGAACCGCATCAAGGAAAATATCAAGAACAGTGCGACAAGTGCTTCTCGAGGATGAGCATGGTGTTGTAAGGTTCGAACGCGTCTTGTGGTTCCAAAGGATATGGAATTGCGGGATCTGATCCTCCGCGAAGCCCATGATTCGCCTTTGTCTATCCATCCCGGGGCCACAAAGATGTATCAAGATCTCCGTCAGGGATTTTGGTGGACCCGAATGAAGAGGGAGATTGCGAAGTTCGTTGTTAGAGTGCGGCGTGTGTCGTCGTGTCAAGGCCGAGCATCGGCGTCGGCCGATCGCTTGACCTTTGCCTATTCCTCGAATGGAAGTGGGATTCGATCGGGATGGATTTTATCACCGTGCGCCTCGCACCTCCAAGGGCAATGATGCCATCCGGGTTGTCATTGATCGGCTAACTAAGGTGGCGACTTCCTTCCAACCAAGACGGATCTCCGTGTAGGTCTTTTGGCGGATCTCTACATAGCCCGCATCGTGAGCTTACATGGGGTACCTAAGGCAATTGTCTCGGACCGTGGTTCTCTTTTCACCTCTCGCTTTTGGCAAAGTGTGCAAGAGGCTATGGGAACCCGTCTTACCTTTAGCACAGCATACCACCCCCAAGCGATGGTCGGACCGAAGGGTCAACCAAGTATTGGAAGACATGCTTCGTGCTTGTGTCCTCTCCTATGGAAAGAATTGGGAGAAATGCTTGCCATTTGCCGAGTTTTCCTACAACAACAGTTTTCAGGCCAATCTCGGCATGTCCCCTTTCGAGGCCTTGTACGGGAGAAAGTGCAGAACCCCGTTGAATTGGTCTGAGACAGGCGAAAGACTTTTCTTTGGTCCGGACTCGATCAATGAGGCTGAGAGCCAAGTCCAGCTCATTCGTGATCGTTTGCGCATAGCTCAATCCAGGCAAAAGATCTATGCGAATCGCCGTCGTCGTGAATTGAGCTTCGAGCCTGATGACTTTGTTTATCTTAAAGTCTCTCCTTTGAAGGGCCATCGTTTGGCGTCAAGGGCAAGCTAGCTCCTCGATATGTCGGTCCTTACCGTGTTATCGAGAAGAAAGAGCGTTGCTTATAAGTTGGACTTGCCAATTTGCACTCGAGGGTACATGATGTGTTCCACATGTCCCAACTAAAGAAGTGCCTCCGTGTTCCAACTGAGGAAGCTCCTTTGGAAACCCTCGATGTCCAGGAGGATTTGACCTATCGCGAGCACCCTGTTCGCATACTCGATGAGGCTGAACGAAGAACGAGGAATAAAACTATCGATTCCTTAAAGTTCAAAGGGTCGAACCATTACGAGGATGAGGCTACTTGGGAAAGGGAAGATCGTCTCCGTCACGGACTATCCATCTTTCTTTCTCGAGTGAGCCAAATCTCGGACGAGATTTTTGTAAGGGGAGGTTTGTAACATCCCAAATTTAGATCTGTGTTTCAAATGTAAAAAAATTAGAAGAAATTAAAACTTTTCTTGCATCATGAAGCCCTTGGTCATTTTTGTAATTCTTTTAAAAGAACTATGGAAAATCAAAATCAAATCCCCAAATTGACTCTAATCAAAAACCTCCTTGGCATAGATTTGGTGCCAAACCATTGGAAACATTTTTCCTGAGTTCTAGGGAGGCTTGGCAACACCTCTAAATTATCTCATGATTTTTAGAAATTATTTCATAATTTTTGGAGACAAGTCAAAATTGGTCAAACCCATTTTCCCCTCTTCTGGAATTTCTGGAGAAAATTTCAGTGCATGAAAATCTCTGAAAATTTTATGGGAGGCTCCTCCTGCAGTCAGCAAGCTCTAGTTAAAATTTCATAAATTTTGGAGTTTATTTGCTACCTCAAATAATTCCTCAAAAATCAGATATTTAAAATTCAGATTCTAACTGGTTTGCACTGTTCCTCGGGTTCGAACCAGGCTCGGGCTCGAACCACTTGACTCGGTCGAACCAACTGAACGCATCGGCGCGACTCAGTCGGGCGCGGGAGTTGTGAGCCGTTGGATCAGCATCGAACGGCCCGAGATCAAGTGCGCGATCGAATCGTTATAATCAACCCGTTCTATTTCAGCCGTCCGATTAAATCCAACGGCTGCCCTTTTTCGTCTTCCTCCGCTCGCGCGCGCTCGGCCGAAGTCAACAGTGGTGGCGTGCACAGTACACTTCGGCAGAGCACGATCACTTCTCCTTTCGTCCAACGGCTCTTCCGCATTTATTGCTCCCGTCCGGCCGCCTCCATAGTCGTCGTCTCCCCTGCTGTTACCTGCCCCCGTCGCTCTCGGCCGACCTCAACACAGTGCATCGCCATTTTTCATGCCGTTGCTCCCCTCTTGCTCCTTCGGCTATAAAACTCTATCAGAGGCTTCCTTAGCATTCTTTGAACACCCTTGAGCTTCAGCATCACTTCTAGTGCACTGAGTGAGCTCCTTCGTGAAATTTTCCCTCGGCCGCCATTGTTGAAGCTCCAAGCTCTTCGGTGAAAGTGGTGTTCCCGTCCCTCTCACTCGAATCTGTTGCTTCCTCAGCTACTTAGCATCTCGAAGAGTATTAACCCTCTGTCAATTTTGCTTTTGACAGCAGAGAGCAGATCAATTTCGGATTGCCCCCTTTTCGGCCGAAACCGCTATTCTTCTTCACCCGAGCCGATTCGACCCTCCTCTGTGCCTTCTTTGGGCTCAGGTAACTTCTTATTAGTCCTTAGTTGCTTGGCACTCACTCCCTTGGACCGCAGCTGAGCTCGTTTGCGTTTTTCGTTTTCGGTCATTTTGGTCACCGCGGTCATCTCCGGCTTGCCGGCGTTCTAGGTCGCCACAGCCAAAACCGCTGGTACCATTACGTGCGCAAGAGTGTTAAGAACCCATTTTAGGCTTTTGCGCGCACCGTCGTGGCCAGAGCCGTCGGCGGCGAGCCGTTCTTCCCCATAGTTTTGTCGGACGAAAATGCAACGGTTTGAGCGTGAAATGATGTGAACCGTCGATCCTAAGATCTCGACCCACATTCACGCGGGGTTTTGAACTCGTCGCGCGACTTCGGTCGGTGACCCGTTGGATCCAAGATCAACGGTCGATTCGAGTTAACGTGGATCGTTGGATCCCGGATCGACGGCTCGCGGCGTGGGAGCGTTCAAACCGCCGCGGCCGATCCACGTGAACCGTTGGATCCGCATCCAACGGTGACGACCACTGTGGTTCCGGATCGCGTAGCGTCGGTATGGACGCGGACCGTTGGATCCAAGATCAACGCTCCCCGTTCGTCCACGTCATTTCAGATTTCTGATTTTCCCGAAAAGATTTATTTATCAACTGAAAAATGTGATAACTTGTAAAATGCATAACTAATTCATTTTAAATCCTTTTCGGTTGATTCAAATTTTGTTGGTTATGTTTTTAACTAAACTTTAATTTAAAAATGGTTCCAACCTCAGTATAGCTCCAGAAAATTTTGCTAATGAATAGTACATTTTTTATTTATAAAAGCTGAGCAAAATTGTTTTGGTCATATCTTTGGCATTAAGAATCCAAATCAATTGGTTCTTATTGCTAAATTCTTTATAAATCATGATCTTGCTACTGTAAAAATTTTAGAATTTTTGGAGAAGGTTTACTGTTGGGTCTTTGCCTTTTATTCGTTCTTATCGGTTGTTTTTCGTTTTCTCGTTAGGATCCGAAGAGCACGTTGACAACATTATTGATCCTCAGCAACATCTTGACCCACAGCAAGCAGGCAAGCAGTTTGATCATGTTAATCCCATTATTTTTCAAGTCTAAGATATTGATTTCAACTTGTATGTATGCATTGCTATTTTGTTGTTAAATTATGGTTAGTATCCTATAGTTGCATAATCTGTAGGAATTGGTTATCCTCTACTACCATGAGCCTAGGTTATTTGCTGTGATTGGAGTTCGATGGATGAGCTCTTGTCACTTAGTAGATTGCGAATTGTAATTGCTTAGAAATGCTTAGTTTCGGTAGCAATGGGCGATCATCGATTTTAGTCGATGATCTTGATCACACATTTATTTATTATTCCATTATGTCCAGCACTTGTGCTTTGTTACTTTGTAAAGTCAAAAACTGAAAATAAAATTGTTTTAGACTTGGGCGCAATGGTATGTTGGTGTGATCTGTTGGTATGAATGGAATGGTGCCTAGGTCATCAAGGACCGAGTTACTTGTGTCACTAAGCCAAGTGCTTATGCGTGCTAACCACGCGAGAGGGATATGGGACCTCTCTTGACTTAGTACTTTGGCGTGTGTTATCTCCGAGTCGCAGGAGGGGGTGTGTGTGTTGTGTGAAAAAGGATATGTGTTCTTGTGTTGGGTGTGCGGTGGTGGAGATTTCGGGTAGGCTCTCCACCTCGAGGAGTATTGTAGTTGTCCAAGGCTTTACCTGCGACGGGTAGTTGACCGAGGCTTTACAATGACTCCGACACAACGTATGGGTTTCTATCCATACGGGCGACTCGCAGTTAATACACAATATTGGAAATGTCTCGTAGGACTTAGCTATGCCGGCACACCAAAGGAAGTGTGCTAATAGCTTGGCAAAAAGGCGGTCTGGCGTGTGGGTACATTGATACACCCCTGCAGGGTATAAAACTATTCGAATAGCCTCGTCCTAGGTTATGGACATGCTTGGTAAGGTCGTGCAAGAACTAGACTACAACCTTTTAAATTAAAAATTTGACATGGTTGGCATGAATGGGTAATTCATGCTATTGTTGTGGTGACTAATGGTTTAGTCACTTCCAGGATTGTTGTTGTCATCTATTTACTGTTATTAAAGTTGTTCTTTCGGTTAATTGAACATTAAAACAGATTTGTTAAATTGCTTTCAATCTATTACATTATTGCAAATGAAAACTTGCTTTATGCTAAAATAAAACATACAGCCTCCACTTCAATGAGCTTGCATGTAGTATATGTACAGGTTTGTTATTCCACATGTAAGTCTTGCGAGTACATTCAAAGTACTCACCGGCTTTTGCCGGCTGCTTTTGTTTGCAGGGGAAGAAGGTGAGCCCCAAGGGCCTCACTTTTGTGAAATGTACTGTGGATTCGACGACTAGCTTGGCGGTCCGGTCGGTTGCCTTGTGGGTTAAAGGCACACTGATTGGCTCTTTTGTTTTATAGCCATCTTATGGCACTTTTGCTTCCGCTGTTCAAATTCTATATGTGTATGTCATTTGGCTGGTCGGCCTCTCTTTTGTAATAACTATCCTTTATTTATGTTATCTTCTGGATGGTTGCTTTTGCTTCGGTTCTATGTGAATGAATGGGATTGATGCATGAACTTTGTAAGGAGGTGTGTATACTGCATTTCTGGGAAGTGTACATGTCTCGAGTCTCGGATTATCTGATTTGTGATGCTAGGGCCAAGTGGATGGTTAAGCATTACAAGCCCGATAAACCGGGGTCTCACATAGTGCTTGCCATACCCATAGCCGCGACCCCGAATTCCCCCCACGGGCATACTCGCGAAGGACGATGGGTGAAAAACCTCGCCCATGCCTGTCGCCCGCGGGCATGCCCGTTTACCCGCGAATAATGCATTGCCGCCCGTGGGTACCCATCGCCCGCGAACATGCTCGTTACCCGCGAGCAATGCATACATCAAGTTTATCATAATTCACACGCCAATGGTGCATCACACATTCCACAACTAATAAAGTTTATCACAATTCATATATCATGTTTGACAAGACAACTAATCAAGTTCAACAAATAAAATTAAAATACAAACTGACGTAGTTCCTTACACATGCGGGTAGGTTACGGGTAATCGGGCGAAGCGAGTATGGGTGGAGCTTACCCATGCCCACGCCCGTTTACCCGATGGACAAGGAATTGTGCCCGTTTTCATACCTGTGGGCAAAGAAAGACGCCCATACCCGCCTCTATTAGGGTATTCGCCCGCGGGTACGCGGGTAATCGGGCACAATTGACATCCCTAGCCGCCATCTTCTTTTCCCCGTACATGCATGCATGTAAGTATGTAACATAGCCATGCCGCATGCTTCCTCCTGCTGCTGTTGCCTCGCCTGTCTTTGCGCGCCACGCCACGCATGCATCTTTGCGACTTCTTTGCTAGTGCTAAGCCAAAGCCAAAGCCAAAGCTAAGCCAGGAGTTAACAACGGCCAAAGAAAAAAACAACAAGGAGAAGGAAGAGAGGAGAAGGAGAGGGGGATCTCCCATGAGTTTTGTGTTTTGGCTTTGTGTTTTTGGGGGTAACGATTAAGTTTTTTCTCTAGTCGTTTATTTTATCTAGAGGTTAAAACGAGATTAGAGGGGGTATTAGCAATTTCTAGTTAAGGATTCGAATAATAGATCGGTTTAATTTGTTGTACTGTTGTACAATATTTTTGGGTACCGTATGGGCGTAGTTTGAGGAAGTAATCTACTAGATAATTGTAGAGATTTTTGGTAACTTTTCGTAGAATATATAATCATATCGATCGGGCGATTAAATTTGAGTTACAAATTTTGTAAGCCTGCTGTTTTGGGAGTTGTCGTCTTTTGGCATCATCTCTATAGATTGTAGATTAAAATTAGTAAATAGGCTAATTAGGGTTTTTGATCTACATGAAAGGTATAGATAATTATCTAAGGATTCTAGAGAGTCTAAGAACGCGAATTTTGGTTGGGTAGAACACAAATTTTGGTTGGGTAGAACATAAGTTATGAAAATAATAAACCTGTTGTCTAGAAGATGACAGAACTGTCTTCTAAGTTAAAACGAGGAGGTTAAATGATTTAATTAGGAATCATGGGCAATTAATAAGTTGTGGAGAATTTTTCTTAGATTCTAGAACTGGTGTGGTTTGCCTTGTTAAGATTTTGGAGTCAAAAGTTATGCCATTTTTAGTACCGGGTCAGCAAGAGGTGATCGTTCGGTAAAGAAGGAGTGTGGCGGATTTAGGGAAACGTGTAGGAGCGATGTTGTTTAATTATTGTTATTGCACTGTTGTAGCTTATTTTGAGATTGAGTGTTTTCTGTTGGAGGAGTGGCGTTGGGTTTGTTGTCATCTTTTAATCAAACTGTTCCTCGCTACTAGTAGAGGTAAGCTCGTTACCATTATTATTTTGTGATAATATTTTATTTTAATTGCAAACCATATGAATAGTTATGGATTATTTCGTATTGTTGGATATGAGAATGATGGTCGATGATGATAATGATGAAACTATGAAATATTTTGCATTCACAAGTATCATTGCATATGAGAAAGTGATCATGTTGATCACAACTCCTCGGGAGTGGAGGAGGTCCCCGATCCTTGAGGAGGGCGGGCTTGAGAGTGAACATTATCGCGAGTGTTCACTGATGCTACACCGGTATTATCGCGAACATTAAGAAGTGCATGTGGACATGTAGTGTAGAGATGTATTAAAAAGAAATTATTTGATGATTGTGTGTGAGATTAAATAGAAGAGGATTGCATGAATGAGCATGAAAATAAAGATAAGAGAACAAGTGATGATAATAATGTTATCAGAATCATTACATGCTCTGTTTCTAGAAAAACGGGGCCATTAAGTTAAAATCGGATTTAGGCCTTCTACCGTTACATGCTGATGTTTTCACACCATTAGCTCTTTACATCGCTATATCAGGAAACCACGCCTAACCAATCATAGCACAATGCCATAGTCTTGACGATACTACTATTTGTCTCTATAGCCAACGACCGGTGTTCGATTATTTGCGTAGATTTTTCATTATGATTTTTTTTTTTTGGATTTGAATAGCCTGTAGGTTGTGAGCCGTAAGATAACTGCACGGTTCAATTGTTCCCACTTTCTTTTAAAAAGAAACAACGGCTGGGATTTTTTTTTCTTCTTCCTGAAATCAAAACAACGCCTGGGATTGATTGATATGGTGGCACTAGGCACGATCGCACGATAGCAATGAAACCGAAGCCCTCCTGCACTGGGCAATAGTACGCGGCCACTTGTGTGGGCCTGTAATGGGCTGGATCAAGGCCCACCCAAATATGGGCTTGGGAAAACAGCCCCGTTGTCCTCTTATATAAGCCCAGCCCTCATGGCCAATTAGCCGCTCACCAAACCCTAGCCCTTCTTCCGCCGCCGCCGCCGACCTCCCGTGCTCGCGACCTCGCCGGTAAGACCCAAGAACCCTTGTATCCTCTCCTCCCATCTCCTCGTGCGGCCATCCAATCCCTCACTTCCTCCTCTGATTCGTTTGCCGTTCTGTTTATCGTTTGGTCATTAGGAGTAGTAGGAGAGACCGGAGATGGCCAAGTCGAAGAATCACACGGCGCACAACCAGTCGTACAAGGCTCACAAGAACGGCATCAAGAAGCCCAAGCGCCACCGCCAGACCTCCACTAAAGGGGTAGCTTCCTGCTTCCCAAGATCCAATAACTGCATACGCGCTGCCTTCCTCTAATCTGTGGTTCGGTACTTGTTGAAACGTGCTGCTGTTCTTGGTTGAGTGCGAACATTAGATGCTTAGTGCAAACTTTATTCTAGTTAGCTTGTGCTAGAAATGTTGATGGCCTTGTTCACAAGTGCTATAGTACAGCAATTGTTGTTTAATGTAACACTGTTACTTGGCTTAATTTTAGGGGTTCTCTTGATTCTTGTTTTCTAGTATGTGGACTAATTGTTGTTATAATTAGTTATTCAGGCAGATAAATAGTATTAGGTGCAATTGTAGAGGTTATGTTAAAACATGTCATCGTTCCGTTGGTTATACCGTATTGCGCTCAATCTGTTAGGCTTTCTATCCTACTCCCTCTAGTTCACAAAAACAAATTGTTTGCGCTCAATCTGTTAGGCTTTCTATCCTACTCCCTCTGGTTCACAAAAACAAATTGTTTTGAAATACGTGCAGTCAAATTTTAGAAACTTAGACTATGTACGTCTTTTTAAATATTTAGATTAGATACATGCAAAAATATATAGACTAGTTGTTAGGTTCACAAAAACAAATTGTTTGCGCTCAATCTGTTAGGCTTTCTATCCTACTCCCTCTGGTTCACAAAAACAAATTGTTTTGAAATACGTGCAGTCAAATTTTAGAAACTTAGACTATCTACGTCTTTTTAAATATTTATATTAGATACATGCAAAAATATATAGACTAGTTGTTAGCATGGCCTACAGCTTTTTTCTGATTGGTTCATTGTCTAATATTGTGACTGCGCGCATTAAGGATTCTTTTTATATTTTCGGTTTATCTGCCAAACATTTTTTCGTACACGCTTGGATTTAGTTTTACGCTTGTTCTTTGTTTCTGCATATTGACCTGTGCCTTTGTGGATTCTTTTTTGTAGATGGACCCAAAGTTCCTGAGGAACCTGAGGTACTCGAGGAAGCACAACAAGAAGAATGGTGAGGCCGAGGCTGAGGAGTAGGATTGATGAGCTTCTGGTGATGAATATGTTTCTTGTATCGCTAGGATCTACAGTTTTGAACTTGATGCACTGTTCTGTGTGATCAAAGGATATCCCCGTTGGTACCAAGGTTTATCATGATGTCTAGTTTGTTCTGTGCACCAGTTACATGACTGTTGGATTACAACAAATATTTGCAGATTTATGAGAATTGCTTTATCCCTTTATACGACGTCTTTACCTGCGATGTTTGTTTTCATGTGTTTATCGGTTGCAACCTCTTGTTGCGCTACTTATTTAGCGTGCTTTTGTCGTTTATTACTCGGAAATGCTGTCATGATTGGCAAATTTGCTAGAGGCTTGTGGTAGTTCAGAATTCGGATATGGATGGTGTTATGGCAGCTCTTTGTTGTAGTTCCCAGTAATCTCACATGTTTGTTTGATGATTTATAGATCAGGATTTGGAACATCTCTGCTTTGTGGTCTTATGAGTTGGGATTTTTTTAAGCCTTAACAAAGTGTTGGGATTGGTCTGATGTTAGTTGTGGAAAGCATATTGAACCAGGTTGATCTATCGCCCAGCTTTAAGTTGGTCTTGCTGTATGTGCTCATGAACTGAGATGCATTCGGGATGAGCACCAGGTTTCCACAGATTTGTGTGTGCTTGGAAAATTTGGAGGATTTATTTGCCATCTGTCGAATTTGAGATAAATCTCCGGGTAGATTGCCGAGTGAATGGCCCTCGTTTTCTTTTATGCCCGCAATGGACTCCGGAGGGAGTTTTCGCATATAGATACCAACCCCATACTCCCATTCCGGACTCGTCTATGGCCTGATTTGATCAAAAAATAAATTGAACATGAACTAGTATAATTTTTCTTGTATGTTACTACTAGAAACATGCATGGTGTACATACAAGACTGCATCATCCAGCACACGTGTATACACATGAAAAGTACCAAAAACATTACTATGTACATTGACGATTCTCCTCGAGCAAGAAACGAAGGAGAAGGGATGCACAACGTGTGTAGGGAGGGGATTAGGGGGGTAGTAGCATAGCATCATCTCCGTACGTACGGTACGGCTTTGCCGAGGCCTCCACTTAAGATTGCTGCTTCTTCTTCTTGCCGTCGGGCCTCTTGACGACGACGACGGGACACTTGCAGTTGTGCACGCAGTGGTTGCTGACGCTCCCCAGCAGCGCCCTCTGGAGGAAGCCGTACCCGTGGCTGCCCATCACGACCATGTCGGCGCCGGCCTTCTCCGCCGCGCTGCAGATCACGTCGCGCGGGTCGCCCTTCTCCACGCGCGTCTCCACCTTCACCTGCGCGCAAAGCAGCCTCAAGATTACGAAATAATCTCATGCGAGGGATCATCCGTTGGCCACGCGCGCGCGCGTACGTACGCCGGGGAACGCGGTGCAGATGTTCCTGGCCTTGGTGACGACGGTGTCGGCCACGGTGGCCATGTACTGGTCCATGCTGTCCATCACCTCCTGCGTCACCACGTACCCGACGCCGTCGATGACGGGGTAGTAGAGCGGGCGCGGCGGGCGGGCGTGCACGAGCACGACGGCGGGCAGCGGCGCGGCGTCCTTGGCGGCGGCGGCGGAGACGACGTTGGAGAGGCACCACGAGAGCGCGTGCATGCTCTCCTCGCTCTCGTCCACCGCCACCACCACGCGCCGCGGGGAAGCAGCTCCTCCTCCACTCTCCATGAATTCTCGATGTATGAACTAATCAATGTTGGCCAATTTCTTGAACTGGAATTAACTGATATCTAGCTCTGTGAGTGCTGTCCGAAGAGGACAAGGCAGAGCTATCTATACGAGATGCTTGGCTGATGGCAGTGATGATTTGGAACATGGTGATATTACGATTTTGCCCTTGTTGGGGATGTATAAACAGGGCGGATAGTGTTTCTTCCGATCGACGTCATATTTGAGAAAAAATAACTGACATATAGTTTTTTTTTCATATTAGATTTGTATTCGTGTGTGGAATCTCTATACGATAGGGAATACCAACATCCGCTATGTATTAGTATCTGATGGGATACATGAACATGGCAAAAAGGGATACCCGATAAAACTGCAAAATAGATTGCCCCTTAGCAGTGGCGGATCCAGGATTAAAATTTAGGTTGGGCGTAATAAACTAATACTGTTATCCGATAACAAAGCAAGACATATATAATACACGTTGCAATAACTCTAAACAGAGTATATGACACTAAATTGATCTCAAAACTACAATCCGCATCATGTGGACATACAAAGATAGGACAAATGTAGAAAATGTACCTCATTAATGAAGTTTACAGAATAATTTGCCACCAAAATACTAAATTAATGAATTACTAGTAATAACCTGTCAAAAGTAGATGGACAGTGAGTATTCAGATTAATCCATCATAAATCATTAAAAAATTATCAAAAATAATAGACATAAAGACATACCATTAAAGTACTAATTAAGTCTAGGAGGCCGAGGCAATTTCATTCTCCGAGATTTAACGGATTGAAATTGTTTCTTAATTTTATCATGATCAAGTCCTTTAAATATCTCCCACTCGATGTAGCATACCATCAAGTCATTGAGCCACTCATCGGATAGTCTATTGCGCAAATCAGTTTTAATAATATTCATGGCCGAAAAGACTCTTTCAACCGATGCTGTTACCACCGGTAGGAGCAATGCTAATTCAATGAGGCGGTAGACCAATGGAAAAACAATATGTCTTTCTGTTTCAACCATTTTGATGGCCAAACTTGCAAAATCATGACAAGTAATGAAATCATCAATTCTTCGGACATGAAGAATGAAGGTTTCAAGTTGATCCCTTATAGTTGCACGATCAGCAATGGTGAAATCCGTATCATAGATCTCCGCAAGTCTAGCAATCTTATCCATATCAAACTTAGAGAATGAGTCTCTTGGATCAAGACAAGAAAAGCAAACAAGCAACTCCGAAGATACCTCATTGAAGCGATGATCCATCTCTGTATTAATAGCATCAACAGCAGCAAAGAAAGTATCAATACGATAATGGTGATCTTGAGTGACCGTCACCCCATCTAGCCTTGATCGGCCCCATCTTGGTATCGCTTCATCCATATTCGGTACTGGAATCTTGTTTGCATCACAAAATATTTTAACTTATGCAAATAGAGGCTCCCAACCATGGTTCCTCAAGCTGATCAAACGTGCTTTCACATCAACAAGCAATGACATGGCCTGAATAATATTTTGATCCTTCCTTTGCAATACAAGAGATAACTCATTTGTAATGCGAAATACTTTCAACATCATCTTCATAATGAACACAAAGTTAAAACTCTCCATATGCTGCATCAATCCTGCTGCTGGACCTGGTTGACGCCCATCTTCATGCACAAATTTCAGCACCTCCACCACTGCCTCCCACATTGACTCAATGCGGACTAAAGTTGTGTAATGAGAGCCACATCTAGTATCTCCAGGTCTAGCCAAGACAGTGTCTTGATGCTTCCCTCTTCCTGTAAAGATCTCACCACTCTCCAACCTATCCAAAATATTCTTACGATGCTTCTCGGTCAATACATCCCTTCGCTTGCAAGACGCACTAGTTGTGGTCACAATCAAAGTCACATAGTTGAAAAAATCTCTAATAGATGAACAACAACTTGTGACAGCAACAACTACCAACTGCAGCTGGTGGGCAAAGCAATGGACATAGAAAGCACACGGGTTGATGTCACGAATCTGTCTTTGAAGGTCATTGAATTCACCTCTCATATTGGAAGCTCCATCGTATCCTCGTCCTCGTATTCTAGCAATAGGTAAATTATGCTTACCAAGCAAAGTAACCAAAGCTCCTTCAATGCATCTGCAGCTTGTATCTTTGACATGTTTAAGACCCAAAATCTTTCGATGACTTTCCTTTGTTGTTCACAAACTGCAGGAATCATGATACAACTAGTTGAGATACATGGTACAATTAGTTGAGATAAAAATTGAACACATAATTAATAACTAACCTTACAATCACGGCCATTTGCTCTTTGATTGATATATCACGAGATTCATCGATAAGAATGGAGAAAAAAACTACCTCCAATCTCATCCAAAATCACCTTGGTGACCATATGTGCACAACATCTTACAAGATCCTTTTGAATCGTTGCTGAACACATTTGGGCATTTAATGGACATAACTCCTCAAATGCAACCCTCACTTCTTCCTTCATTTCTTTGTATCAATCAATCAACTCTAGAAAATTGCCTTTGTTTATGGATGAAGAAGATTCGTTATGTCCACGGAATGAGTGACCTTGCATTAATAGATATCTTGCACAATTTAAAGAAGCAGTCAAACGGGTTTCATATTTTATTTCAGAATCTTTGCTGTGAGACTCCATCTTATGAGATACACTTGCCCGTTGATTCTTAAAAACATCACTACATCTCCTTGCATTGTTGTGAATACTATTAACCCCACCAACATGAAGAGGTAGTGATGCATATGCATTCTTCCATTATTGTACCTAATTTAGTGAAGACATCATGACCAAATTTTTCATCTAAGGGTTCTTTGCCTAAAAAGAAAGCAATAGAAGCAATAAACAAAGATCCTTCTCTACACTATATTCCAACCAGATCGTGCCTCTTAAACCATGTTTCACGAAAACACCTAAAACCCTTTCCATATTGTTTGCGAGGAAAATTGTGACCAAAAGGTTGAGTCGGACCCTTCAACAAATAAGCTCTTCTCACTTGATCTCTAATATCCGGATGGAATTCCTCAATTGGTATACGAAGTGCTGGATCGGCAACAATATGAACATCCGGGTTAAAATCCTTAATACCTTCAGTTTCTTCCTGTGGTTCTGGTTGTTGTGCTATTTGTGCATCTTCAATATTGACAGTTTCAACCGGTAGTATTTGCTCTTCCGTAGCTACCACAAAGATTCCTTGCTTGCACCGGTTCTTGGGGTCGACCCACTCGACGACGACGTAATGGTAAAATAGCTCTTCAAATCTGAAAGATCAAATTCACACATCATCATATTAATTCATCAATAATCACAATGGGTATCACACATGATACATCACAAATTCACAGTATTCACCAATCACCATTCAGACATTCACAATCCAATTATTACCTTTTCCTTTCGACTTAGAAGGAGTCATCTTGAATCTTGATTTTTATTTTCTACCCTTAGCATTCACAAAACAAAGATTTCAATTCTTAGTCCGGCCGACACTCTGGCCGACCAGGCAACCACACCCACGCGGAGCCACGCACTGACAAAGTCACAAACTGACAAACCCCACCTCAGCCGGTCGGCCCTTTCCCTTCTACTCATCGTCTCTCACCCCACAAGGCCCGAACCCCCCTAGCCCCCTCACAGCTCACTCCCCTCTCCTCAGTCTTCACGCCTGCCCTCACAGCTCACTCCCCTCTCCAGCTCTCCTCACTTCCTCAGTCTTCACGCCTGCGGGCTGCGGCCTGCCTCCTCAGACAGACTCACTCTCACCGCTCACGCCTCCCTCATTCCTCACCTCACGGCTCACGCCCGCCGCCCACGAGCTCACGGTTCCTCCTCGGCTCCTCCTTCGCTCTCGGTTGGCGGTTCCCGGCGCGGCTCGGTGCTCGTGGAGCTCCTCCGGCCGCCTCCCGGCCCGGCGCGCGCGCTCTGGCTCGGCTCCGGCCGGACACGGAGCTCCCGATGCCGCCACGGCCGATCTCACGGCTCCTCCTCCCTTCGCTCCCGGTTCCGGCGTGGCTCAGTGGAGCTCCTATCGACGCCGCCTCGGCCGGGCGCCCGGCGATCTGCGCTCCCGGCTCGGGCCGGAGCTCGAGGCCGAGCTCCTCCCGGCCAGCGTGCTCTTGGCTCGCTAGAGCTCCTCCCGCCTCTGGTGGAGCTCCTCCTGCACCGCCGGCCGGACCGCCGAGGCCGCGAGCTCTGGCTAGGGTTCTTCAAAGGTTAGGATTTTTGCAATTTGGATTGTGGATTTGGGGAAGGGGAACCGGCCAACGGGGAAGATGTACAGGGAGTCAGGGAGATGTAGATGGGCTTAGCTGGGCTGGGCATGGGCCGTAGGCCTTCTTCGGCAATCGGCAGGTTGCCTCCCGACTCCCGCCTCCTCCTCAATCCTCACTCTGGAGTCACCGAAGCCTGGCCAAATCACTGAGTCTGAGCTGACTTCTGAGTTCTGACGGTGAATCATCACTGAGGGGTTCGCAGTGTCGGCTACTCGGGTAGGCCTGAGCTTGCCCGATTGCTAGAGCCGCCCCTGCCCCTTAGTTTTCTAGAAAGTTTTAAATGGAACTCTATACAATTTTTGCACAATAAGTGCAATGTACGTTTAAACTATAATTTTTTTTCATCATTTATAGTGTGAAGTTTACGAGTACTTGCATTTTTTTTTTTTTTTTTTGGTTAGGTCCTGTCACTAGTCAGTCCCCTAGTATATTGTTGAATTGACACTTTAGTTGATCTTTTTGTTTGTACATACTCCCGTTAGGTCATACACAATCGATTCAAATTAGATCGGTATCCAAATAGTCCAAATTGTATTCGTATTTGTATTTGTATTCAGATACAAAAGAGAAATACGAGAGAAGACGATTGTTAAACTGTATTCAATCCGTCTTCACCTCTAGCTACCGGAGAGGTGTTTGGAAAAAGGGTGGGGGTATAGTGGTAATTTTGGCCGGGCGATAACTATCTCCGCAGCAGCTATGACGGGTAGAGGGAGCAGGGAAAGAGACGTTTTGGAGGCTGAAGGTGAAGTGGAAAGATCTACCCTATATGCCCTATCAGGTTGGTGCGTAGAAATATCTACTACTATCTATCTACCAGCCAGCGCCGGTGTCACGGTCTTATCCGAACCACGTGGATCGAGCAAGCCAAGCTAGCTAGCTCGTCGATCAAATGGGCGGTGGCTTGGTCCCATGGCTTGCCAGGCAGTGTGCAAAGGACAGCAGCGACTGGTCGTCGGGATCAGATTTACCGTTCGTAATTTTCTAGGTTTACGATACTGTTTTCTGAATTAGATACATTGCTATCATACATATACATCGTATGTAACCATACCATAACTAATGTTACGTAACATTTAAATAGACCATAAAGTACGAGTTGGGCATGCCAATTACTTAAACATAGAACTCAATATAGAAATCAGAGATAGATACGAAAGTAGAGAACAAAAGGTGAATCCATCAGTACTGCCTGCAAGCAAACGGCTAAGGGGCCCGGCCTACATCCCGCCATCTTCTTCCCCATCTGGTTTGGACGCGGTGAAGTAGCCGTAGGGGTCTTGGTCACAAGGATTTGAATTTATTTATAATAAGCGAGTGTGCGTACACAACCGTACTCTGTGAGCCAATACGGAATGCAATTATAATAAATGCAAGGCTGATCAATGGGAAGACTCTAGGTTCTTTTATTTCCATAAGACCATAATTTCAATAGATTAAGTGGTAGACAAGTACTAAGACCTATCATTTTGATTAAACCAATTTTGATGAAACTGAGTAGTGTTGTATAATACCATTGAAGGTTCCATCCACCTGTTAGTGGAGAATGGCTCCTGAAGGTTCCACCCACCTCATGCTATATCATTTCCAAGGTTACCTCCACCAGACATTTCCAGGGCTACCTCTACTCGACATATTTATCCCACTCATAATTGGTTTTTATAAAATAGAGACTAATCAAGCAAGTTCCAAACAGTTTTCACTCTACAGAGGTTGTACAGCTTTACCTACAAGAGATGATTATCTTGTAATATCAACACGTTACCTGTAGGTGTGAGACTAAGAAAATTATCACAACACACTTACAATGCACCATCCCAACGCAATTACGCCCGCTAAGGATTCAACCACTGAGGGGCTACCTCCATCTGAGCCGGAGGACCCCTCTTGCGCTGTACGGAAAAGGTCTACCTCAAACACAGTTCTCGTATTCCACTGACCGCGTAACAAAAGCTGAGAAAATGTAAATTAGATGGCCATGTTGACATCATTATAGACTTGTAGTTGCACTGTTAGTGCTCGGGAGATCATCATAAGATTCGATCCTTAATTAACTTTGGCGAAACTACCACATTACAAGCTCTCACGCTACCTCCGCATCAGCCACCCACTTACCATCCGTCCAAGTCTAAAATATTGTCTAAGTTTTTGTTTGAAAAATATTTTCTAAGTTCAACCTACCAGCCATTTACCTCCAATGGTTGCCCAAATCCAGTTTTGATATATATTTGAATACCCCCATATTAATGTATCTAAATAAGGCTAAGCATGACACTTCGATACAGACATAGTGACTAATTAGGTTTACCATTATTCCAAGGGTGACAAAGGGTAGTGTCCAAGATCAAGGAATAGAATTTAATAGCTTACTTTACATTAAGGCAATAACGACAGGCTAATGACGACATAATTATAATCAAAGTATAACGTGCAATTTTATCATTTAAAACAATATAATTGCATTCAAAATATAGGAGCAATATGATCAAAGTGTTGACTTACCTTACTGGTGTTGATCTTGCTCGATCTGCTGCATTTTCGGAGCTTCAGATTCTATTTACGCGAGAATCAACCAAAATCGAATAAAACCAAATGAATTCAAAATACATTTAAAAATTAAAACAACTCCAAAATTCAAGTTTTTGGTATTATTAGGTAGATTTTGAATTTAGAGACAAAATCGTTGAATTTGAATTTAGGTATAACTCTGAAATTTTAAATTCACAAAATTCACAAAAATAAAAGAGGAGAGATGGTGTATCTCACTGACAGCTAGGGCCTTCTGGATTTTATTTTTATTTTTATTTTTATTTTTCAATTAGAAATTCCTACCATGATTGACAGGTGGGTTGGGGTATTTTAGTTTTCTAAAAGAAATTTGTGAGTCACTAACGGCCACGGCTGTGTAGACTCGGTCAATGGGAATAGTTCATGGGTTGATGGCCCACATGTAAGATGCCATCTGGGTTATCGTTGGAGTGGGACTCAATCGGAATGAATTCTCTATCTAGCACATACACCTACTATTTTAAATTAATTAGACATTATGGTGTAGACAATTAATTTCTTGTATATCGAATATACATAACTTATGATCACATGGATGAATTGAAGCTTGTTGTTTTGAACAACAATTCTTGTGTGCTGAATCTTATTCATTATGAGAGGAAAATAAAATTTAGTAATAATTCAATCTCTATGTATTCATCTCTTATTGCACCATCTAGTACGAACAATCTGAATAATGATGTTGAAGTATGGAAGAACTTACAAATATTTTCACCCTTGTTAGACGAATTTGCTATTGCTTGATTGAAATTTGATTATACGGATGAACTTTGTTTGATTCCAAAAGTTGTAGACTTGCCCATATGTGCTACCACTACAAGTTTACAACTTCAGATATTTGAATTGCATAAATGCTTCACTTACATTTGCAAAACTAGTTGCAATAATTGTTGTGTGAAATTTTTTGTTTTGCTCATTAACATATATGATTATTTTTGTGGTGATAATACTATGAGCTTTTATGATCGTTGTTGTTTTACAACATTAATTGTGCAACAACGAAGAACTGTTAAAACAGATGACATATACATATACTATGCATACACCTTGGCTTCTTTGTTACCCTATTTTCAGCTTATCAAAAGACGAGGACGGCTTTGTTTTCAAAAAGGGAAGGATGATGAGGACATGACCCCTATGGATACAACCATATTTGCTATGCTTGCTGTTCTAATTACAAGAGTTCGTACACTTCACTTAAATTATCAAGTGAACTCGTTTTTAGGAGTGCCTTTATATTACATGAACTATATGATGTTGCCTAATAAATGTATTGTTATTTTCGGAATAAAGGACAGAGAGTGGCTGATTTTCAAGAGTTCAAGCTGGACACGTTATGGAATCCAATTCGGCCTCCGGAGACAGCATCGACTTCAAACATGCATAACTTTCATATACGAAGTCCGTGTGAGGTTCACGAGTACTTGATGGAAAGCTTATGATGAGGCATTTCCAATAGATCTGGCCCCACCTCCAAACTCTTTCGGAGCACTTTGGAATCATTGAAAGAGGATGCTGCATCACTTGTTTGGGCCCGTGAGCCTTGTAATTTGGATAGAAACCCTAGGCCCATACTGTTCATGTGGTACTGTTCATGTGAGAATAGTTCTACCGCCCTCCCTCTTTCTCTTATACATAGTGCCACAACCCTTAGGGTTTGTTGGATTTTGTTTAGTTAAAAGTTAGCTTCATTGCAACTTCGTGTATTGGCTTGTGTCGATTAGACCAACAATAATACTGCTTCAGAATCCCACTTTATTGAGTTCTTCAATCCTATTTGCAATTTCATATTGCTATTTATCTTGTTCTTGCTTGTTCTTCGATTGCTCGCAGGAACTAAACCTCGTGTTCAGGTCAACCGCATTCTTGGCACAGTTGATAATGACTTGGAGTGTGGTTTAGCGATTGCTTGATGTTCTGGTCATGATCGGTTAGAAGCCTACATCGTCAAAGTCATACCTCCACAAATCGACGTATCATCATGTCGGAAGATTGGGACACCCATTGTTTCTCATCACCTGCGTCCTCGGTGACCCTAAGGGTGGTAGTGGCGAGGGCGAAGACAACCTGTAGCGGTGGTGCTGCTGCGCGAGATGGTGGCGATGCTTTGGGCTACGATAGCAACTATGAACCAGCAACAACAAAACGACAACTAATTCGACAAACTGGTGCGCGCATTAGCACCTACAACCTGGGTGGTTCTAATGGTGTCACCCACACGGCGCAGAGAGCTCCGTGCGCGGCTGTCCATGACGAGTAGCGCCGAAGACGAAGGAGGTATGACGCGGTGGTTTCGCTCTACTCTACGACTCTAATTGGCTAGCCTGACAGCTTCGCCTAGCCGTAGAACGCAAGATGGCGCGAATACTTACGGGTTGGTGTCCGAGACGGCAAAGCCTGGGGGTGAGGGAGGTCGACAGTGCGGCTCCAAGTTCGATGGCGCCGAGGAAGAAGACAATGGTGCTCAGTAGATTTTGTGGGACAGAGAGAAGAAGAAGGTGAGCACCAGATAGAGGAGACCAAGGCGAAGCTAAGGGATATGATGCCAAGGCTGGAGCTCACCTAAGGGGTCAGCGCGATGTGGTGTGGATGGGCGGTGCAGTCGACTTGGTCAACGGAGAGAAAGAAGACGATGCGGGTGCCGCCGATTCTATGGGGAAGGAGAAGGAACGAGTTGAGTACGAGCTAGAGGGGAAGAAGGCTGGCCCGAAATGCAAAGACAGAGTGGCGGGTGCTCACCCTGAGTGCCCGGAGTGGCTCGATGAGGGTGACAGCGGCCAAAACAGAGCTCAGGAGCTCCGAGCGCTCTTCTCGCTTCTGTCGCACGCGGGAGGAGGATGAGTGGAGGATGATGTGGAGGCTAGGGCGAGCTCAGTGCTTAGCTCGCCCAAGCTTTAAAGGGGAGGGGAGCCGAGTGGGAGCGACAGGGCTGGTGTGGTGACACAAGTAGCAGGGCGTTGACGGGCGTTACAACGCAGAGGGAGCGGGTTGCGCGCTGGTGCAGTCAGGGAGTGGGCATTAACGAGCGAAGCGACAACGGTGACGCAGCGCACTGGAGCGATGGAGTTGGCGCGTGACAAAGAGGCCGGGAGGTGGAAGACAGGCCGGGCATGGCTGGACCAGGTGGATGGGAAAGGAAGTGGGCTGAGAATGGGGAAATAAAAGGAAGGGAAAAGAAAGAAGAAGGCGGACTGGGCGGCTGGAATTCGGCCTAAACCAAATTTGAAGTTTTTTAATTTACTTTCTAATTTCCTTTGCTTTTAAATTCAAATTTTTTAATTTTGTGATTTGAATTAAAATATCATTTTATTTTAATTCCTAATTTCTTGACTTTGATAAATTTGCATTTTATTAATTTATTTTACGAGATTCAAAATACCACAAAACTCCTAATAATTCACCGAAAATCCAAAAGTGTTCAACATGCATAATTTTTTTAAAAAAATACCACTTGTTTATGCTTGGGATTTTTTGTTACAAGAATTAGGTGTTACAGTACGTATGCTTGGTTAGCTGCTGAATGGTTGAACACTCAGGTAACTGCAGAATTAGCTAGAAAGTTTTGCTCCCAGATGAAACTGTGCTAAAAAAATCTTGGCTAGACTTGTCGCTACAATTTAGGGCCTCCTTGTAGCGCAGGAAATATGGAGAAATCATAGTATTCCAAACGGACCTGTAAGGCTCGCTTGTCATTGGAATGGAGGGCAGATTAGGCATTGCGGCTCGTGGGTCCTTTAGGCTGCGTTATGTCATTTCGGCTGACTTTGAAACGACTTGAAATCCTATTCTGACAGAATTCAAGGCCGAACTGTGTTTGGGAATTAGGCCTGAAATTCACGAGGGTATTGGGCCAGAGAAACATCGTGCTAGAAGGTAAAATTGGGCAGAAGAAACTCAACTTTTATGTCATTTACTCTAACACACTGGCTTCTCTTTGCCCAAAGGACAGCCCGCTTATTGAAATATAATATTCGGTTAGGTTAAGAGAGGAGAGATAAAGTGGGTAAAAAATTTATTTTGCCCTGATCCCTTCTTCTTTCCCCTCTTCTCTCCCTTCTTCCATTTGGCTGCTGCCATTGATTGTGAGCTCTCGTACCAACCCAAAAATTTCCAAAGTGCCAAGGAAAAAATAGACTTTTTACCCATCTTCTCTCTCCTCTCAAGCAAATATTATATTTTAATAGACAAAATGTTAGTGTATTTCAGCAAACACACAAAAAGTCAATACCCTAAAATAAATATCACAAAAGTTAAGTGTTATCTAGCAAATTTTGCCTTTAAGAAAAGGTATACAGTGACCCATTCCTCCCTCTCTCTGAAAAGGTTTAAAATTATCTTCCACTAAAATAAGTGTTAATTGATCTTAACGCTGAGGGGGCAAAAAAAGAATAGAGGAAAAAAGAATACATGTTTGTTAATTTTTAATTGTCTGAAATTTTCATATCTATCAGTCATCTACAATTATATAGTACTAAGTTTAAAATTACAGTATCAAGTGATGTGTAATTTTATCACAACTCTACTATAACTTTTAGTTCTATTTATTTTTATATTTATAGGTTCATCTAGATTTCTTTTGTGTTGTTTAGAAATTTTTTGTATTTGTAGGATATATTTACTTTTATCTATTTTATATTTTTTATTTAAATATGGAACTTATAGTACCTATTAAATTAAAACTAGACGATTAAAAAAGTGACAGATGAATAAAAAATTTCAATGACCCGAAGGATAAACGCTCCATATAAATCGAGCACTGTAGCTCTGTGCTCTGCCGCTAGACAACACGTTGGAAGCTCCGAAACACAAGGAGATGGAAAAGAAACCGGACGAAGCAACTACGAGAAGTATGTGCTGCAATCTTCTAGATGTACAGTTCAGAAAGGCCCATATATCTTATTAATGCCATTTCATTCTTCCATCAGGTCGCGTCTCTTGTTCTACCCTGTTCCTGTTACTTCCTCTGGTCACAAAATACAAATATCATTTTAGCATATATAAAGTCAAACTTTCAGAATTTTAATTATATCGATATCTTTTTAAATATTTAAATTAAGTATATAAAAATCATATGTATAGATTTATCTCAATAAATATTTTCATAATGTTATAATTATATGGGATGTTATAACTATATTAGATAGAAATTAGTGATGAAAGTTGTGTTTTAGAGACCATACCAATACCCAAAACAACATATATATATGACTAGAGGAAGTACAATAATAGGTATGTGTTACTAATCAATTCGGTGTTATGGTTGCTGGTAGCATCCACTAGTACAGTACTACCTACAATCACCAATACATTTTGTTTTCGGATGCGTGCAATCAAACACTTAAGATTTTGTCATTCGATGTCATTTTAATTATTTAAATTGGATATATAAAAATTATAAGTATAAATTTGTCTTGAAATTTTTTATATAATTTTATAAGGTGTTAAAATTATATTATAATAAAAATTAGCGATCAAAGTTGTGTTGTGGAGACCGTGATAATATCCAAATCGACGTGTATCCCTGACTAGAGGAAGCATTTGATTTCAGAAAGCCAAAGATTACGTGCCTAACAAACTTCCATTAGTTCGGCTGTCGTAATGGCAGATGATAATAGATGGATAGTAGCTGGTTTACTAAAGGCAACAAAAGGGTCCTTTTTAACAGTGGTTGGTGGTAGTAGGTGGTGGGCCCCAGGTCACAGCATTTGGATTTTCGTCCTCCCCCGTGAGGTGACTCCATGCTTTTGGTGTTATTTAAAGCCCACCTCCATTAGTCCATTGCAAGCGTGGAAAGGGGCAGAGAAAGCAACAAAGCAGCCAAGAAAGGAACGGCCATTATATTGGGAGGAAGAAAGGAATTAATGGAACAAGACGAAGAGATGGCTTCTTCTTCTTCTTCTTCTTCTTCTTCTTCTTCCTCTTCTTCTTTCTCCTCCATCAGGCAGTGCAGGATTTGCCATGAGGAGGAGGAGGAGTGGTGTGCAATAATGGAGTCTCCCTGTGCATGCTCTGGCTCTCTCAAGGTACATGCATGGATCATTCTTGCCTGGTGTTTTGCATGCATGCTTAATTCTTGATCCATGGTGAGGTTTCTTGCTTCTGACTAACTACTAGCTGATTAATGGTGTGTTGATACATATGTTTATGTGCATGCCTGCCTGTAGTATGCTCACAGGGGATGTGTGCAGATGTGGTGTGATGAGAAGGGGAGCACCCTCTGTGAGATTTGTCTTCAGGTTGGTTTCTTTTCTTGTGAAAGTCCTCTTGCTCATGAGGTTGTGATCTTATCAATTGTTGCTACTGTTCTATCCATGAAATGCTCCATGTGTGCTGCTTTTCTTATGGGTAATTTAAAAGGTGTAATTTGTGGGGAAGGTGATGTCTAATAGCTACTTCTTCTGCCCCTTTTTATGAGTTGTAATCAAGTGTTGCCACGTACATGCTTTGTACAAATCAGTAAGCTGGTGCAATGTTCTCGTGTAAAATGTTACCTTCTGCCCAACTTTTTCAGTAAGGACATGTTGTCAATTATAACAAACTCCATATAATAGCCAAAAGAATACATTCCGAAACACTCTTTATATTATTATTTTTAAATGATGCTTTTACTGCCAGAATTTCGAGCCAGGCTACACAATCCCTCCCAAGAAAGCTCCGGTTGTTGAAATGGCTGTCACTGTCAGGTAGCATCTCTCTCTCTCTCTCTCTCTCTCTCTCTCTCTCTCACACACACACACACACACACACACACACACACTGTTGCATTGTCAATTCTGCACTCAAGCTGACAGATAAGATCATCAGAAAACGGCCAAGGACAAGGTGATCGATTCCATTTAAGCCTAGCAGGCCAGTATAATGCAACAGTCATCTCCAGTAGTATTACAGACGCCCTCCAACGAAGGCATAAATCATTAGGTGCCACATTGTTTCCAAAACAACAATCATGCAAACCGATTAGGATGCTAACCACCTGGGGCTGATGAGACCTGATTTATTTCGCCATTGATCATTTTAAATGGTCAGCCAGGTAGTTCACCAAGTCCTCCTAACAGCTAGCACTTCATCCCAGGCCCCACAGGCAAGTATACCTTCCAATCTAGGGACCACAGCACTGGGAGCTCTCAATGTCTAAGATCCAGCAATAACACCACAAGAAAAAAAAAACAGTAAGGACTCTACCAAACAAAGTTGTAGCACAAAAAATGTAAAAATATGCCGTGATTTGCGACATTTTCATCTAATTACCGCAACATCCCCCTAATGTTGCAGTTGTTAGTTGAGTATAGGTCCAAGGATCGATGGTAGGACAATTACCCTCATCTAACCGCCGCAAAGCTTTTCCCCGTCGAGTTAGCGAGACTTTGAGGTCTGATTACCAGGAGGGATCATCCTCCAAACTCAACCGAGACTCTTCCCGACAAACAAGGAGGTTAGATGAGGGCAATTGCCCTACCCTCTTATATGGACGACCCAACCTAGCCTCTAAGAAATAATCTATAAGAGAGCTTATCTACAATAATCTAATATAATAATAACTTGTCTAACTAATAGATAATACCAAACAACTAATAGATATATTCCTAAATAATAAATCCTTCCTAATACCGTCTGAATATTGGACCATAGCACTAAAGACTAGGGCAACCGACAAGTGTACAACGGATAACATTTCCCATAAAAAAGTTATATAGGTACAAGACACCATCTGTTCTCTTTTATTCCCTGTTCATGAGAAAATGAACAGATAAGGCAGCTGCACTCAACGATAATGACCTGTGAGCAGTGCTGCTGCGTAGCATTGGTGAGGGGTCCTGTCCTGTGTAATGCGTGTGTCCAAATCACACAATGTCAATGGACGTCCACCTTCCGTCCCCAGCTAATGCTCGCCTCACGTGGTCTCCTCAATCACAACACTAATCCAGTGCATCTTGCCGCAACCCGCAAGGAAGAGCAGGGAAAGGTATCTACCGATTGCCCACTGATCATAGCCTGATCTTCTCTTGCAGTGAAGAGGTCCCTGAGGTGCAGAATGATGACCAGAACATACGATCTCCAGGATCCGAGGGACCGATCGACGGCTCAGGTTTCGCCGAGTGCTCCTCCGCTGATGACAGAAGTGCCTCGTTGTGCCGGTCATTGACGATAACGGTACGAACTGTTGGCGGAAAAACTGAAGCACATTGTCCATTGTCAGTCAGGCAGGTCATGCTGCAGGGTTGTCTCCTGGATTCTGATCTCTGCAATTGTGTGCAGTTCACCATTATACTGTTGGTGTGGCATCTCATCGCGGTGGTGACAATCGAAGCAGCAGATCACTGCGCATTCAGCCTACTCACGGTGAGTTCAATGGCACGCGTCCAGCTTAAGAAAGAAATTAGAGTGACTGATCAGATGAAATTAAAAAACTGAGGGATGTTGCTTTGCAGATATACTTACTTCGGGCTGCTGGAATCTTGCTGCCGTTCTACGCTGTTATGCGGCTGATCCGCATGATTCAACACGGACAGCGGCAGTATCGGTTGCAGCTGCTAGAGGTCCCGAGGCCTCTCTTCTGTTCAATGTTCTTTTTTTAAAAAAAATCATGTTCAATGATTTGTAGGAGCATGACATTTGACTGAAGACATGCTGATACATTCTCTCTCTTCATCTGTTTCTGCAGGAGCAAAGAAGAAGGAATGGATCAAACTTGCACAGTATGCATGGCCAACAGCAGCAGCAGCTTGTAATTAGTGTTCATTGAACAAATGAATTTAAATGCTTCTACAGTGGAAGGTCGCACAAATGTACATTATGTTTTGCAGGGGGCAAAATGTTCAACCAGAACACCATTTGTAAACTTCCAGTGTACGTGTGTGTCTATATATATATATATATATATATATATATATACAGTAAAAACTACAGTGTTGAGAGGCCAGCAGTCTAGCTCAGTTCCCAGTGCCATGAACGCCTCAAAAATGAATAAAGGCTCAAACCAGAGTGAAAAGTAAAACAGGTCATGTTCTTGCTTACTAATTTGCTGTGACCAAGTGTTTGGTACCATGAAGCTTATATTAATTCAGCAATTATAAAATTGAGAGAAAATATTCATTTATATAAAACTAAGCTAACATACTATAAAAAAAAGAGCTAATTACATTGGAGCTCTCTGAACTTGTTGCATTTGAGCTCTCTAAGCTCGTGTAGTTGTCAACTTAAACTTGTATTTTACTTTCTGAGTTACCCAATCATTTTACTTTCTGGGTTACCCAAACTTGCTGCCGTTTGCATCGTAAGTCACTTTGGCTGTTAGATAACGGAAGTTGCTGAGGTGGACGCTGACATGGAAAAACAGAGATGGCGTGGTCTTCTTCTTCCTCCGGTCGAGACATGGACGAGAGAGGGAGGCACCGGTAACCTCGGGCTCCACACACCGGTAGCAGGAGACGGGCGGCGAGTCCCGACGAATGGGCAAAAAAGAACGAAGATGACAAGGCAAAGCTTATGGTGGTGGCGGCTCGAGGTTTGGAACAGCGGGGAGGTGCCGATGGCGAGCGGTGGCGGCAACGATGGCTCTGTCGTGGTGGCTATGCCACCACGGTGGTCGAAAAAGAGAAGCGGGCGCATCAAAAGATGGGGGCAGTGAGGGAATACTCATGTGCAAAGCAATTTGACCGAGGCTCGCCACAGACGACGACGGTGAAATAAACTCGGATTCAAGGAAGAAAATGGCCGATTCGTCACACTACATGAGCAAAAATCAAATTAACTTGGGGGAAGTCAGGGAGGAAGAGACGGAACACGATGTGACGCGGTTGGATTTTCAAAATGTTCACCGGAACAATGGGAATGACAGTGCGTGGCCGCCTCCCCAAGCCGCTCCTCATGCCCCATGGACACCTCACCTTGGCTTTGCCCGTGCGAATGTGGAGGCAGTGGCGCGCTGTAGTGGGGGAGGCAGCGGCACCAGCAATGGTGGTGGCGGAGGCGGCGACACCGGCGGTGTCAAGAGGCAGGAGTGCGGTGGAGGCGAGGAAAGGAGGCAGCGAAGGAAAAGGGGATGTCGGCGACAGTTAGCTGAGAGCGACCGACGAGGGAGGAGGCTCGTCGGAGGGTAGGCGGTGGAGGCGGCGAGAAAAAGGTAGGGTGGTGGCGATGCAAATTTTACTGTTAGGGGAGAGCAATTTGAAAGAAGACAATCAATTTATTATTTTGCATGTAGTCAAAATATGGGAACCACCACATATGCCACCTCAACTAGGTCTGTTAGGAAGAGGCTGATCGGACCTGCGGTGAAACGAGAGCAAGTTGGAGAGCCTCGGGAAAGTAAAATAAAGTTTAAAGTGCTGAGTGAGATAATCGTATAAATTTAGAGACACACAATACAATTTACTCAAAAATTAAACTAAAAAAGAAATGCACTTAAACACTTTCCTCCGCTGACCCATTTTTTTCATGGCCAAATTGGATAAACCAAAGTAATCATCAAAAAGGTGTCAGCACATAACACTTCAAAGAAACAAAAAGTAGTATCAGTTACAAGACAAACAGGCAAGCAATCATTCATTCCATCTCTCTTTCATCTCAGTTGAGAACTAACCCGCAGTAGCCTGACTGCGAGGGTTTTTATTTTATTTTTTAATCTCCATTTTTAAATTAGTTTAAAGATAAGTCTATTTTTAACTTTATTTCCAAACCTAACCTCTTTGGTCAAGCTATGATCCGTAACGTTATCAAACTGTACTGTCACGCTACCAATTACGGTGTAACCAAACTGTGCTGCTGTCACTCCACCGACCCATTTGAATGCGCTTTTTTGGGTTAAGTCCTGTCACGGTAAGAAGAGTAGTGTGATAACACTCGTTTGCTATGTCGATGTCTGTGGTGTGGCAATGTGCTTTTACCATGTCACGTATTGTGATGTGATTAAAGAGGTTAGAATTGAAAATAAAGTTAAGAGGATGTTATCTTTAAAATAATCTTAAAAAATAGATTAAATAATAAATAGAGTTCGCTGTCACGCTATCTTGACGACAATTAATGTAAGAAAGCCAATACACTAATCCAGGTTTCATCCACCAGATGTATTTATTTACTTGCACATTGAACACATAAAACGTAACAAGTCAATGTCAAGCAGATACAGTTCTCAGGAACATATAGTACTAGTTTAGGAAATATTATAAATGAAAGCATTCAATTCTAAGTTGTATAAATCCAAGGGTTGTCATGTCACTCTCATTCTTTTCTCCTCTCCTACTAACCAAACGGTCCTGGATAGATTAATCTAGGAGTAAAACGAATAGAAAACAAGACAGTTGAAATGTGAGCATGCCTGAGCCATATCTGTCAGGCTCAAATTTCAATTTCAATTAAGAGCAGGGATCAGAGTAAATTGAGCTCACCAAACATAAGAGTGCAAAAGTAGCAAAGCACATTACTCATTTGGTGTAACAGTACTCAGAGGAGCTAACTAACTGAATAGTATATATTAGCTAGTGCCTCATACCAACCAAACCAAGTGCCAAGTTGGAACCACTCACCACATGGTAGACCAAAAGGGCTAGCATGTGATGTGGGACATTATTAAGATCTGAGGACTCATGTAAAGCCAGTTAAAGGAACAGAAGAGTACAATGGGGCAGACTGATAAGAAGAATATGACAAATAGTTGCAACATGATGAGCTTAAAATTTGCAAGTAATTAAAGAGAAACATATAGAATTACTAACACGCTAGCGTCCTGTAGAGAACAGAATGACACAGATCCAATGCTGAAAGGCCCAAAAACTAGATGCTAAAGAGCCACAGCAACAGAAGTAAATCTCAGATCATAATGTGAGCAGAATGTAATGCATAAAACATTTCACTAAAAGAATGGTGTCTCCATAAAACATAACAGGTGGTCATCCACTTTCCACCATTTAGGTAAAGCCAAAAGAGCAATCAATATCATTGACATACTTTCTTCCTGATTCTAACCATTCGACAATGATGAATCCATCCTCAGTGTAGTGGCATAACAACAGAAATAAACAAAGAACTCAGATAATTAATCTACTGAGTACTGACAAGAACATACCTAAACGATACCGTACAAGGAGCTATATCATAATTCATAATACCATGTGAATAACTATCTTGCTTAACAAGATATGCTACATGCCTACATCTCCAAATAATGAGTGATAAAATTTAGAAGTTGATAGAGCAGTAAGCTTTAACCTTTAAGAATCTTGGAAGAATGCTAAAAGGGCATCAGCTATAATTAAGCAGTCACTAAACAATGTAACAAAAATTTTTACTGTGAAGGCCATAAATACATTGCAGGTTGACCTGAAAGGCTTAAACAAGATATGCAGCTTATATTGCTTGATGCCTAAGAATGCTTCTGCATGGCTGTGCGAGTTATATAGGATGCTTGGTTTGGTGAGCCTTTACAAATCTTAACTAGTAATTCAATGGAACCAAACATGCCTACATCTTAAGAATTGACAGTGAAGGTTGGTGCATGAACTTACACCTATTTGAAATTCATGATAACATCTAATGTGCAACAGCTCCCGTCAGAAAAGAATGTAGGTCTGTCGCGGGGTGCTTCACCTTGCATAAACTAAAGAATAACCATCTCCAGTATTTTGATAGGAATTTCGGGTCAGAGCTAGTTATGCAGTGAACTGACGAAATTGTACTCACGGCACAAGATAAAAGATGCGGTTAGGGTCATTACTACAGAAAAGTTCATCACAAACGGTTCGTAACAGTCATCATAGACGATTTTTGAACCGTCTGAAATTTTATGTCTGTGATAACAGACGGTTATTAACAGACGGCTCCAACCACGAACCGTCTGTGATTTTGTAGTATCACAAACGGTTCGTGGTTAGAACCGTCTGTGATAAGTCTTTAGACTTAATTAATTTTTATCGTATTTTCAGCTAGCCTCAGGAATTGCTAGCCATGCCCTCTGAAAACTAGCAAGCAGAAACATATCACAGATAATTGTTGACAACTCAAAGTGATCATTTAACTCAAAATCAATTACAAAAGAATGTTTCAAGTATATATTGTCGCTAGAGTTACAAATTGAATTACAACCAGTCAAAGTGAATTACAATATTGAATCAATTGTTTCGAGATCGTTCATCGGTGTCAACGGTGTGAAACTCTCCGTTGGTGTTAACTATGTCTGCCTTGATGAAGACGCAGAGCTCCCCTCGAACGTGCGTGACCTGGTCCATCTCGAGTGCATTTAACTCTATGTTCAAGCCTGTCGCTAGCAGGAGTAAAGTAGTAAGCATATATATTTAAATTTATAATTAGGAAATAATTATTACGAGATTGACAAACCTGGGGATCATGCGTCCTAGAAGCAATCAATAGCTGCATATGATGGCATACGTAGAATGCGCATAGGTGATCTCGTTTTTGCTGGCGGCAATGCAAAAATAGAATTACATATATATGTACAGTCAGTTCGAGACGCAATATTACGGAGTATGATATATGATTATTGTGTTGTAGCGCGTATGTGTTGTAGCGTCATCAAAATCGCATCTTGTGAGTCGATGTGGCGCTCGTTCCCTTGTATAAACCTCCATCAGCAACATAGCCGATGAACGCCCTACATGATTCAAAAAAGTTATCCTTGTCCATTTCAAACGAAGGAAGACTATAATAGAGTTATGTGCGGAGGAAATGAACATACCTGTCGAGTATTCCTTTAAGAAGGGTGAAGTCGTGATTTTTGTTGAGTAGAGAATCAAGGTATGATACCATGTTCCTCTTTGGCACAAGAATAAGAAGAATCCAGTGGAACCTACTCATGTATGTCGCTATAGTCATAAACCTATGTTGAAACGTAATTTGTATAGAAAATATTGAAGCACTTACTTCTGGTTGTAGGGCACCATTATGTAGTCCTTGTCGTCCAGAGCAAGCAATCCTATTTTTATGTAATTCTCGACGTAGGATGCGTCTTGGTTGATTGTTTGCTCAGAGACCACGTGTGGGTCGAGGAAACCCACCGGTTCTTTGATTCGACGGGCACATTTCATAATGTATATGTACATAAGCAATGAGTTATGATATTTATCGGTATCACGTGAGTGTAGAAATTGATTGTACACACTTACAGTGTCCAGCATCGTAGAAGTGAAACGTCGAGGGTAGTTAGGTTGTATAGGTCAAATAAGTCTTCGAAGCCCACGACGAAGTGGCCAGGCTCGTGGAGGCGGGGGTGCACCGGAGCGGGCCGGCGACGAGGGAGATTGTGGGTTCGAGTCCCATCGTGGTTGTTGTTTTTTTAGTCGCCTCTCTCTCTCTCTCTCTCTCTTTTGTTAGGTTCCTTCTTATATGGACGACAAGAAAATCTCATTAGCATCAAATCTCTGTAATTTGATCACTGATTTTAGCTACCGTGGTCCAATCTTATCGTCAACGACTATGAGCATTGGTTTGGAGAAGGTACACTGCACCAACTGCCATAGTAATTCATCCTTGTTTCAGCTTTCACCCTAAGTCAAATTCAAACCTAGGCATGTGGGAGTTGGAATTTAAATTCATTGTCCCATAACTTGTTTACACCAATGGATTGTTCTAAATGAATGGCTATAGTCTAAAAACACACAGTTACATTACCTTTTAGTACAACACATTAGGATACATGCATGCATGGCTTAACAATAGGTCAAGGTTGGTTATGGGATCAAATCCCGAACAATCAACAAATAAAGTCATCTAATGCGCAATAGTACGACACAAACCATTACCTTTAGTGTCAAGATCAAAAGGCACCACATTGGTTAGTAGCACAACACACACTTGGAAATTAAAAGAAGATGAAGCTGGGTTATGTACGGCCATCTGGCAACAATTGGGAAGGGTAATGGAAGTTTAGAGGACGGGGTTGATAGTGGGATGAGACATGTGATCTTAATTTTTAGTTCTAATCCCCTGTTTGGCAATAGAGATAAGACATTATAAGGAATTACTTTATAACTTTCAAGATATCGTAGCTTAAGTCACGACAAATGACTTAGATCTGTTGCTCTTTTTCTAAACAACAATTTCCTCTCAATTCTTACCCTCACCTTGTTTAAAATGATAGAAGTTGGACTCTCCCCATCCCAAATAAATTCTCATGTCCAACAACCAAACAAAAGATTTAATATCCATTCACCCCGGTGCGCAAGGGCATGAGTGAGGAGAGGGGATGCTCACCAAGCCTTCGGTGGAGGCGGGGGTGCACTGGAGCGGGCCGACGACGGGAGCCGAGGCGGTCGGAGGGGAGGCGCACGGCCGGCTTGTGGGGATGCCCGAGGGCGGTAGGGCGAAGCTTCCGGCGGCACCGAATCGGCTAGAGGAGCACCGGTGGCCGGAACGGGGGAGGAGGCGTTGGGTGGCGCCGGATCGGGGGAGGCGGCGTTGGGCGATTCTGGGAAGTGTTAAGAACTAGGGCAACAATTCGAGCGGAGCACTTATATAGACTAACATCACAGATGGTTCTTTAATAGATCCGTCTGTGATGATTTATCACAGACGGTTCTATTAAAGAACCGTTTGTGATAATTATAATCACAGACGGTTCTATTAAAGAACCGTCTGTGATAACCCTAAACATCACAGACGGTTCTTTAATGTAGCCGTCTGTGATGTGAGTAATCAATTCAGGCCGTTGATATCCAAATCGGACAGTTCAAGTGAACGGGGCGATCGGTTGGTCCGATCGGCCACTCAATCCAGGCCGTTGATATCCAAATCGAACAGTTCAAGTGAAAGGGGCGATCGGTCAGTCCGATCGGCCACTCAATCTAGGCTTTGGGATTTTGAATTGAAATGTTGAGATGATTTGAGAATTTCCAGAGGTAGCTCCACAACTCCAAAAATTATGAAATTTTTACTGTGTGATCCTGACTTCAAGATCAACCGTGTATGAATTTTCTAGAATTTATCATGCAGTGCATTGCCTGCTAGAAAATTCACAAGCTGATGGACAGGGGGTTTGACCACGGAGACAACAGGTTTGACCAGCCCTTAAGAAATAGCAAATAATTTCTAAAAATTATGAAATTTCTCAGAGAGGTTACCCAGATGATCAACAATTTAGTAAAAATATTTCCCGAGGATGATCACAATGTTTGACTAGAAGACCTTGAATTGCAACACTTCGAGTCAATAACCTTAATTGAATTTGAAGTCCACATTTCAAGGAGATAAATTCTAGAGAATTCAAATGACAACAAGGATGCATCCAAAAGTTTTAATTTATCCTCATTTTTATACATTTGAAACACAACTAATTGCCAGTCTGACCGCCGCCAAATCGGTCAGACCGCCAAGGGTGGCCGGTCCGACCGCTCGACACATGGTAGTCTGATCGATTTAGCACCGGTCAGACCGCCAGGCCACAGAAGCAATGCACTTTTAACTTTGCTCAAATGAAAAAACATATTTGCCCATTTGTGTGCATTTCCAACAAGGTTTCAAAGATGATATTCTCAACAAGTTGATAACTCTAACAAGTCCGCATTAACATCAACATTAGAGATGACAAGTCCATAACACATGTTAACATCAAATTACAATGGAATACATGCTTAATTGAAATATAGTCCTTCATGATGATCGACACGCATATAGCTAGCTTCCTCACTGGGTTCTTCCTCCAGTCTGATGTCGTCTCCGAAAGGAGGCAACTCGGCAAATTAATTGTAATCTTCCTCATCCACGACATTCTCAACTCCGACAATCCTTCTTTTCCCATGAAGAACTACGTAGCGGTTCTTATTTGCTGGGTCCGTTACATAAAAAAACAACTTGCTTAGCGAGTACGAATGGTTTATCTTTGTATCCGACACGTTTGAGGTCCACAGTAGTGACGCCATACTTGTCGACCTTCACGCCCTGCGGAAGTTTAACCCAATGACATCGAAACAGGGGGATCTTGAAAAGTACATAGTCGAGCTCCCAAATCTCCTCTACGAATCCATAGTACGAGTTCAACCCGCGTGCCCCCGCGGTATTGAACCCCTCGTGAAATGCATCTATGCGAACACCATTGCTCGGGTCAGGCTCTTCCTATCCCGAATGCCGTATAAAACGTGTACCCATTTATGTCGTATCCTTACCATGTCACAATTGTAAATTTTGGCCCTTTTGCCAACCATAGCAGTGTATCATCAATTGATAACCTCCCTATGAATCGCACCTTTAACCATTCGTTGAACCGACAGTTGTGCTTGTAATACTCCGGAACCGATTCGGTAAAAAGAAAGAAGTCGGAGGGAGTAAAAGAAACAGTTTTCGTCGGATTTCCCAATCAGCCGGGGTAATTGTTATTTCCGTCAACTTTGGGCCGATCCATAACCAGTGGCCCAAGAGGGGGCCGGCCCATGTAGGGGCCGGCCAAAAAGGGGGGCGCCACTCCCCCCCAAAACCCTAGCCGGCCACCTCCTCCCTCCCCCTTAGCCGCCACCTCCCCTCCCCCATAGCCGGCTCCCTTGCTGCTCCTTGGTGCCTCCTCGCAGTGGTGGTGCCATCTCTGGTGATCCCTCCCCAAGATCCCCTCCGACATCTCCTTTCCCCGCCGACGTCACCGGACGTTCGTCGTCTCCCGGTGGCCGGCCCTAGGAGAGGGAAGAGAGGGGAAGGGAGGAAGGCCCGTGTGCAGCGGATCATCGTCGTCCTACTGGTCTATAAGGGTAACTAGACATCCGATTCGTTGTTTGATTCCATTAGAGTTGAGAATCCGATTGGATTTGTAGTTTCGTTTATTTCATGCGTAGATTGATTCTGTCCAATCGTTGTACCTCAGTTTTGGGTGTCGTAGAGGCCGAATTGGATATCTGCGTCTTCTGGAGATATGATTCTGGTTTCATTAGCTTTCTTTTGGCACCTGGATCACGAATTTTCACCCAGTAGTTTAAAGGTTATGACTGTTTTACCACATACTGCTCTGTCTGACAGAAATTCTGGGTATAGTCGGTTGCACCTAGGTTTTTATCTAGTTAGAGTCAGACCCAGGTGGGCCACCCAACTAGGTTTATGAAGATAATTTCATCATGTTTCCAGGATGATAAAGATCACTTTATTTGGATCAGTGGTCTAAAAGTTAGAGCCTTTTCTTTGGGGCTGTTCTGAATTCTGGGCAGACTGTGGATATAGTTTTTGGTTGGATGGTTAGACCCCTATTTTGGCCGAATTAGAGTTTACCGTCAACTAGAGTTTCGTAGCCAGTTACGTTAAGAGAAGTTGAGCACTAGTTTCAGGTCGTTTGGATCTACGGTTATTTATTGGTGAATTTTCTAGTAAAAATGCCAGTTTAGGGGAATTTGGAATGTTTGGGTGAATTGATCAAATTGAACCTTTTGTTTGGTTGGTTTGGTTAGAGATTGTGGGAGGGCACGTGTAGCAATGTCTTACTCGTTTGTCCTCATTTAAATTATTCTATATTGTAGGCGGTGAAACGGTGAGTGGAGGGGTACCTCAGTTACCTCCCAACCCGTCGTAGCGCGGCAGGCAAGTACTTGTATGCTATTATTGATGCAATATGTGATGTGTGTGTGCATGGTTATACTTGTTTGCATGTGTAGTTGAATGCCATGTGTATTTTTCCATTAATGCGTGATATTCAAATTTACCATGAGATCACATCATGTCATGCATGAATTCATAATGACCACGAAAGTGGATTTCTTTTGTAAGACCCATCAATTCCAGAATGGGTACGTTTGTCCACCATTCCAATGTGGGCCACGTTGGACGGCCGTATGAAACGTTCTTCATACGGTAACTTTAAAGTGAACACCGACGGGTGTTTCACTCGCTATCTGGATATATCTTTGCGCTATGTCCACTTCCTTCATTGCATCATTTCACTTCATCCATTCATAAGAATTATTTCCAATAAATGTTCAATCTGTGATAATGTATATTGTTCATTGGATATTGATTGTTACTTTCAAGTACTTGCTGAGTCTTTAGCTCATTCTTGCTTTGTTGTTTTATTTAGGTAAATGACAAGGAAGAACGGTTTCATAGAGGGTAGTTCAACACGATGCACTCACTACCATTATCCAAAACATTTGAGAACTTAATATTGTCTGTTGTTTATGCCTTGTGTTGAATTGTAATAAGCCAACTTGGCCGTATTTACCGTATATCCCTGAATTGTTTATTTCCACTCCGTTGATTAATCTTGTTGATGAATTCCTGTTCACGTATATCCTTGTTGTATGCCACATCTAGTTATGCGTATTGTTGTGAATTTCCTAAAGATTAGTGATTGTAGGTGACATCTTGACTTCCTTATAGTCAGGGTGTTACAGTGCTCTCTCGTGATCCAAACCTCCGACCAGTTTGGATTCTGTTGGCGTACAATGTCTTTGTGCTTGTCGATGTACGGGGACACTTTGGTCATGTGTTGCAAGACCGTCAAATGGACTTGCACGTACGTATCTGAACCGAAAGTGATTGTTTTTCTTCCGATGGTCCCGATACCCTCCAGTCTCCCCTCATGACGAGATAGAGGCACACCTATCGGTTCCACCTGGCCATGTAGTCGGCGCAGAAATCAATGACCTCTTCGATTGCATAACCTTCGATGATACTGCCCTCCGGCCGAGATCGATTCCGTACGTAGGACTTCAGAAATCCCTTATATCTCTCGAAAGGGTACATATAACGTAGGAACACAGGGCCGCATATCTTTATCTCTTTCACAAGGTGAACAATGAGATGGACCATGATATCAAAAAATAACGGAGGAAAATACATCTCAAGATGACATAGAGTCGTCACCACCTCGGCCTGTAGAGCGTCGAGTCCTTCGGGATCGATGACCTTCTTAGCAATTTAGTTAAAGAAATAACACAGCCTAAAGATTGCCACTCGTACTTTGTTTGGCAAGATACTCATAATTGCAACAGGAAGCATCTGTGTCATCAGCACATGACAATCATGAGACTTCATACCAATTAATTTTAAATCTTTCATGGAAACAAGTTTCTTAATATTGGTGGAGTAACCGGACGGAACTTTCACACCATGCAAGCTTTGACACAGTTCATTTCTTTCGGCCTTGGACAAAGTGTAGCAAGGTGGGGAAGGTACGTTCGTCCTTTATCGGTCTCTTTCGGTGCTAACTCGGTTCTTATGTTCATATCAATCAAGTCACGCCGTGCGTTAACACCATCTTTTGTTTTGCCACTAATGTTCAGTAAGAGACCAATCAATCTATCACATACATTCTTCTCCACATGCATGACGTCGATGCAGTGGCGAACTTCTAAGTGCTCCCAATAAGGCAAGCCCCAAAAAATTGACCGCTTCTTCCAGATATTTTTCTGAGGGGTACTTAATTTACGTCCCTTTCCAAGCACAACATCGATATCCTTAAACATATCATAGACCTCTTTCCCTCTAAAAGCCCTTGGAGCTGAACTGTCCTCCTTATTTCCGTCGAATTGTTTTTTCATCTTGCGGTATGGGTGAATCCTAGGAAGGAACCTACGGTGACGCATATACACAGTTTTGCGCGAGTTGTTCAGCCATACACTCTCGGTACCATCTAAGCAAAGACACAGCTTTGGCTCCTTTTGTATCGAACCCGACACAGTTACCAAGGGCAGGAAAATCATTGATGGTGCAGAATAACATGGGGGGTAAAGTGAAGTTTTCTCGTTTGTACGTATCCCATACTTGTACCCCTTCGTTCCAAAGTATCACAAGATCTTCCAGCAATGGTGCTTGGTACACATCAATATCGTTCTCAGGTTGTTTCGGCCCTTGAATAAGTAGTGACATCAAAATGAATTTCCGCTTCATACACAGCCAAGGAGGAAGGTTGTACATACATAGATTTACGGGCCAGGTGCTATGTCGGCTGCTCATGTTACCGAAAGGATTCATTCCGTCCGTACTCAACCCTAACCTTATGTTCCTCGGTTCCGCACCGAACTCTTCGAAGCTCCGATCGAAGTTTCTCCACTGGGCAGAATCAGCAGGGTGTCTGAGCTTCCCATCTTTCTTACGCTCCTCCGAGTGCCAACGCATCAATCTTGCCTCCTTTCGGTTCGCAAATAAACGCTTCAAACGTGGGATCACAGGCAGATACCACAACATCCTAGCAGGAGGTCCTTGCTTCGCCTTAGCAGTATTCTTACGCTTGTATCGGGATGCTTTGCACACGAAACATACATGCATGTCTGCATACTCTTTACGGTAGAGGATACAATCGTTCGAATATGCATGTATTCTTTCTACTTCCATTCCCAATGGACAAATAATCTTCTTAGCTTGGTAGGTCGTGCTGGGCAACACGTTTCCCTCTGGAAGGATGTCATCTAAGAGACCTAACAACGTCGTAAAACTCTTGTCGGACCAACCATTGTTTGCCTTCAATTTCAGCAGTTCAAGCACGGTTGACAACCTTGTGTATTCTGGCTTGCAGCCAGGGAACAAAGGTTTCCCCGAGTCCTCCATTAAGCACTCGAATTTACAAAACTCTCTCTCACCGTAGTTCCCTTCTGCATCGCGTAGCATCTGATCCAGATTGTCATCGTGCGACCTATTCTCATCAAAAGCACATTCCATACACTGCATATCGTTGACTTCCTCGACGATGTCGTCATTACTGACTTCCGGTATAATCTGCTCTTCACCGTGACTGCTCCAACATGTATATCCTTTTTTGAAACCCCTTCGTATTAAGTGAGCTTCGTATTAATATATACTCTTCACTCACACGGTTCTCAATGTACATCCAGTTTCGGTCCATCTACACGTATGCGCACGTAACAAATTAATTAGTGTTAAATTATATTAATAAACAGCAAGTACCCTTCATAATGACCAAACACATTAATGATTAGTCTAGAGCAAATATAAAGGGTTACAGATCGTTACACATTAGTGATTAGTCTAGAGTAAAAATAAAGGTTACAGATCGTTACCCTTCTCTCCAAGGTGGCGCAATGTGGGAGGAGGCGCAGAGGTGCCACAATGGGGAGGAGGAGGCGGGGTAATGACTCAAACGGAATGGGCAAGAATGTGCATGGAAGAAGGCGGCAGCAGCAGGTGGCGCAACGGGGAGGAGGCGGCAGGAGGTGGCCAATGGGGAGGAGGCAGCAGCGGCAGCAGGGTGGCGGCGCCTCAAATGGAATGGAAAGGGGGCCTATCGGGAGCATCTATTTATAGTGCTTCTATATCACAAACGGTTCTTTACAAGAACCATCTGTGATAAATAAGTATCACAAACAGTTCTTTATACGAGCCGTCTATGATGAGTACCATTATCACAGATGGTTCTTTATACTAACCGTCTGTGAAGTATCAAAGACGGTTCGTATAAATAACCGTCTGTGATACTTTTTTATCATAGACGGTTAATGAAGAACCGTCTGTGATAATTTTATCACGGGGTGTCTAGTATAGCATGTTTTGTAGTAGTGGGTTTTGGGTATTTCAACAAAAATTTCTAAGGTTTATGTGTACTCAAAGACAAACCGACGTAAAGGAACACATTGATCAGCACGTAAACAAAATATATAATGGACTAAAATCTAACTAAACTCACATGAAATAACATATTAAACTAGGGTTTGGAAATTTTGTGTTGCAATTTTTGGTTTATAGACTCTAGGAATAAAGGACAACAAAGAACAATTAATCTAAACAAGGGATAAGTAATCCTACCGAGTCAACGGAGCTCTGATACAAAGATGATACGGGGTCGCCCGATCTTCTCGACATAGGATCGAATACTCACATGGAATTGATGAATCGTAGTGATCCCCATTGCCAATACAAGAGTTATCACTCTTTAATTCGCCAAATCACACATGTTGATTTCACCGACCACCAAGTGAAATCATTGTGCTTCCGATTCCCAACGAAAGGTTGAATGATCTTGCTTGAATTCCCAATTCTCCTTCTAGTTGGTTCGGCCAACAAGGAAGAACAAGAGCAAAAACTTTGCAATCTATTATTTCTGATAATAATGGTCTCCCGGATACAAAGGAGGGGCAAGGGTACTTAGGGTACACTCCACGACTCACGCATGACCTAGGGCCGGCTGCACATGCCGAAACAAACTCTAATTCGGAATTAATGTTCACGTCACGTATTGTCCACGCTGAGTAATGTTCACTCCTTGGGCCTCCACGCGGTTTGGGCTTGCACCATGTGCTATGGGCCACCTCCACTATATAAACTTCTTTCTCTAAGTCTTGGGCTGCTTGGACCTTCCCCTTTAGCGCCATATGGCGACATCTGGTCGTAGACTCCGACTGACGTTCCCTGCCCTGCACGACTACAATCTTCGGCCAAGACCTGGTCGTGGCCTGGTCGTGACAACGGACCTAGTCGTGGACCTGGTCGTGACAACGGAAAGTGACTTCCCTTGATATTGCATGGTTCTCCTCCATTGCTTTGACTCCAGTCTCCCTTTCCTCCCTCTCGGTTCCAAAGGTTTCATAATGTTCAAACCTGATAATACACAAAGTAGTGACATGAGGTAGTATTCCATTCTTATGAATAACATCATTAGAAATAGATAGAAACGAGTTCACCTCAATGTTATACTTCTTTGCAAAAGTTTTCGCCCTTTTGGTAAGTTCATGTTGTTCTGAAGTACAATGAAGATTAAACACAACATATGAAACAACATAGCTAAGAATGTCCTCATCATCATTCCCTTCTTCATGAAAAGCTGTTCTCAGCTTTTGATAGCCTGAAAATATGCTAAACAAAGAATACAATGTATATGCATGGTATATATATTTGTCATCCACACTCCTTCCGTTTAGCACATTATGATTTCATGAAAGTGTACTAAAGAAAGAGAACAATGTATATACTTGCTATATGTACGAGTCAATTATTGTGCCATTCTCGTTGTTTTGCATAGAATAATTAGCACAATAGTAGCCATATGATGTATTTGATATATACATTGCAATATTTTCATTCACATCATTCTCCCTCCCATGAGAAAAGGTTGTTCTCGACTTTTCTAAGTACATGGACAAGATATTAAAAGGGCAAACCAAGTCAAGTTGTTCAAATCTGAAGGAGAAAATTCTTAGTGCCTTCTTTGCTTCAACTACGCTATTCTAATTACTTGCACATGATTGTTCAAAAAATGATAAACAAGTAGGATTAAGGAATATATTAAAAATCAAGTACTATTATTGACACTCATCTCATTGTGATCATGGCATAGCACAAAAGATTGTTTATCGAAAACATGCAATTTCAATTCAGCAAGCTTACCACATGTAATGCATATTTGATAAACATAAAACATATCATCTACACCATATTCTCCAATCAAATTGAACTTATATGTCCAGGCATAAGTACTAGCTAGTGATTTTAAACATGAAATTTCAGCAACATTCTCAATCATACTAGATAGCTCTCTAGGATCATCAAACATGATATAGTACAAATAATTACTAGGAGATACTCTATTAATAACTTTCTTATGAGTAATCAATTCCACATTATGTAAATTGAGTATAGAAATTTCACAACATGGAATATTAAAAGGAACCTAGAGTTCTCATTCTTACTTACCTCTTCTTGATGAACATTCAATTCAACTCCATTATTGTTACTTTTAACGTCCTCCTCAATTGTTGTAGGTGCTGTAGATAGCGTTTCTTCATGATGTAACCACGGGGCAGCATGCACTTCATCCCCAACCGTGGTTATCTCATCGTCTTTTACTTCTAACGATGCCGGTTGTTCAACATTCAACTCCTCTTCTTTAATATCAACCTGCACAATGTGAGAAATAACACTAGAACTAAAGAGTAAATCGTTAATTTCAGTAATGACCTTACTTTTACTATCATCTACTTCACTCATTTCTTTTGATGTATCCCTCACACTCTCAAATTGGATGCTCTCAACCTCACATATGGTGGAATCACCCATACCACAATTTTCAACACTCTCACTCAATTTGGCTATGTGGCTCTCATCCTCACATGGGATTTGAAGCATCTTATCTTTCATTAATCGTGGGACAGCAATGGCGCAATTGCCATCAACCACGATGTTCTCATGTATTGCGAGTTGTGACGGAGCAGCACTACTCGTTACCTCGACCGAAGAAAAAGTTTCATTCTCGACCATCTTCTCAAGCGACACACCAGTGGATGAATGAGAACTAAAGAGTCGGCGCATATTTAATTGATGTGCTTGCATGTCTTTAAGTCAATTTTCCACCTTCATAGCATATTTCACAAGATCTTGCAAACTACGAAAATATTCATCTTGAAGTGCAGCAATGATCTAAAAATTCAAACTTGCTTTGAAGTATTTCTTTTCTTGATATGAACTAGTGATATTGGCACAGCGCGTTGCATGATTCATCTCAACATAGTAATCTTGGACAGCTTTGCATCCTTGTACAACGCTCTCCACATGGCTTAGTAGTTCTTGCTCATAATCGGATGAAACAAATTCTCTTCTCATGATCCTTTTTAAATAAACCCAAGATGTAATAAGTTGTTTCTCACTTAATTGTTGCCACTAACTAGAGGCATAGTCATAAAAAAACATAGTGGCCACCCTCACTTCCTTGGCTTCTGATTCGAACTTCTGGGATTCAAGCTCGAACTCTATGTCTTGTACCCACTCAAGATACTCCTCTGGATCATTACTACCATAGAAAGGAAGATATGTATACTCGCGATCTACCATGGTTAGTAGCAAAGCAAAGAATATGTAGAATTTTGTGGAAATCACTCAATCTCACTCTTTTCTCTCCCAAGCAAAGTTCTTACATTTCCGAAGTGAATTGAGACTAAAACTTACACTTGGTAGTAGTTACAACAGCAAGGTGATGATTAAGCGAATTTAATAGTGTTTCACACTAGCACAACAACGATTATTTAGTGGAGCTTAGCATGGAAGTGTATAACCTAAGCAATATGAAATTCAAGTTATCGTAAAACTAAGTAATGATCTGTTGGACCGAAAAGGCGACTAGAGGGGGTTCAATAGGAGCATGCTCACTTTTTCACAAATAATGGATTCAATAAAACTTTACTCCAGTAGCTATAGAAGCTATGAAGATCAGTATATCAGTACAACGGAAGACTAATATTGAATCTAATTTAAACCCCTAAGCAATAAGAGAAAATCAACAAAGATTAAAGCGAATCAATCTCTCGGCGGTCGGATCATTGGTTAATCAAGGTCGGACCGATTTCCGGTCGACCGGTGGCTATGCAAGCGGTCTCGACCGCCGCTGAAGAATGAATGAGATTAGCCCCGATGACGAAGATGAAAATAGATGAAACTTTTGATCTACTAATCCAAACTTGATGAAACTTGGAACACACCTTCTATATGATAACAGGGACCTATTCCAATCGAAGATTATGATAATTCTTGGAAGAATAGATATCCTTTTCGATTTGATTGAAGAAGGGTTCAAAACCGGGTCAAAGCGAAAACTTGATCCAAAATCTTGCTCGTGGGTGATTGATGATTAAGATGGTCTTAGATAGATTCACACGTCACAGCAAGCTAGATCACGTGAAGAAACCAAGCAAAAACTCACGGATCAAAGAAAGACCCAAAATCATCAAATAAAGAGAAAGAACGCAATGAGACAAAACATTGATCAAACTTTCCTTTGATTGATTGATATGATCTGGGCTTACAGCCTCTCCATCAATGGAGGACAATGCTCAATCCAAGAGCACGAAAATCATATCAAAATATCAAGAACCCTAGCCTCTACAAAAATCTCTCCCTAAGAAAATTAGGGTTTACAAGAATTGCAAAAGAGACGAAACAAAGGTGCAGCCACCTCCATCTCCTATTTAGAGTGGAGGCTTGGACCTTCTAGAAGTTTGACTCAATTGAGCTCCCATTAAGGCCTAAAACAAATGAGACACTTACGCACGCATTTTAATGCACGTCTTCAACACCCCTTGACCTAACTAACTATACCTAGCGCCATCTTGCGCCTCGGATTAGCCAATAGGTCACCCTTGTCCATCTTGCACCACACTTGAGTACATTGACCTCACCCGGCATCGTCGATCGTTCTGGACCTCAGCTCTCCAAGCCTAGTCCCGATCATCCTCGTCGTTGACCGTCGTTGACCACCCAAAGAACCTTTGCACAACAATAGACAAGTAAGCCGAATTTGGGAACAAGTTCTTCACAACTTGATCCATGTTAGTCAAAATATGCATCATGCAACATATATGCCCTGAAACTCATGACTTTGACCTAACAACCGAATATCGCCGCCACGACGGCGATGACCCAAGTGACAACCGGTCGATCGCCCCTAGGCCGGTCGATCATTATTCTCGCCGGTCGACCACCACCTATTGGCGGTCGGACCGCCAAGAAGACTTAGCCGATTTTCAACCTCTGAAAACCGAAACATACTAGAAATTTCAAACTAATAGAACTTTTGAGTGGAGACTCCAAAAATCATGGGACCAAGTGCAATAGAATCCCCTCTCTTGCCTACACCCTCTATTTTTGGCCCAGCTCAATTCAACACTTTCTGACGTTGACCGGTCCGACCGCCGCTTATGGCCGATCAGACCGATTTGGGACCGATCGATCACGGCTATTGGTTTGTCGGACCGGCTCGCACTGATGAATCGAACCTTTGCCAAAACACGTGAAACGACAAACCGTAAACGTCATTGCCAATTGTCACATCATCCTAAGATCTGGAGCATATCCCCATGATATCCACATGATCCAAGCTAGAATACTTTGCCTAGGTGTTGATCCAAAAGGTTTAAGCGAAGTGTATGAACGCACACACAAAGATAAATGTGACTTAATGTAAATAATGGAATGAGCTAGTGAGAAGTAATCTGAAAAGTAGATTGAACTAGCTCGTTTTGCATCAAATATTAGGAGAGACGCTAACCAATTGCTATATATATATAAGGTCACAAAATTGCTCAAAGAGATTAAATAAACAATATGAAATTATGGACTAGGGTTTACTCACCAAAATTCGGCGACTGTGTTATTTTATTTTCTCTCTCTCTCTCTCTCTATATATATATATATATATATATATATATATATATATACACTTTTCAAGCCATTGCTCTTTCTTGTAACCAGCTGCCTTTTTTTCTTTGCTCTTGCAATGGCCGAATTAGGGTTTGCTCACCTCTTGATTGCACAAGTCTCACAATTCAGCAAGTGTAAATAAGCCCAAGAATAGTCCTAATACAATTATCAATAGCTAGTCTCAAAGATGAAAAAATATAAGTTACTTTCGGTCAAATAAAAAACCCGGAAGCCCTAATACAAGGACGACACGCAGCAAAGGAGCTACTCGATTTCGGACGACAAGCTCAGATTCAGACAAGAGTTCAACAAAAAGGACTCAAATTGTACTCACGACACAAGATAAAAGATGCATTTAGGGTTTTGGGTATTTCAACAAAATTTTCTAGGGTTTATGTGTACTTAAAGACAAAGCGACGCAAAGGAACACAATGATCAGCACGTAAACAAAATTTATAATGAACTAAAACCTAACTAAAATCACATGAAATAACAGATTAAACCAGGGTTTAGAATTTTGTGTTGCAATTTTTGGTTTATGGACTCTAGGAATAAAGGACAACAAAGAACAATTAATCTAAACAAGGGATAAGTAATCCTATCGAGTCAATGGAGCTCTGATACCAAGATGATATGGGGTCGCTGATCTTCTCGACGTAGGATCGAATACTCACTTGGAATTAATGAATCGTAGTGATCCACTATTGCCAATATAAGAGTTAGCACTCTTTAATTCGCCAAATCACACATGTTGATTTCACCGACCACAAAGTGAAATCATCATGCTTCTAATTCCCAGCGGAAAGGTTGAACGATCTTGCTTGAACTCTCACTTCCCCTTCTAGTTGGTTCGGCCAACAAGAAAGAACAAGAGCAAAACTTTGTAATATATTATTTCTGATAATAATGGTCTCCCCGGATACAAAGAAGGGGCAAGGGTACTTATGGTGCCCTCCATGACTCACACACGATCTAGGGCCGACTGCACATGCTGAAACAAACTCTAATTCGGAATTACTGTTCACATCACGAACTGTTCACGCCGAGTATTGTTCACACCTTAGGCCTCGGCGCGGTTTAGGCTTGCACCATGTGCTATGGGTCTCCTCCACTGTATGAGCTTCTTTCTCTAAGTCTTGGGCTGCTTGGACCTTCCCCTTTAGCGCCGCATGGCGGCATTTGGTCGTAGACTCCGGCTGGCGTTCTCTGCTCTGCACGACTACAACCTTTGGTCAAAACCTGGTCGTGACAATGGATCTGGTCGTGGACCTGGTCGTGACAACGGAAAATGACTTCCCGATCTTTCATGGTTCTCCTCTATTGCTTTGGCCCCGTCTTCCTCTTCTCCTCTCGATTCCAAAGGCTTTACAATGTTCAAACATGAGAATACACAAAGTAGTGACATGAGGTAGTATTCCATTCTCATGAATAACATCATTAGGAATAGATAGAAATAAGTTCACCTCAATGTTATGCTTTTTTGCAAAAGTTTTCGCCCTTTTTGTAAGTTTATGTTGTTCCGAAGTACAGCAAAGATTAAACACAATATATGGAACAGCGTAGCTAAGGATGTCCTCATCATCCTCCCCTTCTTCACGAAAGCCATCCTCGACTTTCGATAGACTGAAAATATGCTAAACAATGAATAAAATGTATATGCATGGTGTATGTGTGTGTATTTGTCATCCACACTCCTTCCGTTTAGCACATTATGATTTACTGAAAGTGTACTAAACAAAGAGAACAATGTATATGCATGATATATGTATGAGTCAATTATTGTGTCATTCTTGTTGTTTTGCACAGAATAATTAGCACAACAATAGCCATATGATGTATTTGATATATACATTGCAATACTTTCATTCACACTAGAAATGGTTCATTGTTCGGCAATGGAAACATTGCTATAGGAGTTAATGTCAGGACCCATATATTTGGCATAATAAGCCTTGTGGCTGTTCAATGCTTTTTGTTAACTTGAAACTGAATAGCGTATAAATTGCTGGGTGGAATGAAGGAGTTGCGGTCCTTAATTTCCAGCTAGCTCCAATCTCCGAGCCTACGTACCAGCATAAGATAACAATAGGCATGTAAACATAATTAATTCAAAGATATGGTTGACACAATGGAAGATGCATTATCCAGTACAGCAGAGTTCCTGAAATATTATAAGGAAACTAGAAACCAATTGAAGAGGCATTGATCCAATGGAAGATGCATTGAATGAAGCTACTGTACAGCAGTGACAGCACAACTGACTTCGAACAAAACTAGAACAAATCGACAAACTATATCATAATTGACTGAATATTTTCGGACTAACAAATATGAAGACACGTACTCTTCAATGAAGAATTACTATACAACATCAGAAAACAAGAAGCACCTCTCTCCTAAATAACAGGAGCATCGTCACAAATTCCAAGCACCATAACAAGCGATCCGCATTCCTGCTAGCAACATAGTAATCTTAGAACATCCTGCTCCCAGTCTGATTAGGGACAGTCCTCTTGACCCGATTTTTCATTCTCTCTGCCTACTGATGGAACACATTAGAAACATCAAATTTCCCTGTAAACTTCACCTTCTGAGCCAATTCATACAATATGTCAGGCTTCCCAGCCTTGGAGAAATCTGCAGCGAACTTATTGTAGTCTATCTGCGGAGTCTCCATCCCTTTGTGGATCATCTCCTCGATATATTTGCATGCCTCCTCAGGCCTGCCATGTCGTATATGCCCATTAATAAACACTGTGCGAGTTCACATCAGGACAAATCCCCTTCCAGTGCATCTCGTCCCACACCGCGCAACCCATCGCGTAATTCCCCCACCAACGAAGTATGACTTCATCATCGTGTTGTATGTATGGATCGTGGGCTCGAGCCCCTTCTTGATCATCTTTTTGTATATTCTTGCTGCATCATTAGGCATATTTCTATTTGTTAGCAGCTTAATCAGTGCATTGTAAGTCCAGCCAGCCATCAGGGCGGATCTGTCCATCCTCATTTCCATATCTCACAAGCAAGCATGTATACGTAGCCTCCTGCATCTCCTCGAAGCACCGCATTGCCATGTCCATCTTCCCCCACTTACAACGGTCCCGAATCAACATTGTATAAGTCCACACGTTTGGCGGAGGGCCCTTCACCTTCATCAGCTCGAACATCTTCACAGCCTCAGGCCGCCTTTGCCCACGCAGCAACCCCTCAATCATCGTGTTGTGCGCGACAACATCCGGCTTCATCCCCTTCTCCAGCATCTCGTTCCAAACCTGCCCGGCCTCCACGAGATTTCTAGCATTGCACCATGTGTATCGGTCGTGCATTCTTGTCAAACATCTACCTGGCCTCCTTCCCCAGCCCCTCCTGGGCCAAAGCAACTAGCAGGCAATTGAACGACTCCACCCCATCATCAAAGCCGTGCACCCTCATCATCTCAAACACGCGGACTGCATTCTTGACCTCGCCAGCCGCAGCGAACGACTTAACGACGATCTTGAAAGCGTCCATGCACAAGGCACCCGCCTTCCCCATTTCTTGGACTAGCGCAACCATGGACTCGAAGTGCCTCGCCTTGCCAAGGATGTGTACCATCTTGCAGTAGGTGATGGTGGTGTGCGCAAACTCGCCGGACGCAGCGGCCCACCGGAAGAAGCGGTGAGACGGCCTGTTCGCGTGCTTGAAGCGGTCGAGCACTGCGAGCCCCCTTCGTCGTCTTCGTCGTAGTCGGAGGGGGAGGTCGAGAGGCACCTCGCGACCGGGAAGCGGAAGCGCGCATCGGCGCGGCATGCCGACGCCGCGAGGAGATGCGGGGTGTGGAGGGAGCGGGATCTCGCCGACAGCAGAAGGAGCGCGGCCGGGGAGCGGGCCTGCGCCCGCGCCCCGAAGGTGATGGTCACCGGCGTTGAGATGCGGTGGGGGCAGCCGTGGGGGGCGATGAGGTGCCCGAGAGGGGAGTGGTAGTAGAGGCGGAAGTGGACCGTGAGGGCGATGGAGGCGGCGATAAGGTCCGCGACGGTGACTTGGAGGTCTCCATGGACGGCGGCGAGGCAAGCGGGAGTGGTGGGTTTGGGCTTAGCGGCCATGGAGGGAATGGTCAGCGTTGCGTCGGTGGGGTTTTGTTGTTTCCACTGGGCCGGGTCGGTGTAAACTATATTGGGCTTCATAAATTCGGCCTACTATGTTATTGGATCGCATCTCAACTCTCCAGTGCAACATTAAAGAACCAACATCAGTTATGTGACTTATGTCCCTCTAAAGCTTATAAAAAAAGGCTGTCCTATCTCTGAAAGAGAGAGTAGTAAATTGTTTGAGGTGGAAAAAAACATCAATTGTATTACAGGTCTTTATACCTGCATCAAACTTTGCATCCTCAGCTTCTCAATTGGTTTTAGCGGATTCCTCAACTTATTTGGCTTAATGTCAGTTTGGTAAGTTTGCCTTTTTGGGTAGGTGTTTGGTTCGTTGCTACGGTTTTAGCACACCACACTTCGTCACAAAAAGTGACTTGCCCCACCACTTTGCTACAATCCAAACAAACCCCAACAAAGCCACACTTAGGTACAATCCAAACAAGCCCCAACAAAAATAGGGCAATTCCTCCAAGAATCGAGCTAAAGAAGGACTATTACTAACACCGGACCCAGGCAAAAGCAAAAGAAGGTAAACCAAACCACAGCTTCGCCTGGGACGTCACTCTTTTTTGGTAAGCATAGGAGCGCTATTATTAATACAATTTTAACCATTAGACCAAAAAATATGTGATGGTGGCTCCCCGTAGGACACACCGTAATGTCTTTTCCACTGCCCTACTCTGGCATAACAAAATCTTCCCACAAAGCTTAAAAAATGCCTGCTTTTGAGAAGTGTCCTATACGAGAATCAATTCTGCACACAACATGAACAAACAAAATTTGCGATGAAAATGCACGACATGGATTCATCATTTGATGGCCAATGATGCGCCCGACGCCTCAGCTATCAACGAGAGAGGTTGACGAGCTTGGAGGCAAGCACCGATGTCAAATGGGTGCAGCTCAGCTCCATCGAATATAAGATTAACTCCTGGTAAGACCACATCTTTGGTATCTGCATCTTCTGGCTCAGGTTTTGCTGCAGGAGTGGATGGTTGCTCTTCAGAAACAGATCTTGTAGCTGCCTCATAGACAGGAGCAAGTGTGTACGACCTATCAGAGGTCCAAAACATGACCCAGTGATAAAATTAGGATTTAAAGTCATATTATCAACTATATAACACAAGCTACATGGTATTGTGCGGTTTCTTCAGAAAATACCTGAGGATGCTCCCATCAAAGCTCAGAACTTCAGTGAAGCATCTCTGCCGTCTTGCGAGCTTCAGTCTGTCGTGTTCACGCGGGGACCCTCCATGGGTAGGCGTCGACGGATCATGGAATGGACTCCATCTGCCACTGACAATGTTGATTAGTTGGCGTGGTGAATTCTTTGAGCCTCCCCGCTGATTGAATAACCTCGCTGTTCGACCAGTTGCTTGATATTCGGTGCAAAGTTCTCTCAACCTCTTTCTCACATTCTGTATAGCCTCATAATGTTCACTGAGATCATCTTTCTGAAGTATATGTGACTCAATGACCCTTTCACATATTCTTTCACATAACTTTGGATTGAACAAGGGAATTCCAAATTCCAAGCTCAAAGGGATCCACTCGAAACTTTCATTCTCTGGAAGTTCACTGGATTCGCTTACCCTATGAAGCCTTACTAAACGAAGGTAACCAACTGTGCTCAGCTCAACTTTACTGGAAAGGTCTTCCAACAAGGAAGTCAAATGTGATACTTGCTCCTCAGGCAAGACAGTGCCAGCTACTGTGGATGCAATTGACCCATCGGCATTTTTCAGGGGCAATGGGACATCCATGGTTACGAGGTTTCCTGTTTCATCAAGATCATTTATGCTCAATGGCTGCACTATCACAGCAGAATGTTTTGTCATTGAGTTCAAGTAATGCAATAGAAGGCTTCCCTTTACCAAGTTCCCTTCAAACTTTTCTCCTAGTCCACCCACCACAGATTGATCCCAAGACCATATCAGTGCCTTTTCGCAGCTGGCTAATGGTTCAGGCAGCAACCGCAACCGTTGTCCTTTCATAAAAACGGCAGATATTGGGCCGCAACTACTGGATGTATACAATGCAAGCTTCATCCAAGGTGTCATGGAGGAGTAAGAAGGCGGACCGAAATGTACTAGGCCTGCAGTGCTAGGTAGAACTGATGAATATGGAAGAGGAATCATAGACACCATAATGTCATAGTCCCTGATAAGTAGTCTTTCTAGTGTTGATGGGGCCAGTGAAGCTAAGCTCTCACAGCGAAGAATATTGACTCGGTAATTTCTTTTAGTCTTCAACAAGGGGGTGTTACCAGTTGAACCATCCAGTTGTGTAGTCTGGCTGTTAACAAAATCATTGTTTACTGTACTTTCCTTAGTTCCAGATATATTAATTGAAGGTGATGATGCATTCCCATCTGTAGCATCTGAATCGACCATTGGGTGGTCCTGTTGTGATAATTCATCACGATGATCATCAGCAGAAGTGTCTACAATTTCAAGTGAGCTTCCATTATTCTCAATGACATTATCAATGCTCTCCTCAATGCTTTCCTGGGTTAAAAGGGTAGCAACATCCTCCTGCAAGGAGCAGTCCTGACTGTTTGCTTCACTAGTTTCATTTGTTGAAGTTCCACCAGACAGCAAACACTCAAGGAAGCATCGCAGGCTAAAAGCATGATTTGCGAATTCCTGGAGCACACCCTCAAACTTCTTTCCTTCTAAACTAGCTAGATCATTGCATAGATCAGCAATGCAAGAATCACCAAGTTTTCCAGCCTCATATAATGTTACAGCATGAGACTTTAAACCTGCAATAGGTTAGTGAAGAAAGATCAGTCCATTCCGCTAATTCAAAGGAAAGTTCCATTAGAATTGTAGAATGCCAATCCAAGAACGAACTGTACAGCCGTCAATAAGAATCTTTGAGAGTATCGCATTCCAGATCAAAGACGATGAACAGATTTCTGCTTAGAAATTTTAAAGGTGTAGGAAATGGAGCAATAAGGGAATCTAACCTGGAGACAGTGAACCCATCATCAAGTATGAAGTTACGTTAGCATCCACAATAAAGCCCACATAAGCAGTTCCAGAGATTTTCCTGGGTCCATCAGAATCATTGCTAAGCAATTCTTGACCAGACTTTTCTGAGTTGATAATCATACGCGAAGCTTCATCATCATCACTAAGAATATTACTGGGCAATGCAGGTGCACTTGAATCTCTAAGAATGGAGTCTGTGTCCATAAGCTTTACAGCCCAACCCAGTCTACAAGCAAATGACGCAGCTGCCTGGAGTTGATATAGGTCAGCCTGTAAAGTTGTAGCCAATTCAGCAACTGTGGCATTTTCACTTGATACAACAAATACAGCATAAAGTAGCCTGCAGTCAAGAAAATCATAACATGATTTTAACAGCTACAGACAAAGCCAGCAATGCACAACAGTTGAATAGGGAATGAAGCTCATTGTGCAGAAGACTACTAAGGCAAATTACTCACTCTTCAATTGGATCCTCGTATGACTGATCCTTATTTGAAACAAAACCTTCAAGCCTTGAAACTGAACGAACAGTACAAGTTTAGAACTGAAGCATCATTAGATAGAAGGTTTACATGCATAAATCGGGAATTTTGCGTAACTTAGATTGTAACTTGCTGTGATAAAATAACATCCGCAACACATTCAGTGCCAGTGTAAAAGTTACAAGCTTCTACCTGACAATGTCTTAATCGGCACAAATAAGCTGACGAGGCAATTGTGCCAATGAGTTATGGGAAAATCCTCCAACAATTTTAATGCTGGACCCTAAGAACAGAAATCCTATATAATTAAATAATGGCACAACTTGCTCTGACCGCATACCTCTGAAACGGTCTTCAGGATAAACAGGCACATCGAAGTATACCATTCCTCTCTTGTAAAGACCATTTATAACCTCCGGATCGAATAGAACATATGAATTGACTTCCTCCTTACATATTTTGTCTATTGCTGATGTCTCTTCTTCTGAAAGCTTCTACAGAAAATTAACAGCATCAATTCCCACAAATAAAAGGTACTGCTGTATAATTTTCTATCTTATAGAGAAAACAAGGTCGAGTAAAACCTATGCATACTTTATGATAAGAATGAGGACACACAATATATTCACTATATTCTTCTGTCAAAAGGACAGTGTCCTTACACAATTGACAAGAAAGCTCGCCCCTGATGAATCTAACCTTAAACTCTTCCAATGTAAAGTTGACAAACCGAACTCCCCACCATGGTTCTATCGCTAAGTCTGCGGGTTGTGCAGGCAGCAACTCTTTTGCAATTGATTTGTTCAGCTTCCACATTATCTTCTGAAATACCCAAAAGTGAAAAAAATGATTATATAACAGGAGGAAATGAGGAAACTAGTTGGGGCGTGTTCATTTTCTAAACATATGAAAACCACTTTATGTGTCCTAGAATCTCACAGTCCATTCCTGCAACACAGCAATAATACTCAAATATTCCCATGGATTCACTAGTTGGAATCTTATATTTCCACAAGAATATAAGAACAAGTAATGTTACAGAAAGGCCATGGTATAGTTGACAATAATACCTTTGATCTGCACTTATTCATAATATCAATAAATTCATTTCTTCCAACATCAGTAATCCTCAGGGCATCAGCGGCACTGAAATTTGGAATACTGTCATATGGTTGCTCTGCCAGTATTATCAACAAATTAGAATTATAAAGAGAACTACTGTTAACAGATAAAACAAGCCAGCTTACACAATGACAATATTCATAGGGTAATCTACATTCGTACTTAGTAGAAAGGATAATAAAATTGTAGTACAATAACCACACATGAAAGAAATGCAGTATACAAATTCAAAAGGTACCTCATATCACATGGAAGAATCAGACAAACAATAATCTCATTATGCAAGAAAACCAATACTCCCTCCATTCCACAATATTTGTCCAACTACCCTATGCGCATGGACCAAGGAGGCACAAAATCTAAGTAATAATTAATGGAATTGGACCATGCTTACATTAAATGGCATATTTCCATCACTCAGCATCTTTTACATCATTAATAGCAGGGGTAGAAGATGGGAAATAGTGCAATAAATATACTCTGGTCTCACCACAATGGATAGATATTGTTCAATGGCAAATTCCCAATAAACTACACAAATGTTGTGAACAGAGGGAGTAAATTATTGTCGCACATGATTGAACATCATAAGTGAAGTGCGACCAAAGAATTTTAATAAATAGCAATGTTCAAAATTAATAAAATATTCTTAGAAATGATCACATTTTACAGTCAAGTAGAAACTGAAAATACAGCCTGGCTTCTCTAATTCCCTAGATGAACAGATATTGATTAGTTCGGGCCATGTGCAAGAAATCAAAACTATTAACTAGATAAATGATTCATATAGATTTTTGTAGAAATAAAATTTTATGTTATATCATAGATATGAAACTTTATTTCTGGCAGAAAATATTTAAATGGGTCGTTAATGTTGTTGGGCATGAGGGCAGGCCAATTAGCAAGCGAAACAGTTAGGTAGAATGTGATGACAGAAATGCTTTGCTTTTTATTAATAAAATAATAAGTGGTTACCATTCTTCATAGCTTCAAAAAGGACGTCACAGTAATATCTGAAGGGTGATATCCTCATTACTCGACAGATGTAGTCTGCAAGATGATACGGGTATAACTGCAAAACATTGATCAAAGTAGCAGTCATGAAAGCTTTCTAAAAAAGTTCTTAAGCCTAGAGAATACCAGAACTTCCTAATTAGGTGAACAAACTGGGAAAAAGAGAACCATGATACGACTGCAAGAGGTATCGATGGAAACAACCCCAAGAAAAGTTTTTTAAAAAAATTGGTGACGAATTTAGATTCGACTTGCAACCAGCCAAACATAGTATTTCACAATTTCAAGTATGATAGCACAAAAGTGAAAAAAATGTATATCAACTACTGAAAGCTGATTCTAATAAAGATATCAACAAACCAGTATATAATTGTCAAACAATTAAAAAATACAAAAAATCCAGGCAACTTACAGCGAGATTTCTGCGGAGATAGCGCATCAAATCATCGTAATACTCTCCTTCTTTGCATACTTTGCGGGCAAAACAGGAATTCCATGGCAATCGTTTTCGTATGCAATAATCTACAATCCTGCCAACAATGTTTTTAGCACGCAGAACATCAGGCATCTGAAGAAGCATCCACATTATGCAATAAGAAAGATTGCAAGCTCTGCATCTAGCTTGAAATAGCTGGTCTGAGTTAATTTACATAGGATGGTCTGGTCTGAGTTAATTTACATAGGATGGTCATTCTACTACCTGGACTGGGCACCTATGTTTGATTTCATGAAGATACCAACCACTGACAGGGAAGCCCACTGATTACTGACAAGTGGGGCCCACATGATGGATGGAAAGAAATACGTCTCTATCACATGGGCCCCAAATATCAGGGACAGTGCATCGTCAATGGAGAGTTTGACGAAATAGAATAATTGCGTCCGTCCAACCAAACAGAGGGGCTTATGTGGCCCAATTTCAAGTAGAGGAGAGGCTTGATTGCAGAAAAGGCGACAATTACAAGATGGGACGGATTGGTCAGTAACACTAAAGATTACGCGAGTTGGAAAATAACATCAATGCATCATTCCCACTTGTCAGCAACACGTTAGATATTATGTCTCAATTTACGATCTTAGCAGTGTTACTGAGCTAATTTTTCTTTGCAATGTTACTGGGCTAATTTTTCTTTCAAATTTTAGCAACCATCAACATGGCTAGAGTTTAGATGGCATTCCCATATGCATGCATTAACCATTTCTGATCTGAAAACCCGCATTTCTCGACACAAACCCGCATTCCTATACGCGTGCATGCATTAACAATTTATATTCTCAAACATGCATCCGAGACCCCAATCTTCCTCGTAAATAAGCGTAAAGTTGCCCCATTTCGTGGAACAAAGCCCGCATTTCTTGATACAAACGCGCGAAACGACCAATGCCCCCTGATTGCGAGATAAATCATCCAAGACTGGCTATTATTACATTAATTGATGTACCTGCGGTGCCAGTCCTCCTTGGAGAGGACGGCGGCCTGGATGCGCTTGGGGAGGCTCTCCCACGGGCAATCCTCCCTGATCGCCTTCACCATCATCTGCTCCTCCACCGTCGCCGCCATCTGCTGCTGCATCCTCGATCCCTCTCCCTCCAATTCTGCCCCAGTTCGGCTCGATCGGACAATGCACGTGGCCGCGGCTCCGATCCGAATTCCGACGAGAGAGAGAGAGAGAGAGAGAGAGAGGACACACGGTCACACGCCACTCGCGGTGCTGCTACCGCGAGTTTCCCCACGAAGGCATTTTACTCGTGGGGAAATTTACGCCATCCAAACAGCGCTTACGTGTTGTCGCCGGCAGGTCTTTCCGCTTTCGACACCGGGCCACGGAGAAGTGTGGGAGAAATCGATCATGAAGGTGGCAATGAAGGCCCGGCCCAATGCATTGACGCCCAACTGGGATGAGCCTTTCGGCTTTTGAGGCGGGCAAGGGCTTGGTCCGTTTCTTTTTTCTCCAGCTCGGCCCAGCCCAACTCCTGCAGCATGTCAATTTTGGACGTCCGCGTCGACCTTGCCAACGCATCACGGCGCACGGCAATCTCGAGGGTAGGGTTTCAGAGGTTGACAGCTGGCTGTGATCTTAAGGAAGTCTTCGGCACTGGCACCATGCTGATAAATAGATAGCTTCGTTTGTTACCTCGAAGCAAACAAATATTTAGTTCAGCGCTGAATATAGAGGTGGGATAATGGAATTCTTCCGATAGGTACCAGCACCGAACAAACTGTATCAGGGGTAGATCTTTTTCATGGTTTTTCCAGGTCTCTGCAGCCTAAAACTCTCTCGACCTAATTCTGCAATCTTCGTCAATGTTTAACGGGGATGAAACACTTTACAGATACAGGTTATACCCTTCACGAGAGGATTGAGTAATCCTTAATTAACGAAGTTATTTGTATGTGATATTTATTATGCATAATAGTATTATAAATAGCACTCGAATATACCTCAGGTCGACGATACCCGCAACGATCAGGGAATGTTATGATCACCTTACGTTCGAAAGATCTATTACGACCAAGTAGAATTATGACCACCCTATAGTCGATACATCCCATAGACATGTGGACCTTATGGACTATGGATTCTATAAACTATACTTGACTATGTGTGTAGTTAACATACGTGCGCATATATGTCTCTGACATAACCGCACGTACTTCTCTCCGTCTCTGGCAATAACCGCTTGGTGAACGTGAAGAGAGGTCTCACTGACAACAAATGTAATCAACGTGCATACTTAAGCAACCGTCGAGGCGCCTCCTGACACACAATAACTGTAATTCTTTCAAATACTTTATAAGAGGAGGTGCCAAGACAGAGAGAAAGAAAAAGAGGAAAAACATAAACCATTAGACTTAATTTCGGTGACTTATTGTGCTTTGTAATATCATTCAATACAAGAACAAATAAGTAGTGTTGTTATTATCTCCGGAGAAAGCAAGAACCCGCACACACACACACACGAAAGAGAGAGAGAGAGAGAGAGAGAGATGATGGCGCATGCTAGAGAACTGCAGTACCAACTATCAACGTCGTTGCTTTGCACCCCGAGATGCATGATGAAAAGAGACGAAAGCCCTTCTTGGTTAGTCGGGATCAGGTGTCCCACGCTATTTTTCCTAGGTCTATCCCACGCTCCAGACTACCTGGCACACTAGAAAGGTAGGGATTAGCCATTGACGCCTTCGTCCACCCCCACCGAGACCTTCGGCATCGAGATAAAAAGCCCTCCACCAAATCCATTGCCCAAAACTACACTATAGGTGATATGCCCTAGAGGAAATTATAAAGATGATTGTATCACATCTATGTTTATGAGTTATAAAATAAATGTTATTATGTTTCTTGGATAGATTATCATTTATAAAGACTAACAAGTATGTGACTTATTGGTGAAGCTCTTTAAGTAATATGATGTCATTCTAAATTTATCTCTGATCGGATATCACTAGTCGGGACACTAGTTACTTATCAACTAGCACATATATTGATTGATGATCATATTTCACCAGTCATGGATATGGTGATATCGAATCAATAATATGAACATGTGTTAGAGAACATGGTATTGGATTGACCCACCTTGAGATACTATTCGGATTGTTACGCTTTTGTGTGTTATTAGTTGGTCTCAAGCAATGATGATGTATAATCTTTAGACCTGAGATCAGTATGGTTTTCTACATATGTAATAGTACACTTAGGGGTTGCCAAATGCTACTCTGTAACTGGGTAGTTATAAAGGTAGCTTTCAGGTATGCTATGAAATATGCGAAGGGATGTGACCGGTCGGATATAAGATTTACCCCTCTTGACATAACATGAGAGATATCTCTAGGACCCTCGATGTGGTCGGATAAAGAAAGTACATGGCCATACTACTAGTGGTTGAAGAGTTAACCACATGAAATTATCTGCCACTAGATCGAGAAAATATTCAACAGTCCATGGATGACATATATCTCACATAGAGTTCATTTAGATATCGTGAGGCGAAAGCAGAATACGCAAGTAGGTCGTTTAGTCCTACCAGATACAAATGGGTCGTATGGAGATACAAACTGGTCGTGAGCTGGTTGTATACAATCACTAACTGCTTGGCGAACTGGTCGTAACTAAATGTGAACTAGTCATATGGAGATACAAACTGGTCGTCAGTGATAAGAATATGATCGCAGATCATATTGCATAAGGTTCATCTGATATAATATTTATGTATATTCGGGAATCGTTCGCCAAAGACTTGTGGTCAGAAACGAGTTTTTGAGTCACAACCGATTACGCATGAACCTACAGGGATACACATTTAACGGGTTGGAACAAACGAGTTCGGATAGGATCCGTTATAGGCTCTTTATAAGGGGATGCATGGGGCTGTTGGGACGTAAGAGTTGCTCCACTGAAACCCTAACTATCGTCTCCCCAAAAGGCCTACTGTGCGTGTAGGTGCTAGCACACCAGCGTACAACGTTCCACTTCTGGACATGTGGATACCGTAGATGTGCTGTTGCGGTTGTTGCTGCGCTGATCAAGGACGATCGACGACCTACACAAGGAACGTGAGAGGTTACTGGAGGAGATGATCGGTGCTGAGAACATTGGATGATCGACTAAAACCACTACATTGACGTGCTCGACAGTGGATTAGACTACTCCGACTCTTCTTCCATTGCACTGTGTATCTAGTCGTAACGATCTATGATCTCTTGCTTGCAGGACAATCTGATTTACATGATAGAATTTTTGAATTGCTAGTTAGTGTATCACACCCATATCCTTTCACACATCATACAAATCTCGAACAATTTTCTCACTCCACCATCACTAAGGTCGGAGAAGCGGCGGCTCCTACGAGGGAAGATGAGCCGAATACGCGCAGGGATGTTCAGCGTTGACACCGTGTCGAAGCAAGGACTACATGCCCCACCACTAGAGGAGGAGGTAACCAGTGTTGTTGGAGCAACTCTCCTAACTCGAAGCACCAAAGCTCCTCCGACGACGGGATAGCTGTGGGGGGCCACATCGTGAGCCTTGGCTTAGCTGGGGACAACAAGACCGCATCGTGAATCCAATGTGTGTGCGTGTGTTGGTGATATGCCCTAGAGGCAATCTTAGAGATGATTGTATCACATCTATGTTTATGAGTTATTAAATAAATGTTATTATGTTCCTTGAATGAATCATCATTGATAAAGACTAACAAGTATGTGACTTGTTGGTGAAACTCTTTGACTTATATGATGTCGTTCTAAATGTATCCCTAGTCGAATGTCACTAGTTGGAATACTAGTGACCCTATCGACCGGCACATGTATTGATTGATGACCATGTTTCACTGGTCATGGATATATGAATATCAAATTAATAATGTGAACACATATTAGAGAACATGGTGTTGGATTGACCCACCTTGAGACACTGTCGAGATTGTTATAATTTTATGCGTCATCAGTTGGTCTCAAGCAATGATGATGTATGATTCTTAGAACTGAGATCAGTATGGTTTTCACACATGTGTAGGAGTACACTTTAGGGTTACCAAACACTACTCCGTAATTGGGTAGTTATAAAGGTAGCTTTCAGGTATGCTATGAAGCATAAGGGGAATATGACTAACCGGATATGGGATTTGCCCCTCCTAACATAATAGGAGAGATATCTCTGGGCTCCTCGATGTAGTCGGATAAAAAAGTGCATGACCATACCACTAGTGGTCAAAGAGTTCGACCACGTGAATTTATCTGATACTTGATTGAGAAAGTATTGAACAGTCCATGGATTACATAATATCTCACCAGGAGTTCAATCAGATATTGTGAGGCAAAGGGAGAATACATGATCAGGTCGTTTAGTTTGATCAGATACGGACTAGTCGTATGGAGATACGGGTTAGTCGTAGACTGGTCGAACATAATCACTAAGTGGTCAAAACCTGGTCGTAAAGAGTTACGAACCAGTTGAGATTAAATATGATCTGGTCGTATAAAGATACGAGTTGGTCGTTAGTGTTAAGGACCTGGTCGTAGATCATATTGCATTAAGGTTTGTCCGATATTATTTATGTATATTCATGAATCGTTATGTCCTGCTAGGAACCACTAACGACTCGTGATCGAAAAATATTTCCGAGTCACAACCGACTATGCATGAAACTAACGGGTCACACACACTTAATGAGTTAGAATAAACGTGTTCGGATAGGATCCATCATGAGCTCTATATAAAGAGATGCATGAGGTTGTTGAGAGAGACACGAGATAGACGTGACGTGAGTTTCTCTACTAAAACCCTAGCCGCCATCTTCCTGAGAGCCCTACCGTGCGAGTTAGTGCTAGCACACTGACGCACAGAGTTCCTTCCCTGGATGTGTAGATACCATAGAGGCGATACTGCGGTTGTTGTTGCGCTTGAGGATGATCCACGACCTTAGCGAGAAACTCGATTGGTTGCTGGAGGAGATGATCACCACTGAGGACGATCGACTACGCTGGACAATCGACTTTGACCGCTTCATCGACGTGCTCTACGTTAGATTAGGCTGCTCCAACTATTTTTCTGCTGCATTGCGCGTCTGGTGGTAACGATTTATCATCTATTGCTTACATAACATCCTAATTTACGTGGTAAAATTTTTGAATGGTCAGCTAACGTAGCTTATTCGTATCCCTTTAGTGTCTTGGTCACCACCGAGTGTGCCATGGAGGAGGTCAAAGAGTACTTCACCTGCCGCAAGCACCTCGCCGACGCCGTCCGGTGCCAGGCGAGTCTCCAGTGTGTGTCACCCTCTCAATTATTTTCTACCGCCTCCCGTATGCAACATCCGGTGTGACGAATGTGAGAGACCATGTGAGTAGGGTCCCCTTTCGAGTGATGAATATTTGACACTATGTTGAATAGTTTGTGATTAGATTCATCGCATTTGCGCTGCTGCTGGTATGTTTCTGTACTGTGCGGAACTTCCGGTTTTGGAATGCGGAAGTTCCGATAATCGGAACTTCCGCCCTGGTAAAACGGAACTTCCGATTATCCTGACGTTTGTGTTCTGGTGTGTCGATAATCGGAACTTCCGCTCCTGGGAACGCGGAACTTCTGATAAACCTGACAAGTGTCTTCTGCTGTGACAAAAATCGGAATTTCAAATCTGGGAGTGCGGTCGTTCCGATAATCGGAACTTCCGCAATGGTAAGTGCGGAACTTCCGATTGTGGGCAGAACTGTGTAGAAAGGCATAGTTTTGATTTTTGAGTTGTGAATTGATTTGAGTTAAATGCAAATGATGATTCTATTATTTTGAGCAATGCTATGTGATGTGTTTCTTGTCTGTGCTGGTTGCAGGGCATCGAGGTGGAGTCGTGGCGAGACACGTGGAGACCGGACTAGACGCAGGCGGCGTTGAGGTCAGAACGGTAAAGACGTGTCGAAGACGGCGTGCACTCGAGGCGGTTGCGAGTCGTGAACAACAAGGAATGCGGAGCTTCGTAAGGTGTGCGAGGGTGAAAGGGTAATTTCGCAAAGCGGCACAAGTGGAAGCGGGCTCCGTTAGGGTTTAGCCGGCATAACGGGTTGGAGACCCGTTAGCCAAGGGCTATAAATAGAGGTGAACCCCTGGTTGTTGGGTTGGACTTTTGAGAGAGAAAATTAGGGTTAGCTTTAGCTAAAGAGCCTTTGGAGATGTTGTTTTGCTTTATAGCTTTAGTTGTTGAGATTGAGAGGATGAACTGAACTTCTTGTAATCATTCCTCTTTGTTTACCTCTGTAATCCTTTACTTCGATCAATGAAATTCCGAGGTTTTGGTTCTTTGTTTATGCCTCTTTCATTCTCTCTGTTCATGTTGAATATCTAGGGTTTTGGTGAAACTTTTGATTCCTCTTATGAGATGGCATGAAACTTGATATCTAGAGTCTTATTGATATTGCTAATATATCCTCAAAGTTTCATGAGCCAAGAATCTAAGAATCTTGCTAATTGTGGTTTTTGGTCTTTCTTGCAAAATATTCAAGAAATCCGATTTTGCTTTGATTAATGGATCTTTGTCTGCGATTCTTCTCCATGGGGTCAAGATGTTGTTTAGGATGATGTCCTGTGAGACTTGACCTGAGAAAAGCATCAACGAGTTAGTATTTTGGATTTTTGGCAAAACCCCGAGCGTACTGTTCTTCGGTCAGGACAATCGGAACTTCCGATTTGTACAAGGCGGAACTACCGCTGGCGGAACTTCCGCACAGAAGAACGGAACTACCGCATTGTGGAACTACCGTAAGGTAGAATCGGAGCTTCCGATATCTGACAGAACAGCCCATTTTTGGTTAACTCTTTTGGATTTGATTCACTTCACGTCTCTTGCTTATCAGAAGTTCTTGGATTACTGTGTGGACACTTGATAGGGGAGGATCTTAATTTTTAAGGCACCATTCACCCCCCCCCCCCTCTGTTGCCATTTCGGTCCTTCAGAATGCATTGCAGCTGATGCCATTTTAGCCTTGGTTGGCGCCATGGCAGCGGCGTGGAACGCTAAGTAGATTGGGTTTTTGTTGAAGCGCACCGCCATGTCATTTTTATTAGATGGGCGTTTTGCATTTGTCTGCTTGGGACTGTTTGTGTTGGCGCACTGGAACCCGCTGCGGTTACCCGTGGAGCCTTTGTGCGCCCCGGCCGATGCGGCTGACCATTGTCGGGCAAAAAAAAATTCATGTCGAGCTTGCATGCAGCATTGTCAGACGTAAGAACAACTGGGCCAGTGCGATTCCTGAGAGCGCGATGAACACAAAGATGATGCACGAGGGAGGACTGCTGCATAATGCTTTTGAGTTTTGACATACAATGAGCGGACGACCACTCAATTATACCTGTCGAGACGGCGCCACTCACTGACTGGTACAGACGGACAGGCATTGTTGGGCAGCACCCCACACCTGCCAGGGACGTCGTCAGGTATCTTCAATTGGCAGTGGGCAGGTCGGCAATGGACGGTGCGGTGCACACCAACGCCCGCCACGAGATATGCGCTGCACCCAACCTGCAGATCCTCCAAGAGCTCAACGGGAGGCGGTGGGGGTGAGCACATGAGGTGCCGCCGGACTCCATGGACGATGGGGAAGTAGTGTGTATCGTGCGCGGGGGCGCCGCGCACAACCGAACCAACGGAAAAGCGGCCGCAACAACGTGTTGGCTGTTCACGGTGCGGCCATGAGGCACATCGCCGCCGCTTGGCGCAGACCACGTGACAAGCTTTGCACAAAACAAGAAGTGCATGGCTCCCATCAGAGTCGCGGGGGTATAGGAAGGCCCAAAGTGCAGCTCCAAGCTGGGATGTGTGTGCGCGGAGGAACAACCAGAGTAAATGCGATGTCCTCACTCGGTGAGGTAGAAAACGTCCCCCAAATAGAATGTCATGCCAGGAACTCGCCCACAAGGCTGTCCTACTGAAGACATGGCAGATGCCACCATCGCCAATCCCACGCGCCCTAAGCGGAGAGGGCGGTCTGTGGAAGACGATAGGGAAGGCGGCGCCATCTCCCCCCTTGTCCACGGCTCACATACCACACCCCATCCACAAGGAGAAGGTTTTGTGGCGCATGACACGACAGATTTAATGCGCCCTACAAAAATGTCGCTACGCCACACTCTCTTCGGCTATTAGCCTGACCATAGCACTCGATGGCTCGATTGCACACTTCCACGAAGAGAAAATTTGTGCAGGCCTACGAGCAAAGGTTCCATGTGGCTTCTACGAACCAAACACATGCGGAATAATACCCGTGTGTGTTTAAGATCATGCCGCGCTTTTTGGGAAGTTGTGTCACCGGTGACGAGGCGACGTCGGGTGTGATGGCGAAGGAGAGTTCCGCTGTCTCACTGCATTATCCAATGCTCACGAAGAGTAATTATGCAGTATGAGCAGTCAAGATGAAGGTATACATGCGTGCTCAGGGAGCATGGGACGCGATTGAGGACGACAACGTCGATGTGCGTAAGGATCAAATGGCCTTCGCGGCGATCTATGGAGGCATCTCTGAGGAAACGCTCTTCCCACTGACCGAAAAGGAGATGGCCAAAGCTGCGTGGAACACGCTGAAGGCGATGCATCTTGGCGATGATCGTGTCAAGGAAGCACGAGTACAGACTCTCAAGAGTGAGTTCGAGGGGATCGCATGAAAGAGACGGAGTCGATCGACGACTTCGCCACGAGGTTGATGACATTTGTCAATCAGATCCGAGTTTTGGGGGGACAAGAAAAGAAGAGAAGCAAGAGAAAGACAAAGTTGAGGAGTTGAGAAGTTGTACTAGAAAAGAAATTGCTGCACTTTGCATGCAGCAAGAAGGAAAAAGATCTTCTCTGTTCTATGCTTCGAGCATGTTTTTTAATCTCCTTTCGGTTTGTTCCAACAAATACGGCCTGCGAGTTCCAAACGAACCGTCAGAGCGCCAACGTAGAAGACAAAGCAGAAGGATCCAATGGCTCCATACGAACCTACAGAGTACGAGATGAACTCCCATAGCCCTCTCCTTGCCCCCACGGTGCCCAATAGTGACACACACCAAAGCCCAAGGCAGCCACTACCAACCTCGGAGATATAACTCCACTAAAAACTAAATTTGAACATTCAAACAGTCCCACATGCAACACCTACAAGCACCACACAAAAGTAAACAAGTCACATAGGGTCTACAAGATTCACATTTTGAAAGTGCACTCATTGCTAAAGGCTAAGGAGGCCGGGACATAATGGTTTTAGCATTTACTACTTCAAAATCACAAAAAGGAACTCTTGGAAATAAAGGTTCCAATCCCAAGGTGGGATGGACGATTTTGATAACTAGTACCCCGGTGTGTGTGTGTGTGTGTGTGTATACAGAGACACACACACATACATGGTGGCACTATTCAGTGCTCGCGCGCCGAATAGCTTATTCTGTGAGTGCACCGAAGCTTGAGTCGGGCTGTGCGCGGTCCGGTAGGCCACGCTTGCCCTACCGGACCGCGCGTAGCCATGCACTACACGCGATGTGCCAACACCCTCATCTCCTACTCGAGATCGGCAATAAAACCCTCCTGTGCTCGTCAAAACAACAGTAAAACCCTCACACGCGCCAGCGCACACTCGAGTTCAGCAGTAAAACCACCCCGCTCGAGAATACCCTCCCGCGCGAGTCAAAATGGCAGTAAAAAACTCATGCGTGCCAACAACCCGCTCGAGTTCGGCAGAAAAACGCGTGGGTGTTTGTCAATTAAAAGGTGTTCTGCGCTGTTCTAAATTGAATGGTGGTGGAAATTTGTCAATAGTATGATCGCGCGTCACCCCCATGTCGTTATAAAAAGGTTTTGCTGCTATTTAGGCGAGGAAGATGGGACCATGATAATCGGGGTGCTAGGTTTTACTGTGAAAAATGATGATACGTTGCCGATCCGGTAAATGTTATCATTACAGTAAATGATACCTATTATTACTTCGAAAGGCATGTCATGTTACTGCTATAAAACCGCTTGCGCTTTGTATTTTTTGTTAGTTACTGTGAGTTTGATAACATTTTACCATTGTTTGAGAATGACATTTCTGGTATACCCCACTGGAAACATGTATTTACTGAATGTTACGTTGGTTCTTCTGGTGATAATACGTTTTACTGTAAAAATGTAACACATATTACTGTCATTTACAAAAGAATTAATTGATATTAGACGTAAAACACAGAAAAAACTACTTCGGTTTGTTGAGCGACCAATACTTCTCCAGTGCTTCAGGGAGGGGCTTGACACTATTGACTTGGTGGAACAACAGATAGAACGTCATCTGGGCCTTGTACTCGTTCCCCTTCTCCTGCACACACATGATAAAATAAGGTTGTGTGTCAGACATTGTATAGCAGTAAAAAAATGTTGCATGCTGCGGGTTGTGGGGGATTCTTACCAGCTCTATTAATGTTGCTAGTGTCGAGCTTTCACCATCCCAGAACTCCAGGTACTTCGTTTGGAAGAAGGCACAGTCGTTCTCTAGGACCTGCTTCGGCGTCCCCATGCTGTGCACCATCTAGTTCAGGACGATTGGGAATTTCCCACTGGTCACGTCTTGAAGGGTTGCGCACAGACGAGGGATGATCCTTTTCCTCACAGGATCATGGTGGTCCATTACTTTTGCTCCCTTCTGCTTGTAAAGCTCTTCCACGTGCTTCTATGCTATGTTGAAGCAGTAAACTGACCAGTGCTGATTGTGTAAAACTGGGATGAAGAGCGGCAAAGGGGATAAAAACCCATAAAAAATGCAAATGGACTACACTATGTAAGAGATTTACAATAATGAAAATTTGTAATTTACTGGATCATGAATGATATTTTACTGGATGCGCGCCGGATAGACAAAAAATTACTTACCAGCTTTACGTGTGTGATGTCTATCGCCGCCATATGCTCTTTCAGCATGCTCACACTACATGTTCACTGATGTACTACTCGTTTTTAACGTAATCCTCTACATTTAGCAGTTTCTATCGACGTGAAAAAGAAATTAGCTTAAGCTTATCGAGTATGATGATAGGATTTACTGCTATGCGAGTAACCATTTGTTGTAAAAAAGACTTTTACAAAAAGAAACAACTTACCGATAGTTTGATGGGGAGGAACGCCTTGTACCTAATGCTTTGAGGCCTTAGGTCAGCGTCGTCTTAGCACAAACACTCGATGAACTGAGAGATGAACATGTCTTCAGTCATCTGTCCATCCTTGAACGACTCCACCATGTCTTTTCCTGTGGCCATTGTGAATTCGTCTCTAGATTGTAGCAGAGCAAGGCTGCAGTAAAAAAAACCATTTGTATTATCAGTAAAACATAAGTGTATTCTCGATAAAACAAATGGGCACAATAAATAAAATGTTGGTCAATCTAGTAAACTCTCTATTGACGAGGCAGTAAAAAACATTCACATAGAGGTAAAAAGCGTGGCGATATTCTCCTACCTTTTGAGGCTCTCATCGTTGCATATCAGCTCCCTCACCTCCACGGCCATGGGCACGGGCACATCGAGATATTCACATATCACGGACACCTAACTAAGCTATGGGATTGAGATGGAGTTGAGCGTGGGCTGCTGCAATGGAGCGGCATGTGTGGAGGGGAAATGATCCGTTCTCCGTCAGAGTTGATGAGGGAGATTATCCGTTATGCACAATCGATTACTCCCTTGTGTTTAGCTAGCCAATCCATCCCAAGAATTATATCTATTCCAGGTGTATCTATCATAATGAAATTTTCTCTGAATTCCACCCCATTGATTTCCATTCGGACTGCAAAACAACTGAGTTTTGTTCTCTCTGGCTGCTCTCTGTGACATAACTGATGATCAGTTAGAGCAGCTTGCTGATGAGTAACTAGCCCTCCTAGTTCGGAAGTTTTCCCATGCTTTCAAGAGAAGGAGTGATGGAAGAAGAGGAGGACCCGTGATTTGTTTCGAGTGTGGTGGCCCCAACCACATCCGAGCAACCGCCTAAGCCGGGAAGGGCAAAGGTGACTACGGCGGTCCGAGCAAGAACGACTACATCGACAAGAACTGCAACATGAAGCCTCAAGACTGCCAAGACAAGAAGAAGTTCCGCAACTTTGGGAAGGCCAAGAAGCTCTTTCATCGCGTCCTCACCGCCTTCGACGACCTCAACTTCAGCGACGTGGAGGGATGGAGCGACGACGAGGGCAAGGATGATCAAGATCCCAAGGACGGTGACGACTTCATCGGCATGTGCTTCATGGCCACCGGACCGACGCCGATAGCGAGCTCTACAAATGACTCGATGAGGTAGGTCCCTCCTACGACCAAATTTCAATGATGCATTTCTTAAGCTAGGAAATTTTATGCTAGATCTAGAGCTAGGGTTGGTGATCTTGAGAAGGAAGTAGATAGACAATCATGGGAGCTTACTTCACTTAGATCTGCTTCCTCCCGTGATGATTGTGATACATGCTGTGGTTTGATTAGTGACATGGAGAAACTAAGGACCTCGCATGATAGTCTGACTTCTAAGCTTGATAAGCTTAAGGTGGAGAATGCTAGTATGCTTACTGAACTAGAAATGAGTAGGGTAGCACCTAGTTCATCAACTAGTGTAGAAACTACTTCTTGCACCTCATGTGAGGATAAGGACAATGCTTTTAAAGGTCTTTATACTATGTTGCTTGATCCGCCTGAGATTTGTGAAAGTCAGTAATAATCTAAAGATGAATCTAAAACGGCGCACTATAAAATCACCAACTACAAGCTTTCTTCCTTGAGCCTATTGCTTCATGTGTGAACTGTCCCAAACTTACTACTAAACTTGAATCTGTCTCCAAACAGTTTCAAGAATTAGTTGATAACAATAACAAATTGGCCAAGTTTGCTTCTAAGGACCCTGTTAGCTCACCATGCAGTAACTGTGAAAAACTCAAATATGAATTGATTGTTCAATGAAAATATGTGAAGCTAACTAAGGACCTTCTAGAGAAGCAACCATCCGCTTGTAATGTGTGTCTTTGGGAAGAATCATGAGGGTTTGGTAGAGACGCCTAGCGACGTAAACCAACCGGCTAGTAGTAGGACTGTTTCCAGTCTACCGTGCATGCACAAGCCAATCTTTCCTCTACTGCTGGTTCTTCTTCTCGCTCTCTTATCCTCTCGTTCCTTCTTCCCTCGCTTCTTCTTGCACCTCTCTCTTTCGGGAGTGTCGATCTTATGAACACTCTCGAGAGGTTTGTAGGAGGCAAGAAGAAGCTCAATCTCATTCTAGACCAATCTAAGATTTGCAGATTTAATCGTGGTCTAGGATATGATTTCCATGAGGATATGAGGAAGCATCCACCGCCGTGCTCGTAACCATAGTACTGTGTGTGATCAAAACTAAGCCTGGGGATCGAGAAAGTCAATTTTAAATCAGCGGGTTTTGTTCAAAGGATCTCTGACAGCAAGGTGAGTCCAATTGCAGCTTCGGCCTCTCAGAAGGCGAAGTATCATTGCACATTATGTCAGAAGGATGGACACTTGTTTGATCATTGCTTCAGGCGCGCCAAGATCGCGCGTGAGATCATGTTGAGTCCTTTAGGCGCATTCGTGGTCGCCCGGCACTCATGAGTGCACCTAAGACTAACATGAGGTCTAGGTTTGCTACAACTGATGATTTAGGGCAGCATCGAGGACTTGGTTTTTCTGAGTTTTCTGATTTTCGCCCTCATGCTCCCTCTGGTCGTGACTTCCGTCGTGTTGAGGGTAGATCTCGGTTTCCCTTTCGAGATGGCTACCGCGGCGTGATCAAGATGTTGCCGAAATTCACCCGCTCTTCCATAGCAATGACCAAGAATAGCTTGTGTCCGCACACGACCTTCCGCTTGTTGAGTGACAGAGAGCGTAGGGTAGATAGAGGTCAGTCTTGCTTGACTACTTCATCTGTTCAACGTGTTACTCAGTATTGGGTGCCAAAATCGCTGTTGATTTACCCCAAGATCGAGACTTTACTGCTTGACTCAGTTCACGGCAGGAAGGAAAGGTTTGGCTTGTAGACTCGGATGTTCTCGCCATATGACCGAGATTCTCGCTGGTTTTCTTCCTAGCCCGTGCTCCGGTGATGAGACGATCACCTTTGAGATGCTTCGTTTAGGCGCCATTGCTAAAGGTACTGCGCGCATTAATGATTCATTTGTTCAAAGATGTTGCCTTAGTAAGCAAGCTGCAGATAATCTTCTTTCGGACTCTCACCACCGATGACGATTTCGAGGTGAGTTTTAAGAAAAACAATTGCAAATTTTTTGATTCTTCGTAGTCCGTTTATGGATTTCGTTATGGGAGGATCTTTCGTCTGATTTTTCCGAGTCTTCCGTGATCCTCTCCGTGTTTAATTGCTTCAATCCCGTGATTTGACCTTCTCGCATAGGAGACTCGGTCATATAGGCTTTGATCATTTGACCGAGTAGCGCCACGATCTCATTCGTGGGTTGCCAAACTCAAGATGGTCAAGGATCTAGTTTGCTCTCCATGCCTGATGCGGCAAGATGGTTGTCGCTTCACTCTCCATCACAAAGTGACAATGACCGATGCACCGTGATAATCGCTCCATATGGATACATTGGCCCACTGAGTCTGACACCGAGGGAAGTGGTATGTTCTTGTTGTGGTCGATGACTTCTCGAGGTACTCTTGGGTGTTTTTCTTAGCCTCGAAGGATGAGACGTTTACTCATTTTTGTGGTCTTTTTAGTAGGCTTTCTGTTGAGCTCCCAGGTGCATTACGAGCAATTCGCAGTGATAATGGCACCGAGTTCAAGAATTCCTACTTTGAGAGTTTCTGTGGTGAGACAGGTGTAGAGCACCAGTTCTCTTCTCCGCACGTCCCTCAGCAAAATGACGTTGTGGAGAGGAAGAACCGTACCTTGGTTGAAATGGCCAGAACAATGCTAAATGAATATTCTACACCTAGAAAGTTTTGGGCTGAGGCTATTGCCATTGCATGCCATGTTTCAAACAGAGTTTTTCTTAGGGCACTCTTGCATCGCACTTCTTATGAGTTGAGATATGGGCGAAAACCCAGTGTCTCGCATTTTCGTGTGTTTGGTTGCAAGTGTTTTATTCTGAAGTCTGGGAACCTAGATAAGTTCGAGTCACGATCTTGTGATGGGATCTTTCTGGGTTACTCGACTTCTTCTCGTGCCTATCGAGTCTGGAACCGCGAGTCTAGCAAAATGGTAGAAACCTGTGAGGTGACCTTCGATGAGGCCAGTCCGGGGACTAGGCCTGATATCTCAGGTTCTCTAGAGCAGTCTGAGTCCATCTTTGTGGACGATGAGGAAGACGGAGATGAGGGTTGTCTACCCAATCCAGTTCTTTCTCCTACTCCTGAGGTGCCTTCTTCCACCGCACCTCGAGGTGACCAGCCCTTACCTTCGCTTCTTCCGGCTTAGTGGATCTGTCCCTATCTCATCCGCCATGAGATAGAGGCCACTTCTTCATCTCACCCCGACCTCCTAGACACATTCAAAAGGACCATCCTTCGAGCGGATCATTGAAGATCTTTTGAGCGAGTCACTGCTTCAAAATCGCATGTCTCTCTTCTCGCTCCATTCTCGCTTTGTTGCCTCATTTGAGCCTAAAGACGTTTGTCATGCTCTTTCTGATGAATCATGGATCAATGCCATGCATAGGGAATTAGAGAACTTTGAAAGAAACAAGGTCTGGACGCTTATTGAGCCCCCTCGAGGTCACAATATCATTGGGACCAAGTGGTATTCAAGAACAAGCAAAGCGAAGATGGGGTAGTCATTCGAAACAAGGCAAGACTGGTAGCTCGTGGTACTCCTGTGTTGAGGGTCTCGATTTTGAGGAGACTTTGCCCTCAGAGCTGACTTGAAGCTATTAGAATCTTGCGGCTTTTGCAGCCTTCTAAGAGCTTCAAGCTTTACCAGATGGACGTCAAGAGCGCCTTTCTCAATGGACTAATTGAGGAAGAAGTCTATGTCGATGACCCCGTGTTTCAAACCCCAAGTACCCTAATCATGTCTTCAAGCTTTCAAAAGCTCTTTATGGACTTAAGTAAGCTCCTCGAGCCTGGTATGAAAGGCTTAAGTCCTATCTGTTGAGTCATGATTTTGAAATGGGTAAAATTGATAATACCTTGTTCATCCGCCGTCTTGGCACTGATCTTCCGCTCGTCCAGATTTATGTGGATGACATTATCTTTGGTGGCTCTCGCATGCTCTCGCCTCTCGGTTTTGGATGTCATGAGCTCGAGTTTGAGATGAGCATGATGGGCGAGTTGAGTTTCTTCCTTGGCTTCCAAATCAAATGACTTGGGAAGGTACTTTTCTGCACCAAGGCAAGTACACTCGTGATCTCCCGAGACGCTTTGACATGAGTGATGGCAAGCCGTGTCAACTCCAATGGCTTCTACACCTTTCACTCGACCTGATGAAGACGGCGAGCCATTGATCAAAAGGAGTTCGTAGCATGATAGGCTCTCTCTTGTACCTCACGGCCTCGAGACCGGACATACATTTCTCCGTGTGTCTTTGTGCTCTGCTTCAGCTTCTCCTCGTGTATCTCACCGCCAAAGCGATGAAGCGCATCTTCGGTACCTTCGAGCTACCATTGACTATGGTATCCGTACTCTCCTCTTCTTGTCTATCTCTTAGAGCCTTCTCCGATGCAGATTTCACCGGTCAGAGGATAGATAGGAAGAACACCTCGCACTTGCCAATTCATCGACACTTCTCTTGTCTCCGGTCTTCAAGGAAGCGATCCCAGATTGCGCATCCACTGCAGAGGCAGAGTACGCTGTCGCACCCATTTGTCAGAGCCAAGTGCTTTGGATATTCTCGACCTTGCAGACTTTGGGTTAGTAATCGACCATGTTCCACTCTTTTGTGATAACACGTCATGATTTGCATTGCCAAGAACCCAAGACAACATTCTCGGACCAAGCATATTGATATCGATATCACTTTCTTCAAGACCACGAGAGAAGGGTGACATTGTGCTTCGGCCAGGAGAGTGAACACCGGTTGGTGATATCTTCACCAAGCCTTTGGACTGACTCTCGGTTTTGACTCATGGGAGAGCTTGGGGTGGTTTGTCCTTATGGACTGTTGTGAGGGGGAGCTTGTGCTTTACTACTGTATTATATTTTAATTATGCTATTTCTCCTTTCTGGTTGCATTTCACTTAAGTGCTTTGGTTCTAAGTCCTTCCAGCATAGGTTAGATTGGTTCTCTTGCCAAGTTGCTTTGACTGCTAATTCTTATCTTGTGCTTATAGGATGCTGCTTATTAGCTGTTTCTTCTCTCTCTAAGTAAAGCTTACTCACTTCTTATAGGTTCTAGCAAGGGTCGGGCCGCCCTTGGGTAGACAGGGACAGTGTTTGCTCCTTAATGTGTTAGTTGATCAGCTGATAGTCCTGGAATCATATGGGGTAGATAAGAATATGTCTGAGCTATAGTATTCTCTATATCTTATCTATGCTCTAAGGACTGCCTTTTTCTGTTTCTCTTATCAGTTTCTCGATTTTGTTCCTTTGGTTCAGGGGGAGTTCATCTTGTTTCTTCAAGTTCTTAAATTTGTCATAACTCAACCTGAATTAACAAGTGCATCTCATTCTGAAGGGAATCTGGTTTTTTTTTCTGCATTTCATCTTGCATTGTAATATAATTGCATGGAGCCTTGTTTATTATCCCTTATGAACTGTTTACACTGTTTTACATCTTGCCATGATTTATGCTAAACTGCTAGATTTATCATGACTTTTTATGTGTAGTTTAGTCTTTGCCATGATAAGGTGTCTAAAATTGCTCAACTTGAACTAAAATCTTGTCATGATAGCTCTTGAGACTAGTCTGTTGAAATTATCCTTTTATGATTCTCGCCATGTCAAGTAGGCTGAGTTGAGTCCTGAATCTCTATTGGACTTTAAAGTGAGCTATGTCAGTTCGTTAAGAAATATTACTTATTTTTAATCGTTGGTCTAAAAACTTCAAAAGCAAAAATGATCTCTTTTGTGCGAAAAAACTGATCTCACCAACTATTTCTCATGAGACTGCTTGACATTGCACTAGGCATGAACTCAGGGGGAGCCTTGGATGACCTAAGATCACTTCGTTAAGTCTGTTGCTTGGAGTGGTCACATAAGGCTTGGGATCTAGCACATGGTTCAGATTTGAAAAATGGTTGAAGCTTAGGAGGTAGTTGTGGATGGCACCTAGTCTAGGACTTGCTTCACTAAGATAAAGCCATAATTATGTTTCCAGAAAAAGAAACTTGTGCTAAAATTGCTTATCTTCGAACAGACAAGTACATGATCAAATGAGTCTTTATAACAACTAGTAGCACTCTAAACTGTTCAATATTATGCTTCTTGGTTCCACTTAGAGTATTTGACATGGCTTGTATCATCCTTGGATACCTTTAGCAAGACTATAATCTTGGTTTATTTGACATGCTAAAGAATTGGACCAATTCTCAGATTATGGATTTCCTGTCTTAGCTATGCTATACATCAATTGTCATGATCTTGATAGCATTCTTATGTGTTATGGCTTGGTGTAATTCTCTAATAGTCATTTTGGATAATCTTCATGGCTCCTAATGCTTAAAATGAATATCATATAGTCATTTCCTCTCTTTAACACTTCTTGATGTGTTTATTGCCAAAAGGGGGAGAAGTTAGTTTTGGAGAGAAAAAGTCCTCTGGAGCTTTGCAGAAAAATTTACTCTTTCATTTCAAGCTTCAGTCGTTCTCTCATGACAAACATGGTCTTGAGCCTTCTTGTCTCCTAGATTAGACCATGTTTGGTCTTTATCACAAACTCTTCTATATGCTTTTTCGTGTTTGTCAATATACTCATCAAGGGGGAGATTGAGAGACCATGTGAGTAGGGTCCCCTTTCGAGTGATGAGTATTTGACGCTATGTTGAATAGTTTGTGATTGATTCATCGATTTGCGGCGCTTCTTTGGTATGTTTCAGATCGCGGAACTTCCGGTTTTGGAATGCGGAAGTTCTGATAATCGGAACTTCCGCCCTGGTAAAACGGAACTTCCGATTATCCTGACGTTTGTGTTCTGGTGTGTCGATAATCGAACTTCCGCTCCTGGGAACGCGGAACTTCCGATAAACCTGACAAGTGTCTTCTGCTGTGACGAAAATCGAAATTTCAAATCTGGGAGTGCGGTCGTTCCGATAATCGGAACTTCCGCAATGGTTAGTGCGGAACTTCCGATTGTGGGCAGAACTGTGCAGAAAGGCATAGTTTTGATTTTTGAGTTATGAATTGATTTGAGTTAAATGCAAATGATGATTCTATTATCTTGAGCAATGCTATGTGATGTGTTTCTTATGCATGCTTTGGTTGCGGGGGCATCGAGGTGGAGTCGTGGCGAGACACGTGGAGACCGGACTAGACGCAGGCGGCGTTGAGGTCAGAACGGTAAAGACATGTCGAAGACGGCGTGCACTCGAGGCGATTGCGAGTCGTGAACAAGAAGGAATGCGGGAGCTTCCAGAAGGTGTGCGAGGGGCGAAAGGGTAATTTCGCAAAGCGGCACAAGTGGAAGCGGGCTCCGTTAGGGTTTAGCCGGCATAACGGGTTGGAGACCCGTTAGCCAAGGGCTATAAATAGAGGTGAACCCCTGGTTGTTGGGTTGGACTTTTGAGAGAGAAAATTAGGGTTAGCTTTAGCTAAAGAGCCTTTGGAGATGTTGTTTTGCTTTATAGCTTTAGTTGTTGAGACTGAGAGGATGAACTGAACTTCTTGTACTCATTCCTCTTTGTTTACCTCTGTAATCCTTTACTTCGATCAATGAAATTCTGAGGCTTTGGTTCTTTGTTTATGCCTCTTTCATTCTCTCTGTTCATGTTGAATATCTAGGGTTTTGGTGAAACTTTTGATTCCTCTTATGAGATGGCATGAAACTTGATATCTAGAGTCTTATTGATATTGCTAATATATCCTCAAAGTTTCATGAGCCAAGAATCTAAGAATCTTACTAATTGTGGTTTTTGGTCTTTCTTGCCAAATATCCAAGAAATCCGATTTTGCTTTGATTAATGGATCTTTGTCTGCGATTCTTCTCCATGGGGTCAAGATGTTGTTTAGGATGATGTCCTGTGAGACTTGACCTGAGAAGAGCATCAACGAGTTAGTATTTTGGATTTTTGGCAAAACCCCGAGCGTACTGTTCTTCGGTTAGGACAATCGGAACTTCCGATTTGTACAAGGCGGAACTACCGCTGGCGGAACTTCCGCACAGAAGAACGGAACTACCGCAGTGCGGAACTACCGTAAGGTAGAATCAGAGCTTCCGATATCTGACAGAACAGCCCATTTTTGGTTAACTCTTTTGGATTTGATTCACTTCACGTCTCTTGCTTATCAGAAGTTCTTGGATTAATGTGTGGACACTTGAGAGGGGAGGATCTTAATTTTTAAGGCACCATTCACCCCCCCCCCCTCTGTTGCCATTTCGGTCCTTCAGAATGCATTGCAGCTGATGCCATTTTAGCCTTGGTCGGCGCCATGGCAGCGGCGTGGAACGCTAAGTAGATTGGGTTTTTGTTGAAGCGCACCGCCATGTCATTTTTATTAGATTGGTGTTTTGCATTTGTCTGCTTGGGACTGTTTGTGTTGGCGCCCTGGAACCCGCTGCGGTTACCCGTGGAGCCTTTGTGCGCCCCGGCCGATGCGGCTGACCATTGTCGGGCAAAAAAAATTCATGTCGAGCTTGCATGCAGCATTGTCAGACGTAAGAACAACTGGGCCAGTGCGATTCCTGAGAGGGCGATGAACACAAAGATGATGCACGAGGGAGGACTGCTGCATAATGCTTTTGAGTTTTGACATACAACGAGCGGACGACCACTCAATTATACCTGTCGAGACGGCGCCACTCACTGACTGGTACAGACGGACAGGCATTGTTGGGCAGCACCCCACACCTGCCAGGGACGTCGTCAGGTATCTTCGATTGGCAGTGGGCGGGTCGGCAATGGACGGTGCGGGTGCACAGCCAGCGCGCCCTGCCCTGGAGATATGCGCCTGGCACCCAACCTGCAGATCCTCCAAGAGCTCAACGGGAGGCGGTGGGGGTGAGCACATGAGGTGCCACCGGACTCCATGGACGATGGGGAAGTAGTGTGTATCGTGCGCGGGGGCGCCGCGACAACCGAACCAACGGAAAAGCGGCCGCAACAACGTGTTGGCTGTTCACGGTGCGGCCATGAGGCACATCGCCGCCGCTTGGCGCAGACCACGTGACAAGCTCTGCACAAAACAAGAAGTGCATGGCTCCCATCAGAGGCGCGGGGGTATAGGAAGGCCCAAAGTGCAGCTCCAAGCTGGGATGTGTGTGCGCGGAGTAACAAGCAGAGTAAATGCGATGTCCTCACTCGGTGAGGTAGAAAACGTCCCCAAATAGAATGTCATGCCAGGAACTCGCCCACGGGTCGTCCCATCAAGACATGGCAGATGCCACCATCGCCAATCCCACGCGCCCTAAGCGGAGAGGGCGGTCTGTGGAAGACGATAGGGAAGGCGGCGCCATCTCCCCCCTTGTCCACGACTCACATACCACACCCCATCCAAATCTCGATGAGGTCAAAAGGGAAAAGGAGAAGGTTTTGTTGCGCATGACACGACAGATTTAATGCGCCCTACAAAAACGTCGCTACGCCACACTCTCTTCGGCTATTAGCCTGACCATAGCACTCGATGGCTCGATTGCACACTTCCACGAAGAGAAAATTTGTGCAAGCCTACGAGCAAAGGTTCCATGTGGCTTCTACGAACCAAACACATGCGGAATAATACCCGTGTGTGTTTAAGATCATGCCGCGCTTTTCGGGAAGTTGTGTCACCGGTGACGAGGTGACGTCGGGTGTGATGGCGAAGGAGAGTTCCGCTGTCTCACTGCATTATCCAATGCTCACGAAGAGTAATTATGCAGTATGAGCAGTCAAGATGAAGGTATACATGCGTGCTCAGGGAGCGTGGGACGCGATTGAGGACGACAACGTCGATGTGCGTAAGGATCAAATGGCCTTCGCGGCGATCTATGGAGGCGTCTATGAGGAAACGCTCTTCCCACTCGCCCTATCCTCCCCTGAGCTCGTCGTCCGCGGCCTCCTCCACCTCGCCCCGGCCTCGTCGGCCCCGGCCTCCTCCACTTCGTCACCCCGTTCTCCCCTGAGCTCGTCGCCCGCGGCCTCCTCCACCTCGCCCCGCCCTCCCACGACCTTCGCCTCAGCCTCCCACGACCTCACTCTCTCTACTCCCCCCTTTTGCTCTGTGATGTGGATTACTACTGTGATGTGTTAGTGCTCTGTGAATGGATTGAGTTGATGCTGCTGTGATGCGGGTGATGTTGTGTTGTTTTAAGTGCTCTGTGAATGAATTGAGTTGATGCTACTGTGATACTATGACTATTGTATGAAAGCCAACAAAAAGTTCAATCTGAAAATCCATATCAGATTCATTCACGAGGCTCGGGAGGCTCCAGATGAAGTGAAAACCTATTTTCTTTTTTTTTGCGATAGAAAAAGCTATCACAGACGGTTCTTGTTCAGAACCGTCTGTGAAAAAGGCTATCACAAACCGTTTTATTCACGAACCATCTGTGATAGTTTTCTATTCATGAACCGTCTGTAATGAATAGAACCGTATGTGATAGCCTTTTTCACAGACAGTTCAAAAATCGTCTGTGATGACCTAATGTCATCACAGATACATAAATTCATACGGTTCAAAAACCATCTGTGATGATGGTTTAGAACCGTATGTGATGAGGTTTTGTGTAGTAGTGGGACGAATAGGAGCGCGTCGTCGGAGCCTACACTGCATCATCTACGATATGCACTGCTTCGATCATTACTTCGAATCTGCGATGCTACTGTTCTTTATTAAACATGACTGTAAGTTAGTCGTACGACCAGTTTTCTACTACAATCATTTTGTTGAGTATGTTTAGAAGTGTAATAAGTTGCCTGCTGTTAGCATCGATTTATGTATCTCTAGTTATTTGTGATATTTGTCTCATAATTAAATCTGGAATTAAAATATTATCCACATTTCCAACATTACATAATACTGCCAGATGTACGTAGGGACGGGGTTCCTGGCCGCGCTCAGTCTAGCGCGGTGAGTTGGCTGGCACGTAGAATAGATATTTTAGCTCAGGTACAGAATATATATATATCTACGACGTATATGATTTTATTTCCGTAGGTGTACGTCGTAATCTTAAAATTCCTAACTAATGCAAATAGTGATCTAGACGAGTGTACTAACATGCATGAATCGATCATTTAGAAGTTGACGGTTACCTCCCGATGCAACTTTGCAAGCAATTGGCAACCCACCTAGAGTGACCCCAATTAAATGATCATATTTGTTTTTTTTTCGAGGGAAATTAATGACGTATTTGTAATTTTGTTGATGGATATTATTAAAGAGTAAATTCCCCATGACAACAGATTTATTGTTAAATTTATTACAAAACCACATATTTAAGTAACAATTTCACATAACTACAAATTTTTGGTGAGTGTACCGAAGAACGACGAGTTTAAGAGTTATCGTGAAATGCTAACGGCTCGGGATGCTTAGACCCATATGTCGTCGTTACAAACGAGCCTTTCATGTCTGTTTGGTTGCACTGTTAGCCGCCACGCTAGATGGTAGCTTGCATTTCACTGCCAGGTGGGCTCCGCCGTGTAATTGAAATATCGGTCTAAAATCTCAAAACTTGTAGTAATTCTATGAAACGTTTGCCCGTTAAAAATGTAGTTACGTGAAATTGTTGATTACGTCTGTAATGATCCTATAATTTCTGAGAAATTTATTCTCAATGTTCATACTTCAGATATATAGGAGCCCGGTAAGACCTTTGGTCCCCATTATCCATGGAAAACAAAATTATATTTTCTATGTAACCAAATCTAAGTTTGTATTTAAAAAACCCTCAAATTTAAACTCAACTTGATCGATCTACACCTTTTTATCCGAGAGAGTGAGAGAGAGAGAGAAATGCAATTGACCGTCGTTTGGTCGTAGGTTTCTTCAACAGTAACCAAAATACCCTTGAGCTTTTCAGTTTCTTCTGTAAAGAGAGGAGGGTGTGGAGCTAGCGATCGATCTGGTCCTGCTAGACATAAGGATCAAGAAGACAAGAGCGAGGAAATAGGGTAAAGCGAACCTTTTAAACTGTTAATGGTGGCCGATCATGTTTGACCTGATTGTTAGAAAAAAAGATCTCATTGTCTTATTGTATGAATTACAGAAACAAAATCAGCTTTGTTAGAACCGATCTTTAGATATAAGTCATATTACCACATGTATAGTGTTTTGTGTCCTGGAAGCATCATAATAATATATATTAGAAGCAAGCCAAACAACCGATACTGACACGAAGTTTGTTAGCGGTAGGTGCTCAGTCAGTCAAAGGGCATAACTGAAAGACCATCCGGGCAACATACAAAAAGCAGCACTAACTAACAATCTAACGCATTTCGCTGAAAAAAATGTGTCACTCAGGGAGGAGTATCTTTGAAGTAAGATCGATCGAGTTGCTTATTTGGAGTACTCTAGATGAGCATATGTTTCTATATGACTGTCATCTCACCAAATGAAAATTGCTTGTGCTATCTTAATTATAATGCAAGATGCTGAATTTGTACTCTTGAGTTTTAAGAAAAATACAGTTCGATTTTATAAAAATATGGCAGGTGAACAACTGAAAAGGCTACTTTCACTTGCCCATTGACGTGGACATAGAATACTGTATCAACAGTATTTTTTTTAAAAGAATACTAACATGCAGCGGTAAAACACTGTACAAATATTGCATATTTACTATAGCAAAAAAATGTTGTATCAATATTACTATACCTTTTGGCCCGTCCATTTTGAACCGTGCGGTGAAGACGATGACCTAATACACGCCACGATACTCTGCCGAGAATCCATTTCCCACATAAAATATTTAGTTTCTACACAATACGCTTAATCTCGTAATGTGACAGTGATGCAGCTTCAGAAGCATCGCCCTCCCGGTCTGGTTGAAACCGGCTCCAACAACGGATGAACAATAATAAACAATTGGACACGTTACCAACGGGAAGGTTGTTCGCTAATCCTTTTCCCTTGCTTTAGTTTGTTGGTTGTTTAATTATCCAAAGAAATTTGCTGGACTCGTACTTGGCCTTTGAATTTTGATGCTTTTGGAATTTGACCATGTGAAGTCAGTGCGGTTGGTAGTACAAAAGCACCTGCTAGGCTGCTACACCCATCTTCCATGTCTGTTCCTTTTTTTTTTTTTTTTTTTCCCTTTTCTCATCTCCCAACCACGTGTATAAAATATAACGAAATAATTATAATAGTCAGGATTTAGGCATTAGCGTGGGAGGTACAGCTACAGGGTTTCAATTTCTCGCGTATCTTAAAGCATTGGTTGCTGGTAAGATGGTTCACGATTTTCGTAAAATAGCAAAGGCTAGTCGTCCACCGATTGAGTTGCCGTACTGCGGTGCCAAATATAATCTGATGATGTGATATCAAAGGCGGAGATGGTCCTCGCTGCCGAGGCAATGGCCGGGAGATTCAGATCAAGAAAAAATTAGAAGATGAAAAAATGATTTAGACATTCGAAACGTGGCCCGTGGCCGGCTATGCCACTGGTGATATCAGTCGTGTGCGGCATGCCAATCCTAGACCAGCATCCAGCCATGCTTAGATAGATAGATAGATAGATAGATCTAGACATGGTCATTCGCTGGTGATGGCCGGAGGGCTCCACTTTCTTTGGGTGTCCGGTGAGCCCTGCTTGCGCGCCCTAAGTTAGTGAGGGTTTGTTTGAATGCTAAGGGGGCAAAATCCCAATGAAGAAAATCTCTGAGGGTTTGTTTGGATATATTGTGATCTGACTCAATCACTTTGGATTGACTCGGCCGAAGGGATTGGTTCTAATCTCTCTCTATCCAAACAAGCCCTGAAGGGGATTTTGAGGATATATGGAATCCCCTCAACCCCAAGGGGAAATCTTCCCGCCCAGGAATAAAATTCATGTTGCCGTTTGGGAACAACAGGGATAAAAATCCCAACCATAAAAAAATATAAAATTTAGAAACAACACACAACTAATAGTGTACTTACAGCAACCAAATCAAATCTCCAATCCAACAAAAAAGAGCACATATAATAACTAACAGCAAAAATCATTCGCATCCAGAAACAATGACACGATGGTTCTTTGATTATGAAAGATGACAGAACAAGGCAGATAAGTTAATTGGTTGACCACAACCCTCTAAACCGCAATGAATCCACTAGCATCAGGTTATCTTGCAATGATCATTTCAACTATGTAAAGAACAACAAGAGCGCACACAGATGCAAATCCCAAGTACATAGTGCTAATTCCAAACTTGTTGCTGACACTAAGTACAAGCCAATAAAGAAGTTGGATACCTGCAAAGAGAAGGAAAAAAACAGATAAGGATTCACTAATGTCGGTAAGTCAAATAGCACAACAAGATTACATGTTAATTATCCTACAACACTGCTCATCTTAGCAAGTAGAAAGGATTATATGTGTTTAGTGTTCACTATCACACAATGAAGCAGAATGTACAATACTTTATAGTTTCAACTATCTACCAAAGCGGAAAAAACCAATTATGATAAAAAAAGTTTATCACATCCACAAATCAATCAAACTTCACCCAATGCACAAGTGACAACTACCTTGTATTGTACTCAGCTGCTTCATTCACTATGAACATGCAATATTTCAAGAGAACTAATTTACTTAGTGATCCATTCATAATTATTATTCTACCATACTTAACTAATTAAAAGATAACTTACTTATGGAGCAATTTCACTCTTAATCCAAAGCAATCGAACACTTGGGTTTTTGGTGTTGATAAAATTTTCCTATTCAGCTCACATTTGAAGAGTCATGGTGCCTTTGCCTTCTCCATATCTGTTAGGTCTTAAATTGATTCTAGTGCAGCAACACACTTCCCAATAGAAAAATCATCACTTTGACTATGTCTTGTTGTTTCATTTAGTTCTTCGACAAATTGTTTGATTTGCTCCTTCTTGAATTCCAAGTAGCTCTCAAGGACCCCAGCAATTTGACTTTGCTTTCTCTTTTTCCCGTTATCATCTCCTTTCTGTCTAGACGAAGTAAAAGAAGCATGTTCCATTTCTTCTATTTCTAAATGAGCACTAGATGTTGCTTGAATGGTGGAACATCTCCAGTTAAATGCCCAGAAACATAGACAATGTCGTTTTCTTGCGAGTGAGACGCAGCTACTTGTGCCAAGTCATCTTGGAAAATGACAGGAATCCTGAAGGTCAAACAACAGTGATGTTACTATGTTAGAATAATGCAGCCAACAATAAACCTGGAAAATTGAAGATTCATGAATAGAAGTATTCTAGGAAATGACAACCCAAATTGCAAAAAAAATCCTTCTTTCCTTTCATGAACTTTTTAATATTTGAAACTACAATATGAATGAGAGAGGGAGGCTACTACGTGCTGAACTGCAGAAGCACCTAACGTCGTGTTGGGTACGCTTCTTGTCAACTCTCGACCTGCGACTGTTTTATTCGATTCCAGAGCTTCTCATTCGTTTATATCAAAGTCTTTTGCATGTTCCTTTGATTATTCATTCTCTGGGGTCGGAAATGAGAGCTGAAAGTGAATGTCGGGATGTTTCGGTTGAGATTGGAGGAGTGGGATTTTTGGCAAATCTTATCCTCCTCAATTCAGCGGGTTTGGATTTGATACTTGGCATGGATTGGCTGTCCCAACACTTGGGACAAATCGATTATGCTAAGAAATTCATCTCCCTCACAAGTTCATCTGGCGAGCAAGTTGGAATTTTGTCGAAGCTGCAAGAACTGCATCTTTGTGCACTTGAAGCAAAGCCGGCTTTAGATATTCATGAAGTCCCCGTAGTGTGTGACTTTGTGGATGTGTTTCCCAAAGAATTGCCTGGAATGCCTCCAGTCCGGGACATCGAATTCGTCATCGAGTTGCTACCTGGTACCACCCTGATTTCTAAGAGGCCTTATCGGATGCCTCCGAATGAATTGGATGAATTGAAGAAGCAACTTGGTGAACTTCAAGAGAAGGGTTTCATCCACCCCAGCTTATCACCGTGGGGTTGTCCTGCACTCTTTGTGAAGAAGAAAGACAAGACTCTGCGTTTGTGCGTTGATTACCGTCCGTTGAATGCAGTGACTATGAGAAATAAGTACCCGTTGCCTCAGATTGATGACATTTTCGATCAATTGACCAGAGCTCGGGTATTCTCCAATGTTGATCTGAGATTGGGCTATCATCAAGTCCGAATCAGTCTGAAGATATTCCAAAAATGGTGTTCTCTACTCGCTACGGACTGTATGAGTGTACAGTCATGTCTTTTGGCGTAACAAATGCTCCTACTCTTTTCATAAATATTATGAATATGGTATTCATGGAGTATTTGGACAAGTTTGTGGTGGTCTTCATTGATGATATCGTCATCTACTCGAAGGATGATGAAGAGCATGCTGAACACCTGAAGCTAGTGTTGGGAAAACTACGCGAACAACAACTCTATGCGAAGTTTAGCAAGTGCGAGTTTTTGTTGAAGGAAGTGGCATTCTTGGGCCATGTTCTTTCAGCGGAAGGCATAGCCGTGGATCCTGGCAAGGTCAGCAATGTGCTCTCTTGGGGTCATCCCAAGTCAGTAACCGAAGTGAGGAGTTTTCTCGGTTTGGCGGGGTACTATCGTCGCTTTATTGAGAATTTCTCCAAGATCGTGAAGCCAATGACCAAGTTGCTCAAGAAGGACAAGAAGTATGTGGGGTCCGCTAATTGTGAGAAGAGTTTCCAAGAACTCAAGGAAAGATTGACCACCACTCCAATTCTTGTTCTCCTCGATGTCCACCGAAGCTTCGATATCTATTGCGATGCTTCTCGTCAAGGACTCGGATGTGTGCTTATGCAAGATGGCAAGGTAGTGCTTATGCATCAAGACAATTGAGACCTCATGAACTCAATTATCTGACCCATGACTTGGAATTAGTTGCACTGGTTCATGCACTGAAATTTTGGCGATATTATCTCATGGGTAATCATTGTGAGGTGTACTCGGATCACAAAAGTTTGAAGTATTTGTTCATTCAATCAGATCTGAACCTTAGGCAAAGAAGATGGTTGGAATTGATCAAAGATTATGATATGGGTCTCCAATATCATCCGGGCAAGGCTAATGTTGTTGCCGATGCTCTCAGTCGCAAGGTTTATTGCAATACCTTGATGCTCAAGGAGCAGCGGCCCGCCCTCCATGATGAATTTTAGCGGCTCAACTTGAGAGTGGTTGAGCATGGTTCTCTCACTACCTTGGTTGTGCGACCAACCTTAGAAGATCAGATCAAGACTGCTCAGCAAATGAGTGAAGGAGTGAGCCGAATCAAGCAGAATATCAAGAACGGAACAACCAAGTGCTTCTCAGAAGATGACAATGGTGTTTTATGGTTCGAAAGCACCTTGTTGTTTCAAAGGACATGGAATTGCGGAATGGCATCCTTCGCGAAGCCCATGATTCTCCTTTGTCCATCCATCCTGGGCCACAAAAATGTATCAAGATCTCCGTCAGAGATTTTGGTGGACCCGAATGAAGCGAGACATCGCACGATTCGTTGCCGAGTGTGACGTATGTCGTCGTGTGAAGGCCGAACATCAACGTCCAGCGGGTTTGCTTCAACCTTTGCCCGTGCCTGAATGGAAGTGGGATTCTATCGGCATGGATTTCATCATCGATCTGCCCCGTACCTCTAAGAGAAATGATGCCATATGGGTTGTCATTGATCGACTAACTAAAGTGATACATTTTCTACCAGTGTGAACCGGTATTCGTGTAGGTCTGTTGGCAGAACTCTATGTATCCTGCATTGTGAGTTTGCATGGGATACCAAAGACGATCATTTCTGACCGTGGATCACTCTTTACCTCCCAATTTTGGTATAGTTTGCAAGAGGCTATGGGAACCCGTCTTTCCTTCAGTACTGCGTATCATCCTCAAACCGATGGTCAGACTGAAAGAGTCAATCAAGTATTGGAAGACATGCTCCGTACTTGTGTTCTCTCTTACGGGAAGAATTGGGAGAAATGCTTGTCGTTCGCTAAGTTCTCCTACAACAACAGCTTTCAAGCTAGTCTTTGCATGGCACCATTTGAGGTCTTATATGGGAGAAAGTGTAGAACCCCGTTGAATTGGTCAGAAATAGGTGAAAACCATTCTTTGGCCCAAACTCAATCAACGAGGCCAAAAGTCAAGTTCAGTTGATTCGAGACCGACTGCGTACGGCTCAATCAAGGCAAAAGAGCTATGCGAATCGTCACCGACGTGAGTTGAGCTTTGAGCCTAATGACTTTGTTTATCTCAAAATCGCTCCTCTGAAGGGTCATCAACGTTTTGGCGTCAAAGGCAAACTAGCTCCTCGTTATGTTGGACCTTACCACATCATTGAGAAGAAAGGAGCGGTTGCCTACAAGTTGGAATTGTCTGCTGCACTTGAAAGTGTTCACGATGTTTTCCACGTCTCCCAATTGAAGAAATGTCTTCGCATTCCAACCGAGGAAGCTCCTTTGGATAGTCTCGATGTGCAAGAAGACTTGACCTACGAAGAGCGTCCCTTTCACATCCTTGAACAAGATGAACGAAGAACCAGGAATCGTGCCATCAAATTTCTTAAAGTTCAGTGGAAAAATCATTCTAAAGATGAAGCAACTTGGGAAAGAGAGGATCGCCTACGTGCAGACTACCCATCCTTCTTTACCGAGTAGGCGGAATCGCGAGACGAGATTCTTGTAACGGGGTGTGGATATCATGGGGATATGTTCCAGATCTTAGGATGATGTGACAATTGGCAATGACGTTTACAGTTTGTCGTTTCATGTGTTTTCGACAAGTTTGAATATCGAGCAAGATCGGCCGGTCGTAGCGTGCATCGGTCCCAAATCGGTCCGATTGGCCATAGCGGCGATCGGGCGATGAACTTAAAAGTGTTATTTTGAGCTGGGCCAAAAATATAGTGTGTAGGCAAGAGAGGGGATTCTATTGCACTTGGTCTCATAATTTTTTGAGTCTCCAGTCAAAAGTTCTATTCATTTGAAAATTCCAGTAGGTTTTGGTTTTTCATAGAGGAAAAACGACTAAGTCCCAGCTGGCAGTCTGACCGGCCCATAGGTGGCGGTTAGACCGGCCAGGGTGGGCGGTCAGACCGGCCCTAGGGGGCGGTCTAACCGGTTTTCACTTTGTTCGTCGCCCGATGTGGCGGTGATATTCGTGTGTTAGGTCAAAGTCATGAGTTTCAGGGCATATATGTTGCATGATGCATGTTTTGACTAACATGGGTCAAGTTGTGAAGAACTTGTTCCCAAATTCGGTTTACTTGTCTATTGTTGTGCAGGTTGCTTGGTGATCAACGACGGTCAACGGCGAGGATGATCGGGACTAGGCTTGAAAAGCTGAGGTCCAGAACGATCGACGATGCCGAGTGAGGTCAATGTACTCAAGCATGGTGCAAGATGGACAAGGGTGACCTATTAGCTAATCCGAGGCGCAAGATGGCGCAAGGTGTAGCTAGTTAGGTCAAGAGGAGATAAAAACAGTGCTTTAAAATGCGTGCATATGTGTCTCGTTTGTTTTGGGCCTTAACGGGAGCCCAATAGAGGGTGGTGGCTGCATCACCTCTTCGCCTCTTTTTCAATTCTTGTAGACCCTAATTTTCTTAGGGAGAGCTTTTGTGGAGGCTAGGGTTCTTGATGTTTGATGTGATTTTCGTGCTCTTGGATTGAGCATTGTCCTCCATTGATGGAGTGACTGTAAGCCCTGATCATATCAATCAATCAAAGGAAAGTTTGATCAATGTTTTGTCTCATTGCGTTCTTTCTCTCTATTTGATGATTTTAGGTATTTCTTTGATCCGTGAGTTTTTACTTGGTTTCTTCATGTGATCTAGGTTGCTGTGATGTGTTGGAATCTATCTAGGATCATCTTGATCTTCAATCACCCACAAGCAAGAGCTTTGACCTAGCTTTGGTTTTGACCCAGTTTTGAACCCTTCTTTGATCAAATGGAAAAGGATCTTGATTCCTCCAAGAATTATCATAATCTTCCATTGGAATAGGTCCCTGTTATCATAAATAAGGTGTGTTCCAAGTTTCATCAAGTTTGGATTAGTAGATCAAAAGTTTCCTCTATTTTCATCTTCGTCATCGGTCCGTTCTTACATTTCAGACACCGCGGTCGATCGCCCATAGCCACCGATCAGACCGGCCAGGAATCGGTCCGACTGCTAGTTAGGCAGCGGTCCGACCGCTAGTAGATTGTTTCACTTCAATCTTTGCTGATTTTGTCATATCGCTTTGGAGTTTTTATTGGATTCAATATTAATCTTCTGTTGTACTAATATACTGATCTTCATAGCTTCTATAGCTACTGGAGTAAAGTTTTATTGATCCATTATTTGTGAAAAAGTGAGCGTGCTCCTATTCACCCCCCTCTAGTCGCCTTTTCGGTCCAACAGGGGGGAGGTTTTGTAACATCCCAAATCTTTGGGTTGTGTTTCAAATGTATGATAATGAGGATAAATTAAAACTTTTTATGCATCCTTGTTGTTATTTGAATTTCTGAAAACTCTTTCTATCAAAATTTTGACTTCAAACCCTAATGCTTTATTGACTCGAAGTGAAGCAATCTAAAACCTTCTAGTCATACCTTGTGATCATCCACTAGAAATATTTTTCCTACATTCTTAATCATCCTGGTAACCCCTCTGAGAAATTTCATAATTTTTAGAAATTATTTGATATTTCTTAGGGGCTGATCAAACATGTTGGTTCTCTGGTCAAACCCCCAGACCAGCAGCTTGTGAATTTTCTAGCATGAAATGCACTACATGAGAAAATCTGGAAAAATTACACACATTTTATCTTGAAGTCAGGATTACCAAGTAAAAATTTCAGAATTTTTGAAGTTGTGGATCTACCTCTAGAAATTCCCAAACTATCTTAGCCTTTTTATATCAAAATCTGGAATCACTATTCCTCGAACTCAGACCCGAGTCAGACTCCGACCCGGGTTTCTTGACTCAGTCCAACCATCTAACCGCGTCAATTGTGAGCCGTCCGATGGAGATTCTCTAGTCCAGACCTCGCACCCGTTCGAACCTCTCTAGTTTTCCCTTTGAATTTGAGCCGTCCAATTCCGATCGAATGGCCCAAACTCGCGGACCGAGCCACTCTTGCACTGCACCATTGAGTCGCTGACTCTGCGAGACCCGCTCGTCATACCCGTCTTCTCCAGCTCGCTGCGTGCTCAGAGAAGTTTAACCCAATGACATCGAAACAGGGGGATCTTGAAAAGTACATAGTCGAGCTCCCAAATCTCCTCTACGAACCCATAGTACTAGTTCAACCCGCGTGCCCCCCGCGGTATTGAACCCCATGTGAAATGCATCTATGTGGACAACGCTGTTCTGGACTATGCTCTTCCTATCCCGAGCTGCCGTATAAAATGTGTACCCATTTGTGTCGTATCCTTGCCATGTCATAATTGTAAATTTTGGTCCTTTGGCCAACCATAGCAGCGTTTCATCACTTGATGACCTCCAAGTGAATCACATATTTAACCATTCGTTGAACCGACGGTTGTGCTCTCTCGTTATCCAAACCTCCGACCGGTCTGGATTCTGTTGGCGTACCATGTCTTTGTGCTCGTAGATGTACGGGGACACTTGGGTCATGTGTTGTAAGACCGTGAAATGGGCCTATGCGTATGTATCTAGATCGGGAGTGATTGCTTTCCTCCCGATGGTCCTGATACCCTCCAGTCTCCCCTCGTGACGAGATAGAGGCACACCTATCGGTTCCACCTGAGCCATGTAGTCGACGCAGAACTCAATGACCTCTTCGGTTGCATAACCTTCGATAATACTGCCCTTCGACCGAGATCGATTCCGTACGTAGGACTTCAGAATTCCCATGTATCTCTCGAAAGGCCGCTTATCTTTATCTCTTTCACAAGGTGAACAATGAGATGGACCATGATATCAAAAAATGGCGGAGGAAAATACATCTCAAGATGACATAGAGTCGTCACCACCTCGGCCTACAGAGCGTCGAGTCCTTCGGGATCGATGACCTTCTGAGCAATTGAGTTAAAGAAATAACACAGCCTAAACATTGCCACTCGGACCTTGTTTGGCAAGATACTCCTAATTGCAACAGGAAGCATCTGTGTCATCAGCACATGACAATCATGAGACTTCATACCAATTAATTTTAAATCTTTCATAGAAACAAGTTTCTTAATATGGGCGGAGTAACCGGACGGAGCTTTCACACCATGCAAACTTTGACACAGTTCATTTCTCTCGGCCTTGGACAAAGTGTAGCAAGCTGGGAGAAGGTACGTTCGTCCTTTATCGGTCTCTTTCGGTGCTAACTCGGTTCTTATGTTCATATCAACCAAGTCACGCCGTGCGTTAACACCGTCTTTTGTTTTGCCACTAATGTTCAGTAAGAGACCAATCAAGCTATCACATACATTCTTCTCCACGTGCATGACATCGATGCAGTGGCGAACTTCTAAGTGCTCCTAATAAGGCAAGTCCCAAAAATTTGACCGCTTCTTCTAGATGTTTTTCTGAGGGGTCCTTAATTTACGTCCTTTTCCAAGCACAACATCGATATCCTTAACCATATCATAGATCTCTTTCCCTCTAAAAGCCCTTGGAGCTGAACCGTCCTCCTTATTTCTGTCGAATTATTTCTTCATCTTGCGGTATGGGTGAATCCTGGGAAGGAACATATGGTGACGCACATACACAGATTTACGCGAGTTGTTCAGCCATACACTCTCGGTACCATCTAAGCGGTCTGATGACGAGCTTTGGCTCCTTTTGTATCGAACCCGACAGTTACCAAGGGTAGGAAAATCATTGATGGTGCGTAATAACATGGCGCGTAAAGTGAAGTTCTCTCGTTTATACGCATCCCATACTTGTACCCTTTTGTTCCAAAGTGTCACAAGATCTTCCAAAGAATGGTGCTAGGTACACATCAATATCGTTCCCAGTTGCTTCGCCCTTGGATAAGTAGTGACATCAAAATGTATTTCCGCTTCATACGACCAAGGAGGAAGGTTGTACACACATAGATTCACGGACCAAAGCTATGTCGGTACGCTCATGTTACCGAAAGGATTCATTCCGTCCGTACTCAACCCTAACCTTATGTTCCTGCTCAAGCACCGAACTCTTCGAAGCTCCGATCGAAGTTTCTCGACTGGGCAGAATCAGCAGGGTGTTGAGCTTCCCATCTTTCCTACGCTCCTCCGAGTGCTAACGCATCAATCTTGCCTCCTTTCGGTTCGCAAATAAATGGTTCAAACGTGGGATCACAGGCAGATACCACAACATCTTAACAGGAGGTCCTTGCTTCGCCTTAGCAGTATTCTTACGCTTGTATCAGGATGCTTTGCACACGGGACATACATGCATGTCTGCATACTCTTTACGGTAGAGGATACAATCGTTCGGGCATGCATGTATTCTTTCTACTTCCATTCCCAATGGATAAATAACCTTCTTAGCTTGGTAGGTCGTGCTGGGCAACACGTTTCCCTCTGGAAGGATGTCAGCTAAGAGACCTAACAACGCCGTAAAACTCTTATCGGACCAACCATTGCTTGCCTTCAATTTCAGCAGTTCAAGCACGGTTGACAACCTTGTGTATTCCGGCTTGCAGCCAGGGAACAAAGGTTTCCCCGAATTCTCCATTAAGCCCTTGAATTGACAAAACTCTCTCTCGCCGTAGTTCCCTTCTGCATCGCATAGCATCTGATCCAGATTGTCATCATGCGACCTATCCTCATCAAAAGCACATTCCATACCCTGCATATCGTTGACTCCTCGGCGATGTCGTCATTTCGACTTCCCAGATAATCGCTCTTCACCGTGATCGCTCCAACATGTATATCCTTTTTGAAACCCTTCAGATTAAGTGAGCTTGATCTGCGCGGGTTGTTAAACATTTTCATTTTACCGCAATCAATGCATGGACAAGACATAAATTTTATCCCCTTCTTCAACATATCCCGCTCGTGGCTCTTCTAAAAGCAAACACGCCATTCATATAATCTTCACTCACACGGTTCTCAATGTACATCCAGCTTGATCCATCTACACGTATACGCACGTAACAAATTAATTAGTGTTAAATTATATTAATAAACCACCAGTACCCTTCATAATGACCAAACACATTAGTGATTAGTCTAGAGCAAATATAAAGGGTTACAGATCGTTACACATTAGTGATTAGTCTAGAGCAAAAATAAAGGGTTACAGATCGTTACCCTTCTCTCCAAGGTGGCGCAATGTGGGAGGAGGCAGCAGAGGTGCCGCAATGGGGGAGGAGGAAGCAGGGGTGACAGCTCAAAACGGAATGGGCAGCAATGTGCATGGAAGAAGGCAGCAGCAGGGTGGCGTAACGGGGGAGGAGGTAGCAGCAGCAGGTGGCGCAGCTGGGAGGAGCAACGGCAGCAGGAGGCCAATGGGGAGGAGGCAGCAGCAGCTGGGTGGCGGCGCCTCAAATGGAATGGGCAGGGGGGCCTGTCGGGAGCATCTATTTATAGAGGTAGTATATCACAGATGGTTCTTTATACGAACCGTCTGTGAAGTATCACAAACGGTTCGTATCAAGAACCGTCTGTGATGAGTACCAGTATCACAGACGGTTAACGAAGAACCGTCTGTGATAATTTTATCACAGACGGTTCCCATGAGGCGTCTTCTATTTCCTGTTTTGTAGTAGTGACTCTTTGTTAATTTAGCAGTCTATTATGGATGATATTCTTTAATATTGTATTGTACCAACTAAGGAAAATATGTGGCATGCAGATCATATAACGATGTATCGTAGCCTTCGAAGTGCACATAGGTCGGAGGTTACGGTACATCGTTATATGATCTGCATGCTACACATTTTCCTCAGTTGGTTCATACACAAGCTTATCTAGCCTGTGGTACAATACAATATTAAAAAAATCATCCACAGTAGACTACTAAATTAACAAAGAGTGCCATATTTCATCGGGTTACATGTGATAATACCCCGTCCTCCTTCATCCCGGTTCATGCACAAGCTTATCTATACTTTGGTATATCCTATGTTATGCTATTATGTTTGGGTATATTTGTATTCATATTTTTTTTTCATATTTGTACGCGTATTTTGGTTGTTATGTAGAGGCGCCTTAATTGAGCCAGTAATGGGCGCATGATGGCAGTAATTTCCGGCGCATTGGCTTCTCCACGCCGTCTGGCAATTATCATTCAAAGATAATGGGGTATTTAAGCACTATTACTACGCGGAATAGTAGTGCGTGCGAATGCTCGATTCTTTAATCAATTGGACCCACTTGCTCGTAGGTTTGATTATAAGGTGGTCGTGGTTTGCCTGGTCGTAGGAGAACTTACGACCAGGTAGTAATCGTAAAAGGTCTTACGACTATGTAGTGATCGTAGAAAAACTTACGACCATGTAATGGTCGTAGAAAGACTTACGACTAGGTAGTAGTCGTAGTAAGACTTACGACTAGGTAGTAGTCGTAGTAAGACTTACGACTATGGGGGGTGATTGTAGAAGATCTTACAATCACTTGGTAGGCCTCTCCCTTATAAAAATAAGGGGTACTTCTGGAGACTATGTGACATCATATTTACCCATAATAAGAATTATAGATAATAGATAAAATGAGGATTATTAGATCCTCGCCATCTAGCCCCCACTTCAAGTGAAAGTAACTTACTTGGGGAAGGATTCGCAAATGGACTTACGACTATGAAAATGTCGAGAACAATAGTCGAAGGAAAACTCTTCGACACTTGAGTATTACTTTGACCAGGAGTTTGCTTGGTCAGAAAGGTTGCTTACGACTATCAGAAAGTCATAAAAACCTCTATAATTGTGTAGTAAGGCGATCGGAGAAAAAACCCTTCCGATCGATACTTCCTTCGGCCAGAAAGACTTGGTCAAGAAAGTGATTTTGCTTGGAGGTGACAAAACTAACCTAACTTTCTGAACAGCACCGCCGTGGGGAATTGCAAACGAATTCCACAGATCTGCTGATAAACAGTTCCCAAAGCGATTGCAATCGTGAAGATTGCTTACGACTATTAAAAAGTCGTAAAAACCCTACGACCGTCGATGGTCATAGTAGGGAATCGGAGAAAAACCCTTCCGATTGATACTTTCTTCGACCAGAAAGACTTTGGTCAAGAAAGTAATTTTACTTGGGGGTGTCAATACGTACCTAATTTTTCTCGAACGGACCATCTGGGGAATTGCAACCGCCTCATAGACTTGTCCGATGAAGCGGTTCGAGCGCCACAACCAACTCCCATAGACCTATAGCCAAGACGGTTTAAGCGGCGGAGATCATGCGATTATAAAAACTTACCAGAGGTAGATTGGGTTTTACCTTTTCCTCAAATCACTCTGCTGTTCTTCGAGCTCTTGCTTTCTCCGTCCTCGACTAGGTTTCATCTTCTCCGCCGCCAACCCAATCAAAAAAACTTCTGCTTCGAGCGAAATGGCCAAGAGAGTTTCGAATGGGAAGAATCGGAGATGGATGCGCTAAGATCAAGATCTTGGTCGATGTCGGAAGATCCCGAGAAGGCTCGGTAAAGTGGATTCCGCCATCGAGGCGAAGATCGACCATCGGGGAAAATGGGCAAATCCGCCTTCCAAGCGTACAGAGTGCGGCCTTCGATTGCTCGCCCATCCCTTTCTTACTGTGAGTACTCGAACACTTTGGGGTGGAACCGTGAACTTAGGTCCCAATTCCATTACCATGTTGAGTGTGTTCGTGTATCGTGCGAGTGCACAGGGATTCCCATGATCTCGAGCCGTTCCAATATTATTATGGGATGGCTCGACAAACCGAATCGCCGGAAGTCGTGGTCTCAAACTCCACGACTCAAGTCGAAGGAGTATATTCAGAGTTTCACCGGTCTTCGTGGCGGCCGAGAAAGAGGTGGTTCTCTTCGAAGGTCACCTCTGAAGACACCTTTCTTTCGGGAAGGTCGCTGAAAGAAATCTTCATGGGATTCGACCCCTGAAGATATCTGTAGGATTAGCCCTTATATTCAAGCCATTAAGGACTTGAAGGAAGAAGGGCTGACCGGATGGCATGTGGTGAAGGATTTCATCACACGCCGAATTAGTCCTTCTGAAACGAGCATCTCCTATGTGGAGATACTCGGGAAGAGGAGACACAACCAGAGACTACGAGGAGGGTAAGTAATTTGTCGACTTAGCTCTCGGTTTGGTCATTCTCAACCTTGTCTAATATTCTTATCTGTTTACACAGATCTTTCACAGGCTGAGGTTGACTCTAGAGTCAGACTCATCTGCGAGAAGTCTCCGCCACTCCGAGGGGCGGTTCCTCAAGTCATTGCGGCTTTGTCCGCAGATGAAAGGATAGAGCGCCTAAAGGTAATCAAAAAGTTGATTCTTTCTTTAGGACTTTATAGTCGTAGAAGATACTTACGACTAATGGTGATTGTAGAATATCTTACGATCAGGAAAGGGTCGTAGAAAAACTTACGACTTGACACTAGTCGAGAAAAATTTACGACTAATTAGTCATTCTTCTTTTACGCTTTGTTTTACGTAAAGTAGGCATGGAAAATCGTCAGGACGACGAAGAAGTCGTACTGATGACTATTGGCGCCGGGTTGTCGAAAGACAAAGGCTCGGCTCCTCCCTCCAAGAGACGTCGACTTGTAAAATCTGCCGACAAAGGGGAGCAAGCTCAAGCTCTGGTCTTTCGACCGGACTTCTACAAAACTGCGGCGGTAGTCATATCTCGAAGCCAAGGCCGTAGCTATCGGGCCGAGGAGGTTGAGGCACCAATCTCTTAAGCGCAAACCTCGCAAGGCTAAGGTACCCTTCATTATGATAAAGAATCTTTCAGATTTACGCCACTCCTAGTTTTGTTAGGCAACCGAAAAGGAGAATTGGAAAGATTTTGTGTCTTTTATGAAGGACGATCTTTGCATCAAGACAACTCGCAATCGAGGGCGTCTTGCTCTTGGAATGGTCGAGACCGATCTCGCCATCCAGAGAATCGAGAAACCGAGCTCGTTCTGTCCAAACTCTACGACTGGCGTGGTCGTAGTGAGCCGATTGTTGAACCTCGACCGACGTGGTCGTGGAGAAGAAGAGGTCCTCCGCTGGGAGGATTGCCCCAAAATTCCCGGTTAAGACCAGGTGCGAGGTATGTGAAATTTACTAAAGTGTAAGAACGACATTTACCTTTTTCTTTTCACAACTTTGATTTGCTTTTCTTTATTTGACCGACTTCTTGGTCCCCTGAATGCTTCGCTGAGAAGTCCATTGCCATCCCTTCACCATCGAGGAGGTGGCAATGGAGGTGGTCAACATCACCCTTGGCCCAGTGGCCGATGAAGTCGAGACTCCTAGAGTGACTCCACATCTGCCGAAGTCGTAGCTACGACCCTTGAAGTAGCGGTATTCATCGTTGAGGTGGCCGCCACGATTCACCGAGGTCGAGAAACAACAGGGCAAATGTGGAAGCTCTCGGTCAAGGGTGACTAGCTTGTGCACCGCTGCAAGAAGAAATTGTAGGAGGCGTTCCTTCCCTACCCAAAGAGAAGTTCTGAGAACCGTAAGGAGAAAATTTCAACTTCGTGGTGACTTCTTTGGGTCCGCCTCCGTCGTAGGGTCTTCGCTACAGATCTGTGACCAGAGTCCCCATCCCAAAGATATTCCCAATACGGAGAATACTTTTGATAACGAGCGCCTCGAGAAGGTGTGGTGGGACAAAGTCGCGAGGATAGATAAGCTGCAGAACCGGACCTTGTATATTCGATGTTTGCTAGGGCGACTATGAATGTAAGTATCTTCAAAATACTTATAAATGTGACTTTCCTTCTCTTCTCACTGTTTTCTTTTTGCGTAAAGCTCGAGCAAATTGTCGTTGTCGGTGAGTACCATCGACAACTTTTAGAGCTAAGACAGAGAAAGAACTACTCTGCGAGGCGGAGATGGTAAGTCACTTATCATTCATAATTGTTTTCGACTTAAATACTCGTATAATGTTTTACGAGAATAGTCATGGAAGAAACTCATGACAAAGTACTAGTCGTAAAAGCTTACGACTACTTACGACTGGTAGTGGTCGTAGAAAGACTTACAACCATGTCGTAGTCGTAGAAAAACTTACGACTAGGTCGGTGGTTGTAGAAGTACTTACAACCATTCTACCGATGTTTATCTTCGCTTACGTTCTTTGTAGGTTAAACGTTGATACGAAGATCTTAGGTGACTCACTCGACTATGAAAAAGAAGAGTCGAGGAGGCTAAGGAACGGTATTAGTCCTCTCGGATAGACTTGAGAGATCTCTCGATCTAAAAGATTGCGGAAAAAATAAACGATAAGTTACGAACTTAAGATCGCTTTTGATCTTTAACCTTTGCCGACTCTCATTTCTTCTCCGGATAAAGAAAAGAGATGCGAAGCTCCGCATCAAGTTCAAGAAAAAGCTTTGGTCATTCGTGAGTTTTCCAGTATTACCTCGAATAAGGATCAAGAACTTAAGGGTCTTAGAACTCAATTAATGTAAGTAATTCTTTACCCGTTATCCTTTTGAGTATTTTCCATTTTCTAATGCCAATTTTTGTTGAAATTGATGTCCAATTGAGAAGCCTCGAGGTTTGAAATCCAAGAGAAACCTTGATCTACAATGAGTCCATCCGCATCGCTAAGATGAATGCAGAGGACATCGAGCATGGGAGAAAAGCACATTTGAAACCATTGCTTCCCATCGAGAAGAGGTTAAGAAACCGATTCTCAATTAGTAGGTAAGAAATACTTTTACCTATAATTATCTTTGTGTTATCTTCCTCCGTAAGTTTATTTTCGCTTGACCGATTTTATTCTTTTGTAACAAGTGGTCGAAAACAAGAAACTCATGAGGCTTCGACTTGTACCCAACAGAGATGGAGTCGATGAAGACTAGTCTTCAAGGCAACATCACTCTCTGAACAATGTGCTTAGTGAGCTACATTCGAGGGAAAACTCCTCGAGAAGATACCATAGTCTGCTCACACAAGTACCATTGGGGAACAAGTCGGAAAATTGCAAGAAATAGTGACCACTCAAGGCTAATCAAAATGTCAATCAATAAGGAGGCGATCGAAGCCGAGTAAGTTACGCTTTGGCGAAACTTAAAGCTCAAGATCCCGCCTTAATGTGCAACCAATTGAAGCCGAGTTCGATTGCTCAATCGAGGCAAATCGTCTGATTGAGGAAATGCAATCGGTTGGCAAAAGGTGGCGAGGAAATGCAAACTAGGCTCTCCCCTTCATAGTAATCTTGTAACTACCTTGTAAGGCGGATAATATCATTGATGAGTGATATATGATCCATCTTATTTTCTGAAAATTATCTTGTCGAGTAGTTAGTAACTCAAAAGATAATAAACGAATGAAAGACTAAGAATTGAAGTCAAATTAATAACTTTATCCTAGCCCCCGACTATTTGCTTAGATTGTTTAGACAATCTAAGTAAATAGTGTTTGAAATGGGGTTTCTGAAAACAAAGAGAGGTTTGTTTAACTTATAGTTTTTGTTATGGTTGTCAAGCACTTGGTCGAAAGAGTAGAAACGACTCGACACTAGGAAGTTCCTTCTAGTGGGCAAGACCACGTGCAGAGAGGAAAGGCTTCGACTAGGTGATGTTACCATCTCCGACTAGTTTAATCAAACCAAGAACAGCAACTTGAGTTAAGCAAACGTCTAGAGGACTTTAATAATTCGTTCGCCCTTTTCTGATGGACTCGATAAGTCTTTTCCAGTAGCAAAAAGTAGGAGACTGAGCAGCGCTAGGAAGTTCCTTCTAGTGGGCAGGACCACATGCAGAGAGGAAAAACTTCGACTAGGTGTGTCTCTTCCTTCGACCAGTTAAAACGAAACGAGTACATCAAAGGTGGTCGAATAAATGTATCAAGTGCACTCTACTTAGAATATTTTTTGGAAATCACTGAAAAAATAAACTAAGATTGAGAGAGTTGGCTCTGAGAACATTTCGACTGGATAGAACCCGAGCTCTTTGTATTGGCTGAAAAATGAGTAACGAGTCGATGCTAGGAAATTCCTTCTAGTGGGCAGAACCACATGCAGATAGGAGAAGTTTCGACTAGATGATGTTACTTGTTTTTCGACCGAAGTAAAGAAAATTGGGTGTTTTGTATCATAGTCGAAAGATTAAAAAGCACTACTCAAAAATAAGGCAAGAGAAGTAGAAAGAACTTGGACTTTTATTGCCTGAGAAATTGGTCACACATAGAATTTGCGTAACTGGTCGATGTTCCAAGAGTTTGAGAGAACCTGTCCATCTTCCATCGCTAGTCGTACCGACCCTGGCCGGGTTACTTCGACCACTGTGTAAGGACCTTCCCATTTGGGGGAAAGTTTATTCGATTAGACTTGGATTGGCGAGCCTCAATACTAAGTCACCTACAAAGAAGGTCGCGAGGTTGGACCTTACGATCATAGTATCTGCGCAGGGCTTGTTGGTAGACTGCCGAACGGATTAAGGCTAGGTTTCTCCTTTCTTCGAGTAGGTTAATGTCATCTGCTCGAAGTTGTTCCTGGTCTGAGTTGTTGAAAGTTTCAACTCGTGTCGACTGTAATTTTAGCTCCGAGGAAGCATGGCTTCGACTCCAACACTAGAAAAATGGTGTTTCTTACGTTGTTCGATCGGTGGTCGCATTTAACCGCCCATAACACGGAGGGTAATTCTTGTACCCAAGCCCCGAGCGCTTAACAAGTCGGGTCAAGACTCGGGTTTTAATTCCTCGCATTATTTGGCCGCTTGCACGCTCGACCGCCTGCTGCTTTGGGGATGTGCAATGAAGCATAGCATAATTTGGTACCCAACTCGTCGCAAAATTCCTGAAATTTTGCACTTGCGTAATTGTTTACCATTGTTCGTAATTATCCGACTTAACTCCAAATCGGCTAATTACACATCTCATCATGAACCTTTTGTCGCTCCGATGTTATCCTGAGCATGAGTTCACTTCAATCCATTTTGTGAACGTGTCAATAGCCACAAAAGGAATTCAAACCTCCGGAGCTTTGGGAAATGGTCCTAGGATATCGAGACCCAGTCACAAAAGGCCAAGAAAGAGGTATTGTCCGTAATGCTTGAGCCGGTTGGTGTATTTGTCTACCATGGAATTGGCATGTTTGTCACACTTGGACACACTTTTTAACCACCTCCTTAGCATCATACAGTGTAGGGCCAAAAAACCTTGTCGAAAGGCTTTACCAACCAACGTTCAGAGGAAGCATGTGTCCCACAGATGCCATTTGTGTATATCGTGAAGGAGTGTTATTCCTTCGCTTTGCGGAATGCATCGCATGAGTATCCCTTGGGTTCCTCGTTTGTAGAGGACTCCTTCGACCAAAGTATACATTTTGGCTTTTCGGATAAACGATGCGCCTCAAGATCATCTTCTGCACGGAACCCTTGCGAAGATACTCGTAGATGGGAGTCATCCAGTATCCTCGTAGTCTAATGAGGCCATCTCAATAGGAGGTGTCTCGGTTCTTCGACTGAGACGCTTTTGGAGTTGCTCCAAGAAAACTCCTTTGGTACCGTAGATCGGAAGAGGCCATCCGAGCAAGTTGGTCTCATGAGGAAATTATCCTTCGAGGATGAATTGTACCTCGAAACCTAAAAATGCTTTTCTAGCTTGCGAACTTCCGATAAGTATCGAGACATTGTCGAGCTAGAGCACTGGTACTCTTTCCCAACTTGATTCACGACTAGTTGAGAGTCTCCTTTCACGAGTAGTCGATTTAATTGAGAGTGCTTTCGCACTGTATGCCGCCTAGCAAACCTTCGTACTCGCCACATTGTTAGTGGCCCGAAAGTTTAATTGTATGGCATACTTTAAGGTTTCTCCTAGGAGATACCAGACCACCTCACCGAGCCACTTAAAGTAAGTGACCCATCAGTACATCATCCAGTGGTCGTGGGAATCGTCTTCGGGATCCCGAGCATGTTGAGATTTGTCCATTCGCGACAAAGTCCGCCAAGATCTCGATTTTATGGCGTTCGACACGAATGGAGGTCGAACTCCCAAGTTCGATGACCATTTTGCCATGTGTCCCATTGCTTCCTTATTATGGAGGATTGCTCCCAAAGGAAACTCGACGGCACAACTATTTTGTGCGCCAAAATAATGCCGCAGCTCCTCAAGACATGAGGAGGGCATATAGAAGTTTTGGACCGAGGTAACGCTCCTTAAGCCCGTAAAACTTCGCTAACATAGTAAACCGGTCGTTGTACGTTTTCACGCTCTACGACTAGTATCGCGCTTCTTTGCTGTGGCGTGGCGGCTAGGTAAATTAAGAGCGCCTCTTCCGCTTTGGAGAAACCGAGCAGGAGCACTCGAAAGATACCTCTTGACATCCTCAAAGCGCGTTTGCCTCGCTCGACCACTCAAAACCTTCATGTCTCCCGAGAAGTTTAAAGAAAGGTAGTCCTTTTTCCCTAGTCGCGCGATGAAACGACTTAAAGCCGCCATGCACCCAAAGTGAGTTTCTCGACTTCCTTTTTGTGTTTGGAGCACGATCCGAAGATGGCCTTTATTTTTTCAGATTTGCTTCGATTCCTCGCTCGGATACTAGGAATCCAAGTAATTTTCTGAAGAAATTCCAAACACACACTTCTCTGATTGAGTTTTAAGCGGTGCTTTACGAGGTTGTCGAATGTTTCTTGTAGGTCGCTGATATGATTAAGTCTCTTAATGCTTTTACGACTAGATCATCAACATAGGCTTCCAAATTCGGCCTAATTGAGATGAAAAAGTCGATTGCATTAGGCGTTGAAAAGAAGCACCGCATTCTTTAGACCAAATGGCATTTTGACATAGCAAAAGGTACCAAATGGAGTAATGAATGCGGTCTTTTCTTCATCGCTTAAACACATATTGATCCGTGGTATCCGAATATGCATCTAAAAACTTAATATCTCACAACCTGCAGTAGAATCAACCAGCTGATCGATACGAGGTAAAGGGAATAATCTTTTGGACAAGCTTTATTAAGATCAGTAAAGTCCACGCACATATGCCATTTGCCGTTTGACTTTTTGACCATTACAGGGTTAGCCAACCACTCTGGGTGGTTGACTTCTCTTATAAAGCCTGCTTTAAGTAGCTTATCCAACTCTGATTTAATAGCATCTCGTCGATCAGGGGCAAATCTCCGTAATTTTTGTTTTACGGGTACTTTATCAGGCCGTAAAGCTAGCCTGTGCTCGATCACCTCCCTGGGGACTCCGGGCATGTCGGATGTTTGCCACGCAAAGACATCTGCGTTAGCTCGGAGGAAGGTAATGAGGGCGTCTTCCTATTTGGGGTCGGAAGTCTCCCGATGCGAGCGATCTCGAGGGCTCTTCTGCGCCGGAGGAACCTCTTTGACTTGGTCGTTCGGCTTTGGTGCGACTTTAGGCTTCGACTTGCTAGTCGGGTCGACTTTCATCTCGAGTTGGTATTTGACCAACCATCTCGAGGATCGACGGCCGCGACTATACGCCATCTTTTGTCACACTGAATGGTGATCACTCCTTTGGGACCTGGCATCTTAAGACATTGATACCCATAATGAGTAGCCATTAAGAATTTTGCCAAAGTTGGTCGTCCGAGTATGGCGTTATATGCCGTATCGAAATCGACCACATCAAATGAGACTTTCTTTGTCCTGAAATTACTTGGTGAGCCAAATGTTAAAGGAAGACAAGGTCAGCGAAAATGCATATGGTATATCGACATCTCGAATGGAGTTGCAATGCGGACGTATTTTTTCAACTCCATACATTCCAAGTCACTCGGCTCGTATGAAATCATGAAACCCTAATTTCGTGAAGGAGTAGCAAAACCTAAAATCTAAATTTTTATATTGTATATTGACATCTCGAATGGAGTTGCAATGCGCTTTTTTCCATACATTCCAAGATCTAAATCCTAAATTTTACAATTCTAGAACGCATGTCAAATTATCCAAATAGTACACATTTAAGTCCACTACGTGAGGATCCTTCAAAATAGAATTCATAATTTTAGAGCTCAATTTCTACATTTGCAAATTTGTACAACTAATACACTTATTTGAAATTACGAGAAAAAATCCGAAGAAATAAAATTATATAAAATTTACCCAAGGAAGTACATTGTGTCAGGAGGTTCCATGTAAAATTTCATGATTTTTGGAACTCGTTGGCTATATTTTAAAAATCGTACAAAGATCCGTAAAGCCTAATTTCCGAAACTCTAACTAAACCCTAACCGACACGTGGCAGCGTCAAGGCGTTGCCGCACAGCGGCGTTGATGCACGGCGGTCGTACGGTAACAGCGATGTGGTGGACGGGGATGGCTGTTCGCACGGCGGCCGTACGGTAACAATACTGTTTTTGCAAATACACTCTGAAAACTACCATTTCTGTAAATACGCGGTAAAACATGCTAAAACGGTAAAAAATATTCCCCGACCGTACACAATAAACGAACAGCCGGTAGGGCCCCATGTCACTTGTACAGAAAGCGACCTGTGGGTTAATGGTGGACGGTTGGAACTGATCACCCAAGGCCACCTCTTCAGGTCTCTGGAGCCGTGCAGGATAAGCTAACCCCAACAAGCGGAAGAAGCGGAAGGGAAAGGGCAAGCAGCCTCACGCCCCCAATCTATGCATGACCTTTATTAATCCAAATCATTATCGTTAGCGACACACACACACAGCCACGTGAAGATACGAGAACACGCCCCCTGCTTCATTCATGCTACCTGTTCAACAACCCTACCCTACGCGCTGGAATTAAGGGAGTTTCAACATTAAGAAATCGTTAATATAAATGTATATACTACTAGCATGTCAAATTACCCGTGCATGACTTGTTTGGAACGCAAAATGTAGACGGTTCGATTACTGTCGGGATCTGGGGACAAAATTCTTTATGTTCCAAATGGATCTTAGACTGATTTTTGAGTAAATTGCACTATACATCCGCGAACTTGTGTTATTGTCTCACGTCGCATCCAAAACTTGCATTATACTTTCTGGCCTCCCTAAACTTGGATCTGTTTGCATCGCAGGTCCAAATTGCTGTTAGATGATGAAAAGGGCTGACATGGCTTCCCTGTGGTTTAGTCGGCGATAAAGGTTGTTGGCATGGTTCCCCATGTTCAGGTCGTCTTCCTCCTCGTGCCCACATGAGGAGACACGATAGGTGAAACGCCGGTAATGGAGAAGTAGCGGCGAGGCTACCGGAATGGGCAAATATAGATATAGGGCTTGAAGTTGTTTTTAAGCCTTTCATCGAATTCCCCGATCGTTCTGTCGTTCGCGTGATGTTGGTTCCGTTGCGGAAGATGGATGCCAAGACCGGGGGATACAAAGAAGCGGCGTTGATCTACTTATGCATTACATGGCTAGGAAGGTGTGCGGCAGAGAAGAAAGTAAAGAAGACCAAGAACAGATGCGATGCGACGTGAATAAACTTCTTTCCCCCACTGACACGTGGGGCCATCCTACTCATCTGAATTGTTTCGCCGTGTCATCCATCCATCAACGATACAAACATATGCAAGTTTTGAGAGCCCAGAGAGTAAAACGCAGGTTGAGAATGCTAGGAGAGACGATGCCACGGATGGGAAGAGTTTACTCTTGTTTTGTGTAGACTGGCATGAGATCAGACGAAGATTCGAGTTACCGCGCGCCTGGGGTCATTAGTGATTACCCCCACCCAGCCCCACACGCGGCCACACCACACCCCTCCAAGGATCCGAGCAGATCCGGCCCTACCCAAGGTGGACCCCATCCACCCCTCTTGTCTTCTTCTCCGCTGCCCCCCTCAAAAGGGGAGCGTGCTGCGTGCCCATCCGCGTGAGCCTCCCCGCTCCGCTTCCGTTTCCGCTTCCGCTCTCGTCTCACCATCGCGCCCCACACCGTAGTGAGGGAAATAAATATATAAAAGAAACAAGCAGAGAGGTTCGCACAACCAAATCCCCCAATTGCTTGCTTGTTCGCTTCCTTCCTTCCTCGGCTGGTTCGATTCGGGCGAGCTAGCTAGTCGAGCGCCTAGCTAATCAGGCGCGCGGCGCGCTCGATTTGCCGGAGGTTGGTGGCTTCAGCCGCGGCGCGCGGCGGCGATGCGGATCCCGCGGAGGAAGGGCGCGGGGGTGGTGGTCGGCGCGCCGAGCAGGCGGGTGCAGATCGCGGCGGTGTTCGCGCTCGCGGCGCTGCTGGGGGTCTCCGTCCTCTACGACAGCGCCCACATCGCCGCCTCGCTCCGCCGCCACAGCGCCTACACCAAGCTCTCCGCCACCAGGGTAAGCCTGCGCTAACTAAGCAGTGACGCTATGCCGCTGCCTTCTCGTTCGCTATCTCAGTCTAATCTGGAACAACCGTGCAGGAGGAGGCGGCGGAGGACGGCGCGCGGGCGCCGCCGGCGCAGGGGGTCGAATCAGCGGAGGAGGCAACGGATCGAAGCGACCCGCCACCGCACCAGCGGCAGGAGCAGGCCGAGGAGGTGGGGAACTCTGGGGCAGCGGCCGAGAGCTCGCCGGAGACGGGGGTCGTGAAGGAGGTGGTGGCGGAAGGGGGTCACGGCGGAGAGAGGAGTTGCGATGTGTACAGGGGGAGGTGGGTGTACGACGAGGCGAACGCGCCGCTGTACAAGGAGTCCGAGTGCGAGTTCCTCACGGAGCAGGTCACCTGCATGCGCAACGGCCGCCGCGACGACGACTACCAGAAGTGGCGGTGGCAGCCCGACGGGTGCGACCTCCCGAGGTACAAACACCACCACATCTGCTCTGCTTGCTTAGTTGATTGCCACAGTATTTTCCCCTCTCTCTAGATACGGTCTACGTATGCGTGTACGTATATACAGCCGCGCAGGTGGGTAGGTGTGTCTTTTCGTGAGCTGGGAAGCGGGGGTGTGCGTCCTGCGGCTGCGAGCGGACAGATAATTTCTTGCCTTTTTTTTCCCTTTCTGTTTGAAAGCCGCGGTCAGATCAGGTGGGAGTTGGCCTGGGGGTGCGCGTCTTCGTCTTATTTTTTCTGTTCTTTTGATTCTGTTAATTAACGTGGGTGGTAAGCTCAAGGTGTCCGGCTGCTGGTGCGCAATTGCGTATGGAGTATCCACGACAATGATATTCGTATTGTCGCTGCTATCATCTTGTTTAATTCCATGTGTGGCGCCACTGCGCTAGTCTGTGATTAGCTGTAAAATAGTGGAGTAGCCAGTTTGTTAAAGTCAACTAGCTGCATATTGTAGATTTTAGCAACAGTTTAAGTTTACTAACTACTAAGCTGATGGGTTACTGATTCGCTGTACAGTAACCCAATGATACGGAGGCTACAATTACTATATATTAGCAACGTTTGAGTTCTGTTGAAACTGTATCTTTGCATTGTAGCATCTCAGCCGTTGTTACATTTACTACAGTTAATTAATACTAATGAAATACGCTGATGGTGGTTTTGTTTTACTTTCACAATGGGTGTGTAGTGTGCACGTCACAATTTGGTTGATGGTTTTGGAGCAATTCTTGCAAAGGGTTTTGTCCTTGTTGTCAGTTAGTTCAAAGTTTCATCAAGGCAAGTGGCTGTGCAGGATTGGCCTGCATTACGGCTGCAGAGTACGTTTGGTGCGCTTGATCCATTGAAGCCTGCACTCATTAGCTATGTTTCTTGGTAACTAAGATTGGTATATGTGGGTACTTTAATTGGTTTGGTGATATAATTGTAGAAGAAAAGAGACTGCACTCATTGATCAGCCATGGTCTTTTGTTTAAATAGATTAAGAGTTTAATGGTTGATAGAGAAGTTCTGTTTGTTAGGGAAAGTTGTTGGGAGGGGGATATGACGTATGGTGGTTTTGAATCTGAAAACAAATGGGGGTTGTTGCATGACATGAAATCAACTTCTAATTTTAACTAACTCCTAACAATTTTTGTCTATATAACTGGAACATGTTTGAGTTCATGCTTTCATGTCACAGCATTCTATGAGAACTTGACAAGTGTGTTTTGTTTGCAAGTGCAATGTTCCTGTGTGGGAGCATGGGCTGTATGTTCCAAGTTCGAGGCAAGTTGTGATCTGTTAGTGTAATAGTTGTATGTCAGAAGTATGCTGCAGTCTGCACGCCAATGAATCATGGAATCTTGATGTACTTTCTGGTTTGGAAATGCATTGTGCTATACTCGCAAGTGTATGGATCTTGAACTTTACAAAAAATGCTGCCCTTTGCAACCAACAATGTAGTGAAACCATAGACTAACAGTTAAAACTTGTGGCTAGCTCAACCATTGGTAGCACGACTCTGACTTATACAATCTTGTTAAGTGAAAATTGGCCTAAGTAAAACATCAAAGCAGATTCATATGTTATGTTCTGCAGTTCCTGTCACAAAACTGATGGTTTTCTTAGCACTAAATTGGCAGTTTGACAATTTTTCTATCAGATTCGATGCTAAATTACTTCTAGAGAAGCTAAGGGACAAAAGACTGATGTTTGTGGGGGATTCGCTGAATCGGAACCAGTGGGAGTCCATGGTGTGCCTGGTCCAATCTGAGGCTCCATCGGACAAGAAATCGCTTGTCAAGAATGGCTCTCTAAATGTGTTCCGCCTTGAGGTAATTAATTTGCACATTAGCTACTCGTCGCTGACAAAAATTCCAATATAGAGATTGGAGAACAAAGCAGTATTAAATGATATGGCTAGAACCAGCTTGGTAAAATGGTATTTGTAACAATTACTCACACTCTCAACCTATAAAGAAAACCCAAAAGATTCAGAAAGCTATTGTTTTTGTGTTCTTTTCCCAACAAAAAAGCAATGACTTTTGACTTTTGAATCTTTATGGTATGTCCTGACATAGATATTTACACGGAAATACGGAATATTTCAGGAGTACAATGCAACAGTTGAGTTCTATTGGGCTCCGTTTCTAGTTGAGTCGAACTCAGATGATCCAAACGTGCATAGCATCAGTGACCGCATGATCGTGCCAACATCTATCGCCAAGCATGCAGCAAATTGGGAAGGGGTTGACTACTTGATCTTCAACACTTACATTTGGTGGATGAACACGCCAAAGATGAAAATTTTGTAAGTAACTGTTAAAATTAAACCTTCAACCTCATGAACAACGGAACGAGTTCGTCTGACCAAAACCTTAGGAGTAATGTGGAATATTATGTTATTCTGGATATGCTTGTTTAAGCTTACACATGCTACTTTGACTACAGGCGTGATGGATCTTTTGTGAGGAAACCAGTCAAGTATGATGAAATGGATCGCGTGGTTGCATACCGACGGGTCCTCAAGACGTGGTCTGGATGGGTGGAAGAGCATGTAGATCCCAAAAGAACAACTGTCTTATTCATGAGTGTGTCACCTGTACATATGCAGTAAGCTCTCTCTCTCTCTCTCTCTCTCCACACACACACATTAAGTCCGTATCTGCATGCATCAAGATTCTTCAGGTGATCTAAGAACAGCATGCAGTTAACGAACTTTACTTAAATCTCAACAGATATCTGTATCTTGATGCAAAAATTCCCCAATGGTGTTTTAGCTTGAAGTGCAGATGTTGGCGTGGCACATTGGCGTGATGCTGTTTTTGAGTTTTTGTATACCATGTGCTGCTGTTCTGGCTCAAATGTAGTATTCTTAGTATAAGGATGCTTGGTCTGACCACTAATGGCAAGCACAATCGTTGGCTTGATACAGGAGTGAAGGCTGGGGCAAACCTGATGCAATAAAATGCTTCTCTGAGACACAGCCAGCGATCAATTACACAAAAACATTGGACGTGGGCACGGACTGGGACCTTTTCTCGGCAGCTCATGGCGTGACAAAGGTGATGAAGAGGGTGCCAGTGCACTTCATCAACATAACGGCATTGTCAGAGATACGCAAGGACGCCCACACATCTGTGCACACGTTGCGACAGGGGAAGCTCCTGACAAAGGAGCAGCAGGCCAACCCACGCAAGTTCTCGGACTGCATCCACTGGTGCCTCCCGGCTTGCCAGACACATGGAATGAATTTGTTTATGGCCACATTGTGCCGAGCACTCAACAGCGTCAAATTGAGGATCAACCTCACAGATGACAGTGCAGAATTGTTTGTTTGAAATCCAGTAGATCATTTTAGTGAGGAAAAGTTGGTGATTGAGGCCATAAATTATTTTTCTAGGTTTAGAAATCTATCTTGTTGGTTCACCTAGCATTTGTTCAAGGGTAAGATCACAGGATGGCAAAAATGTAGCTCTAAACAGCCGAGATCACCCGAGGATAGTTATTATACCGTCCGAATGCGGTTATTCACGGGGAATGCTTCTATGCTTATCTTAAAAGGAATCGTTTTTCATTTGATACATGTACATAGTGTTATCAAATTCTTTCTCGAAAACATTCTACATTTTTCTAAAACTTTTCCCGGCATTTTTTTTACCTGTCGAATTTTGCAACATAACATTTGCTGTCGCATCTGATGCTGCAAGCTCGTGGTTCAGACAAGTGTTGCAGCAGTTGCAAACTCGATGTGTAGGTGCTGAGCACGATGTTGGATCTCCGGTTCGTTCTGTGAATTCTGTCAAGGCCGCAGCAGTAATCTGATGATGGCCTCGATCCTGCAGGCAAGGTAATCTGATGGTGGGAAACAAGGCTATAATACAGGCTTATTACCATAAAAATCATGATATTGGCAATGCAAGGCGCCGCATCAGCTATAGAGCAGAAGCTGGTGATAGGTTAAATGGTTAATGAGAAGTATTTCGGTCACTCTGGCTACCAAAACAAATTTTATGTATGGACCATTTTACCCCTGCATGATTAACGCACGGTCAGTCACACCATTTCTTTATCTATTCCCATAGAGCTCTAGTCGATAAACACCGTAAGGAATTGGAGAAGGTGAGAATTTGAAGAATTTTGGGGTGGGATATAGAAGAGAAGGGAAAAATTGGGTGAGATGTTCAGATAGGGATGAGGAAGATGAACATTGGGCAGGGAAAATTGAATCCAATTTCATTCCATAGTTCCCTTTTTTTAAGAGTGTGCAGGGATAGTTGGCTTAGTATAGTCATCTTAATTAAGGCTTATAAAAAATAGATTTTGAGTTCAAATTTGGTGACGATGGGAATCAAACTTTAATCCTTAGCTAGAGAGAGAGAGGGAGTGCCACACCTCTAGACTATGCTACCGCCGACTCATGGGATGATTCTCCTCTGTACAATACTCTTCACTCGCTGCCTACCAGGGCCAGTAGCTATCGACGCGGCATGGCGTAGCTCTGGTATCCCAGATCAACGTGGCCATCTATGTGTTTTGCAAATCATGGTCCGGCGAGAAGAGGCTACTGCAGGCGGCGATCTTGTTCGTTGTCCGGATCGTCAAATTCAGTGAGAAGCTATGGACTCTCAAGCAAGCTAGTGATCTCTTCCACTGCATCCCGGCGCACGGAACAAAGATCGAGTTGGTCATTTTTGACAGAGTGCATTTCCTATAGGCCGGGAATGATAAAGATGAAGAGGAAGAAGAGAAGCCCGACTTTTCTTTTGATGATTACGGGTTTGTTTGGGACAACTTTAGTTTTCGGCTTTCGTCAAAAAAAAACTAAAAATTATTTCAAATAGAAAACTTTTCACAACCGCTTTTCTCCGAAACAACTTCGTATTACAACGCGTCAAAGTTGAAAACCGTTGAAACTTTTTTGCAGCTTCGCGCAGACCCGTTCCGAAATTACCCTGGAATCCCCGCTACCCCGGGTCCTCACTAAACCCTCCCTCGGCGCCCTGGCCCTGGATCTCGCCCGCGGCCGCTATCAGCTTCGCACCTTCTGGCTGCCTCGTTCTGTGCCATCTCCTCCCACCCCGCGGCCGCGAGCCATGGAGCGGAAAGAGATCGCCGCGGCCGCGCGCAGCTTCTCGGCCATGGCACGAGTCGTCAGCCCGGTCAGTTCCCGCCTCCCAACGGCCACCACAACCTCCTCCTTCTCTTCTGTCGGCACCAGCTTCTCCTGAGTTTTCTCGCTAAACGCGATGCTCCTATCCGCTTCCAGGACCCCAAGGCCGTCAAGATGCGCCGCCACGACTTCCACCTCCACCAGTTCGGCACCCGCTGTTCCCCCTCCTTCCCTGCCCAATTCGTCGATTTTGTTGCAAAATTTGAGCTTTTCTCGAGTCAAATCGTGATGACCTGCTTTGGTTTCCAGGTCGGTGTACGAGTAAATTCATGTTGACGGAAGTGTGTCAATTACCACATATGAGTAAATAGCTAATTTATATGTAAATTGATGCATATTTCTGGGTTTTAAGAAGATCAATGGTGTCAGTATTATACGAGGCTATAAGATCAATGGTATAAACATTCTGAGTTTTAGTAAGCTTTTCTTGAAAACCTGAACTTGCTCTACCATGTGCAGGGTGAGGAATCTGGGAACATCGGAAATGGAAATTCTGGAGCTCCACAGTGGCTATCAGCTCGATTACTTGCCATGGTCGGTACTTCTTTTGCCTGTGAAAATATATGCCTGTTACCTTATATTCTAGTGTTACTTTTTTGTTACCCAGATTCTAGTGCTACTTAGTAATAGGAAATGTGTAAAAAAGTATCTTCGCCTACATGATTACAAAAATGGACACAGTGCCTGTTTTTGGAATTCTTTGGATTCAGAAGATGTGTTTTTTTTGCTCAGAAAGAGTAATCATGAACTAGTAGACTTCAGAATTTAAAACCAAGATAGCATTTATTTTCTAGATATTTGTATATAAAATTATAAATGATTCATCACCAGTTCAGTTTCCTTTTTAGGTTGATGTCCCAGCATCTGCTGATTCTGTATTATCCTTATTAAAACATTGATGGTTCACTGATTGGAAGTTCATCATGGGATGTGGGATGGTCATTGGCTGATGTCAATCAGAAGCAGGTCTATCTATCCATCAAGTCAAAATTTTATGTCCTGATTTTATATTGATGGAATACTTACCCCTGTCAGTCATTATCAGGTTGAAAACGATGCCAGATCTGCCCTTGACTGTTACAGGAAGAATGTTTATGCTGAGTCAACTGACCCATTAATATTAGCCAAGTCCGCCACAAGAATTGATATACTAGGAGTTTCGGCATTAACATCAAATGTAAGGTTCATTTAGACACATTTTCATTTCATGGAGGCTGACAATATGGACATGCCAGTGATGCTGCAGACAACAGCGGCAGTTCATCCAGGGGCTAGTGACGGTGTTCTTGTTAATTCACATGGCCGAATGGTTGGGCTAATAACAAGGTATATGACAGAATTAAGACAACCCTCAACATAACATAATGTTCTTAGACATAGAATAAAAATTTCATCTCTTGAAATATGCCATCATATACATATTTTTTCCTTCCCTACAGTATTCTATTTATATACATTCATATGGTAGTTGGTTATCGTCACTTGTTGTTAACTATCGTTAGTTGTCATCTTATAATAATTTGTAATAATTATTTGTTGTAATAAATATTTATTAGTCATCGTTAATAATTGTTAATTGTCATTAGTTATCGTTAAACATTGTTAATTGCGTTAAACAACATCAAACAAGCCATTACTGTTCTCAGGATATTTCAGACATTTTCCATCTCGGAATCTGCATCCAGCCTACCTAAAAGCCAGACAGTCAAACATCAAATTTCTTCAGTCCAACTATTCAGCCCTGTAGCTGCTTAACCCTGCAACCCAGTGAAAAACCGTTTTTCAGGAAAGCCACCGCCGTTCCAAATAGGCTCAACGTATGACCACCTGGATTTGGCATGATAAGCTCTTCGTATACTTGCCAGTTCGGTATTCTCAGCAGATTAGAAACCTAGTCTTTCTCGGAGTACCAACATAACAGTTTCTATTTGCAAGAAGTTCTCTCTGGTATATTTAGGACATGTTTGGTTTGTAGCCTAAGGTTACCACGCCTAGTTTAGGCGTGCCATAACGACTTAGGTAAGCGTTTGCTTCCCTACTACGTTTAGGCTAGCCACAGTTTGTTAGCGCATCAAGGGGCTCTTGCCACTAGAATTTTCGCTGCAAGTGTGGTGGGGAAAATGAGTGCCACGCTCCTCAACGCGCCATAACGCCAAATCTCTCCTCATCTTGATTAAAGGGTATGTTTGGCATGGCTGTAGCTTTTGGTTGGGTTGTATGGCTGAAAGACTGAAGGGCTGAACAGCTAGACTGAAGACGTTTGGTGTTTGACAGTATAACTTTTAGGTAGGTTGGCTGATTGTTTTGAGTTAGGAAATATCTGAAATGTCCCTAAGACAAATGATAGCTTGTTTGGTGCCATTTGAAAGGATTTGATTTTTTTTTCTCATGTTCGCATATAAATGTAAATTTAAGCATGAAATATACTACATTTTCAATTCCAAGTATGAAATACAAAACGTTACATATGAGATCCTTGCTTTGACCTTTCGCATATCAATTCTCATGAAATCTACCAAAATTTTATTTCAACAATAATCAAATTTGCACACAAGTAAATCTTAACGATAATCATTGGATCACATGATTACACAGGTAATCAATTCCATGACTAAATAAGTAATTCATCTATACCAGGAAAAGCAATGAAAAAAAATGAAAATGAAAAAAACCTAGATCTACACGGGTGGAGGCGGCCAGTTGGAGCCAAGGGAGAAGGGGCGGCGGCGAGTAGCAACGGTTGGAGGCGGCGTGGGTGCAAGTTCAAGCTCCATTAATTTTATTTTTATGAGACTAACATTTTGTTGATATGCTGTTGTTTAGTCTTATTTGGATAGAAAGATGGGAATCATTGGAGGTATGCATTCGATGTCATATTCTTATATCTTGTTGCATTATTCGAATCAAAATATAGGTTGAACTCCACCAAAAATCTAAGTTGGATATGTGCATATTGTTTCAACTACACACACACACATACATACACACGTACATACATACACACACACAGACACACGGAGAGAGAGAGAGAGTAGATATACATATACATATACATATATTTAGAGTAAGACCACTCTATGTTTTGTGATTTACTAGTATTGATCACTCTTTTCTATCCAGTTATATTGATGATCTCTACATTGAAACACATCCTTGAGTATACGAAGCTTTTGTAGATAAAATATACTCGTGTTAATTTAAATTCAATTATTTGCAATTGGATTGTCACCAATCACTTAAAAGAGGGAGATTAAAGAATCTAGACCCGTCATTATGAGTTAATGGAGTATTTAGGTAATTAATAATAATCATTTTGTGGGACTAATATTTTCCATGCGTTGGTGAAATAGGTTGAGTTACATGATAATGAAGACTTTCAAAGGCTCCATGTATTGTAAGTCATCAAGTCAAGTGATCGGTGTCATGTGTTGATACTCAAGTCAAGAACCTGATCTTGGAGAGGAGATGTGAGTCATCAAGTTAAAACTCCAAATGGATGTGCAATGCAAAGGTATAACTAGCGTAGGTTAAGGATGTGTTCCTAGTTTTTTCACTAGCCTCGATGTTTGGTTGGAAGACCAGATTGCTGGTGTGAGGTATGCAATTTTAGCCAACTCCAGTGGCAAAGTCGGAATCCCAACCCGTGGAAGCTGTGGGAAGCTATCCTAGGTGACTTCCCGCTTCCGACTTCACGTTAAGGGAGGCTACAGGTTTCCGGCTTCTCCCCACGAGGAAGTCTACTGTTTGGGACAGCTTGCAACTTTCACAAAGCAAAAGCCGACTGGGAAACCATTCCAAACAGGGCCAAAGTCACCTCATATGTCTCTTCTCACACTTCAGAACACTCTCCAGCGCACAGAACTCATCACCAGTCCACCCCCATGGATTGGAGAAGTCCTTAGCTTGTCCTCATCGCCACCTCCCTCTTCTCGGGTAACACCCTTCTCTTGCCATTCCTTTCCTCTCTATCTGCACCATCCCCTCCCGCTCCTCACCTCACCTTCCTCTCGTGCATGTAGATCTGGTACTCTCTGTGGGTTCTACCGAAGCAAAAACCCTTTTATGAGATCCTACCGTCAATCCTTTCTTGATCTACTATTTGGTTGCTTATTCTTCATCCTGCTATCGTTAGCGTCTAGTCACTCAGATTCAGAAGCCAGTTCATGTAGGAAAGCAAAGGTAATACCTCATCCCCTGCTTAACACCTTGGTTGGGTTTGTTGTTTCCTTTTTGATATATGAAATCTTTGATTTTCTTTGTGAGATCTTAACCTTTTGTATTACCTAGAAAGCATGCTCAATAAATCAGTTGTTAATTTCTTTGCTCAGTGAACAAAGTGTATCATTTGTCTTGTACCTTCTTCCTATGTTTATCAATCTAGAACATAATGACAAACTTCCTCATAGCTCTTGATGAGGACATCCCTCCTTCGGATACACACACGACACAAGACCCTCCAGATCTGGGTGCTGAACTACAGTTCTATGACAAGAGCTAGAGCACGTCACTTAATCGATCAGGTAAAGTCGTTTCTAGGGCTGAGTGTATTATTTGAGAACTCTATGATGCTGCCTAATAGAGATGATTTACTTGTACTCAGGAATCTAGGATTATGACCAGTTCAAGAAGGTTTACGACCACTACAAGAAGATCTACGACCACTACAAGAAGACCTATGACCAGTTGATTCGATTGGAGCAATCTCGACCGTAAAAGCGAGCACGATACTCGTTGGACACAATCTACGACCAAAGATAGCATGGACTCCTCAAGACCACCCTAGGACCGATCCTACGACTAGATCTTCGACCGAAATCGTAACACAAGGTCTTTGCGTCACCGTTTTGAAACTAATAAGACTTTGTAAGCGTAACGAGGTCGAGTCCGGGTTGTGTACGCTTCATCCCACGGCCGCACAACCCTAGGTCGACCTCCTCACGTTCCCCTATATATATATATCGATGGCGCCATAGCTTAGAGGTGGGTTTTTCTTAGATTATTCTGCCAATTGCAGTTTCGCCGATTATCGGTTTGAGGAACCCCAATTGTAAACTTCATCCATATCCGCAATACAATTGATTGCATCTACCTTGTTCTTGTGAGTTGCTTGATTGCTTGCGGGAACAATAACCTTCGTGGTAAGGTCGATCGCGTGCAAGCGTGGTCGATAACGACAGCGTCGGGTGTAGCGAATGCGAGGTGACGATCCGTTGGTCGGAAGCCTCAAAGCGTCAACGTCCTCACGACGAACCAAATCGAACCTATCGGAAGATCGGGCCGCCGTGACTCATCAAGTGGTATCAGAGCAAAGGTTGCCCGTTAGGTAATTTCGTTTATCCCCTTTTGTTAGTTGTGTTCCTTCACCTAGAGTCTAGAAAAACTACCCTACAAAAAGTTTTAGATCGTAATTATTCCGCTGTCCAAACCACTTTGTGCCTTTCGCAATTTTGTTTTCGCCGCATTGTTGAGTTCGAGTCCATCGTCGGTGTCTTTGTTCTTTGGTTTAGAGTAGCATTCTTGGTCTCTAGTCGACTGTCGCGCCGATGCCACCATCCATCTGGATGCACGACCTCCTTTTTCGAGCGACACCCATTCGACCACCCGCTCGGGATTTACCATCTGGTCGGAATCGAACATCTACTCGGATCCGACCACCTCTTTGAGCAACACCCATTCTACCATTCACTCAGGAACTACCACCTGGTCGGATTCGATCCCCTGGTCGGATTCCGTAGTCATATGAGAACTAGCTCAAGTTCGAGAGAGAGAGAGTATCTTTTAATTACCTATTTACCCCTCTCTCCGAAAAAGTTTGTGACCCAATCACCTCATCGGATCGAAAAAGGTATGAAAGAATTTTGGGCTTGGGTCACGTTTGCAAAAAAATAGGAAGCAAAAGTGCAAAAGAAAAGAAAAGAAGCAAAAGTGCAAAAAAGAAGAAGAAGAATAAGCAATTCGACCACCCCTAGTTGGTCTCGACCGATTCGACCTTGCATCCTTTGGACTCCTTTGTATCGAGTCCTTGTTTGATCGATGTTGTGCTAGGGCTAGGGGCACTTTTAGACCGACAAGCTGTGGCGAATCTTGTGGGCTTTGGTTCGACTTTGCTAATCTGATTTCATTATTGCTATTCCTTGCTACTAAACATTGCTGTCAGAGCTCCACATACTTTCGACCCTCAGTTGGATCCTCGCATTCGCCTCCGTAGTGATCGTACATCCCACCTTCGCCGATTAGACCACTGCTTTGTAATTTGGTAAGAAACTCATAAGAGCTTGGTAAGGCGCTTGAGAGTGTGTGATTCCACCCTCGACCACCTAATAGTGATAGGGATAATACCTTTTGTGTTGTCTTTTGTCTCCTACTAACCATGTCGGTGAAGGATTGGATGCGCAAGAGTGTGTTTTGAGGAAGAGCTCATGGCGCTATTGGATGAACAACGCACTACCGTTAATGAGGACATCGACATGAAGCTTCAAGCTACCACGATCACATTACAACGCTCAATCAGCGATAGTATTCGGCGCTCACTACACGCCTCGAAAGAATGGTGAACCGACCACCAAGCGTTGGTCGTGTGGAACCTCGAGTGCGACCCATGACCATGAGTTTGATAATGATAATGAGATGCACGACCACGGCGCCTTTGATGCGACACAACGGAACCGACCAGAACTTCAACCGTCAAGGTATGAGAGGTAATAATGTTCGACAACATAATGCACGTGTTAATGATGATCCATATGCAAAAGTTAAGTTCTCTATACCATCTTTTGCGGGTGCTTATGATCTTTGAAATATATCTAGATTGGGAGATGACGGTGAAACGAAATTGAATGCTCATTTAGTTCCCGAAGTGCATAGAGTTAGGCAAGCCACAAGTGAATTTAAAAACTTTGCCATCATTTGGTGGAATAGGGTATGCAGAAGGATTAGCGCCTACTACGTGGGATGGTTTAAAGGTTGCTATGCGTAATGATTTGTCCCACCTTCTTTTAAGCGTGATTTGCGTAATAAATTGCAGCGCTTAAACCAAGGTAATAGATCAGTAGAAGAATATTATCGGGAGCTACAAATTAGCATGTTGCGTTGTGATATTATTGAGGATGAAGAAGGCGCAATGGCACATTTTTATAGAGGATTAAGATGTGAAATTCGGGACATAGTGGATTACAAAGAATACGATAGTGTCCTTAGATTGTTCCAACTTGCAGGACATAGTGGATTACAAAGAATACGATAGTGTCCTTAGATTGTTCCAACTTGCATGTTTGACAGAAAAGGAATTGCGGGGGCGACAACAGAGGCCAAGGAACAACTTTGGGAGCATGTCTACACCACGACCGGTCTTGGGGCAAGCCAAAACAGCCCCACCTTCACTACGGTCTGCTGCCCCTCTCCACGAGTAGGGCGCGTTCAAAGACACCTCAGACCACATCACATGCACTCGAGGTAAGTAAAGTTACTAGTGTGCAGGCACCAGCCAAGAGTTCTTCGTCGGTTGCTTCCACTGGTCGTACCACTGGGATTGTGTGCCACCGTTGCAAGGGAATGGGGCACGTCATGAGGGCGCCTTGATCGTGAGCATACCTTGCCACCAAAAGCGGTGGTTATGTAAGTACTAGTGATATTGAAGGCGAATATGTACTTGCGGCTAACATTGCAGTGGAGATGAGATGAGCGGTGATCTTGATGATATAGAGGAACAAGTAGGCTGCTTTGTTGACACCGAGTATCATGTGAGCCTTGTTGCAACGAGTCTTTGGCGCACAAGTGGAGAGGCGGAGCAAAATCACGGCACAACTTGTTTGGACCAGATTTCGTGAAGGATAGAGCTGCGAGTCATCATTGATGGAGGAGTGCGCAACAACCTTGCAAGCTCAGAAATGATCGAGAAGCTTGGCTTGACCACACAACCACACCCACGTTCCTACTACATCCAATGGTTCAATTAGTGTAGTAAATTAAAGGTACACAAAGTTGTGAAAGTGCAATTTTAGCAGTAATTACAAAGATAGTTCGACTTTGATATCGTGCCTATGCAAGCATGCTCTTTGTTGCTCGGTAGACCTTGGATATATGACAATGATGTTTTGCACCATGGGAGAGCTAATAGCTACTCATTTTCACATAAGGGTAAGAAGATTAAGTTGTTGCCTTTGACACGGTTTGAGATTACGAAAGATGAAGAAGAGCGCTAAAAATGAAAGAATCACCGATAAGCATGATTACGAAAATCGATAAGTAGCAAAACGTGTTTTCCCACCCAAAAGGGAGAAAGTGGCGTCTAGTCCTAAGTCAGGGAATTAAATTGAAGGGATGTGTTATGATTGCCACTAAATCGAACTTCTGAAATCTGTAATAATGAGTGCCATGCTATGCTTTGATATGCAAAAGTGCCTTATATTCGCTTGAGGACATAGCTAGCTCTTTGCCTCCTATTTGTTGCTAACCTTTGCGGGAGTATGTGGATGTATTTCAAGCGAGGTACCCGGGATTACCACCTATTCGAGAATTGAGCATCAAATTGATTTGATCCGGGAGCGATTTTGCCAAATCGTCTTGCATATAGGACCAATCGAGAGGAGACTAAGGAAATTCAATGACAAGTCCAAGATCTTTTGGACCGTGGAGTGCGTAAGAAAAGCCTTAGCCTTGTCTTTGTTCGAGTTTTGGTTCCTAAGAAAGGCGGTAGTTGGCGTATGTGTGTTGATTGCGAGCCATTAATAACATTACTATAAGGTATCGCCATCCTATTCCAAGGCTAGGCGACATGCTAGATGAATTGAGTGGTTCTATTATTTTCATAAAGATTGACTTGCGGAGTGGTTACCACAGATTAGAATGAAATTAGGAGATGAATGGAAACGCTTTTAAAACTAAGTTCGGATTATATGAGTGGTTAGTGATGCCTTTCGGTCTAACTAATGCACCTAGTACTTTTATGCGTTTTATGAGCGAGGTTTTACGTCCTTTCATTGGAAAATTTGTGGTGGTTTACTTGATGATATCTTGATTTATAGCAAGTCACAGAGCAACACTTAAATCATATCGTCTTGTTTTTAATGCTTTGAGAGGCGACGTTTGTTTGGTAACCTCGAGAAGTGCACCTTTTGCACCGATCGAGTTGCATTTCTTGGTTATGTTGTGACACCACGGGGCATTTAGGTGGATGAGACAAAGATTGTAGCCATCCAAAGGCGACCGACGCCTACTCTTCGTGTCACAAGTGCGGAGCTTCCACGGCCTTCTTTGGATTCTATCGGCGCTTTGTGCGGGATTTGGCACCATTGCCGCACCATTGAATGAATTGACAAAGAAAGGAGTGCCTTTCCAATGGGGACTGCACAAGAGAAGGCATTCAACTTGTTGAAAGAAAAGCTCACCCAAGCACCCCTACTCCAACTCCACGATTTTGGTAAGACTTTTGAAATTGAATGTGATGCGATGGGATTGGGATAGGTGGTGTATTGATTCAAGAAGGTAAACCGATTGCATATTTGTTGAAAAACTAAATGGACCTAGTTTGAATTATTCCACCTATGATAAGGAATTGTATGCTTTAGTTCGAGTGCTTCAAACTTGGCGAGATTATCTATGGCCCAAAGAATTTGTTATACATTCGGATCATGAATCGCTAAAACATATTAGAAGTCAAGCTAAAGCTGAATAAGCGACATGCTAGCTGGGTAGAATTTATTGAGTCATTCCCATATGTTATAAAGCATAAGAAATGTAAGGATAATGTGATTCTTGATGCGCTCTAGACGTTATACCATGTTATCTCAACTTGACCATAAGATTTTTGGTTTGGAGGCCATTAAGAGTTTATATGTCACCGATTTGGACTTTAAGGAAGTGCTTGAACATTGTAAAGGAGGAAGACATGGAATAACTATGTCTTTGAATGATGGTTTGGTCTATCGTGCTAACAAGCTATGCGTTCCATAGCTCTGTTAGTCTTTTGTTATTCTGAGAGGCACATGGAGGAGGTTTGATGGCGCATTTTGGAGCAAAGAAGGCGAGAAGATGTCTTTGGCCACCCACTTCTTTTGGCCAAAGTTGAGGCGTGATGTCGGCGCTACGTGGCTCATTGCACTACATGCAACAAAGCTAAGTCCCGTCTCCTTCCACATGGACTTTATATGCCTCTTCCTATTCCTAACGCCCCTTGGGAAGATATTTCTATGGATTTTGTTTTAGAATTGACTAGGACAAAGAGGGGGAGAGAGTATATTTGTAGTAGTGGATCGATTTTCTAAAATGGCACATTTTATATCTTATCACAAGAGCGATGATGCTACAAACATAGCTGATTTGTTTTTCAGAAATCATTAAACTTACATGGAGTGCCCAATACTATTGTCTCGATCTTGATGCGAAGTTTTTGAGCTACTTTTGGAGATCACTTTGGAATAAATTGGGGACAAAGTGCTGTTCTCTACTATATGCCATCCCCAAGTGATGGACAAGCGGAGGTTGTCAACCGCCGTTATCCACCATGTTGCGGGCTGTTTTAAAGAAAAACTTGAAGATGTGGGAAGAGTGTTTACCGCATGTTGAGTTTGCTTACAATAGGTCGATACACTCCACCACCAAGGTAAGTCCATTTCGGGTAGTGTATGGTTTTAACCCCGTGCTCCTATTGATTTACTACCTTTACCGACCTCTGAAAAATTAATCTAGATGCTAAGAAGCGTCTTGCATTTATTCTCAAGTTGCATGAAACCACTAAAGAGAATATAGAGCATATGGTGAAAGGTATAAGGTTCTTTGGAAGTAAAGGTAGGAAAGTTGTAAAATTTGAACCAGTGATTTAGTTTGGGTTCATTTGAGAAAGGATAGGTTTAGAATTAAGAAAATCAAAGTTGATGCCTAGAGTGAAGGACCGTTTAAGATAATTAAGAAGATAAATGATAATGCATATCAATTAGAATTACTCGCAGATTTTGGGGTTAGCCCACATTTAACATTTGATTTGAAACCATCGTGGGAGAAGAAGATGAGCTTGAGTCGAGGATGACTCCAATTCAAGAGGGGAGTATGATGAGGACATCCCTCCTTCGGATACCGCATACGACACAAGACCCTCGGATCTGGTGCTTTGAACTACGGTCCTATGACAAGAGCTAGAGCACGTCACTTAATCGATCGAGTAAAGTCGTTTCTAGATTGAGTGTATTATTTGAGAACTATATGATCTTTGCCTAATAGAGATGATTTACTTGTACTCGGGAATCTAGGATTACGACCGGTTCAAGAAGGTTTACGACCCTTTGCAAGAAGATCTCGACCACTAAAAGAAGACCTACGACTATTGATTCGATTGGAGCAATCTCGACCGAAAAGCGAGCACGAAGACTCGTTGGACACAATCTACGACCAAAGATAGCATGGACTCCTCAAGACCACCTAGGACCGATCATACGACCGGATCTTCGACCGAAATCGCAACACAAGGTCTTTGCGTCACCGTTTAAACTAATAAGACTTTGTAAGCGTAATGAGGTGGAGTCCGGTTGTATGCGCTTCATCCCACGGCGCACAACCCTAGGTCGACCTCCTCACGTTCCCTATATATATCGATGGCAGCCATAGCTTAGAGGTGGGTTTTCCTTAGATTATTATGCCAATTGCAGTTTCGCCGATTATCGGTTTGAGGAACCCCAATTGTAAACTTCATCCATATCCGCAATACAATTCAGATTGCATCTACCTTGTTCTTGTGAGTTGCTTCGATTGCTTGCAGGAACAATAACCTTCGTGGTAAGGTCGATCGCGTGCAAGCGTGGTCGATAACGACAGCGTCTTGGTGTAGCGAATGCGAGTGGCGATCCGCTGGTCGGAAGCCTCAAAGCGTCAACGTCCTCACGACGAACCAAATCGAACCTATCGAAAGATCGGGCCGCCGTGACTCATCAGCTCTTACTTCACAACAAGGAAATCTACATTTCTACTAATTGCCACAAAGCGCTCTCATGCAGTGTAGAAACGTAGATGAATCAATGAAACGAGTGGTCGCGCAGATGTGCGCTGTCCAGAAACCTTATTGCCGCCCCCCGTGCAGGTCTTCACGGCAACAACGGCTCGGAGATACCGCTTCCCTTTTTCAAGATGCACGCTGAGAAGAAGAGTTAACGAGGTTCAGACGACGCAATACAACAATACAGATTGACACAAGAAAGAAAAGAAGGAATGAAGGCAGTTGTTCTACGTACTATGCTTTGGACGTCTCCAGGCATATATATATATATATATATAGGCAGCGGATCAGGTGGAAACCACCGTAGCTGTGCAAACTTAGAAACTATGTATCAAGACCCTAGGAGGCTGATCGGATGGTTGCAGATGGAGGTGGGTGTGTTTTACACTTAAACGCCCGCAATTAGGAAATCTAATCCCCTTTTTTTGCGAAAACCCCCCAGCAAACAGCCGCAGGAAGCCAGAAAAACACATCGCCGCGTCGTTTCGTTTCGCGTCGGCGGCGCTCCTGGATCTCGTTTCGCGTGGGCAGAGGCGGCGGCTCTGTTCGTAATCGTACGTGAGTATGCTCTTGTTCAGTACTGCTCTTGTTCGTACGTTAGTGTGATGCTTACGTGAGTGTAACATCCCAAATTTCAGAGCTTTAAAAATCTTTTAAATAGTAGTAGTGAGAAAATTTACCATTTGGATTTATTTGAATATTAATTTAAAAAGCTTAATATGGACTTTAAGGACAAATTGATTTAATGTGCTTAATCCCAACATCAACAATTGTCAAAATTATTTTATTTAGATTCTATATGCTTGGTTATATTTTATAGAATTTTACGGAATTTTTCCAAAGTCATTTGCTATTTTCTAATTGCTATTTGCATTTTGGATTTATTAAAAGAAAATCTATTTTAAATTCCTTGAGCGATCTTGGTAGGAGCCCAACACTATTCGACCAGCTCACTCCCGGTAGTTGGATCGCAATCGCACCGCGCGCTGCGTTCGCCGCCTTGCCCCGGATCTCCGCCGCGTGTCCTTTCGGTCGATCCGCGCTTTCGCTCGCCGCGTCTCGCTCGTGACGGTGGGCCCGCGACCGAAGTCGTCGTCTCGCGCTATCTTCTTCCTCCTCGCGTGCGTGCATGCCGCCATTCTTCAGAAGAGCTTCAAGTCTATCCGACAACGCCGATTCTCTCGTTGATTTCTTGGCCGACCCGCCAAAACGTGTCTCGGTTATTCCATATCCGTTTCAAACCAAATCAAACCCGAATCGGTTTCAATCTCCGAAAATCTTAGAATTCAAAAACCGTTGTTTCGGATCCGAATTGGGGTTTCCAAATCTCGGCGTCTCAGAGCCTATAAGTACTCCTTAGCTCGCCGGGACCTCATAAACCCTAAACGCCACTCTAAATCGCCTGCGATCGCCCTAGCGCCGCGCATTGCAAGCTTTAGGGTTTTCGCGAACTTCTTCTCCGGTGGATTGCGCGCCGTCATCGTCGCCCTTGCTCCACCGATCGCACCGTTGTGATCGGCAAGTCTCGGGCTACCTCGTGCGCACCTCCTCGTCGCGGAGCATTGCCGGGCGTCCGTCAAACAAAACCCGAGTCTTCACCGCCGCTTCTTCCTCGCCACGGCCATCTCAAATCAACCCTGTGTGCTCAAACCAAGTGCCCGTGTGTGCGCATTAACCTCCTCTACGTTGGTACCACTCACACCGGCCGAAGAGCCGCCGTTCGCCGTTGCCATTGGTTCCCGAGCCGCCTCGCCGCCAGCGCGGCGTCGGCGTCCCTCGGCCCACAATGCGTGCGTGTCGACCTTGTTGGCGCCGCGTCGGCGCCACCGTAGCGTGGTGCGCCACCTCGGCCAGGCCGGATCGAGGCTTGGTGGATTTGGTCCACCGTGAGCCCGGTGATCGATGGGTCCCACTGTCGATGCGGTTTTAATTATTTCTTTTTCCGGAAATTCATTCTTGGCGTCACCGACGTCATTAATCCGAATTTCCTTTATAAAAACAATTCGGAAATTCGAGAAAATCCAAATTAGGGTTTAATTGTTTTTCCAATCTTCCAAAGCCCATATCTTTTGCATCCAAGTCAATTGAGCCCATTCAAATTTGTAAATTCATATAAAATTAAGATCTATTTAATGGTGAATTTTATTTGATTTTTGGAGTTTGTTTTGCCTCTGTTATTTATTTGTTTTGTTTCTTTTGTCTCGTTTGCGAGTAGGCGTCGATACTTGAGGGAATTTTGCGTAAGAAGGAGCACCTCAAGACCAAGACCAATATCTAGATCTATTCCAAGGCAAGTTATACCTTTGATCATTTTGAACCAGTTTTCAAAATACTTTGTTTCAATATATTGCATTCTATTTCAAGTATTTATTTAAATGCTTTTGGGTGTAGTTATTAAACCAAATTGTTATGCCACCTTGTCTATTGTATGCCATGATCTTTTGTCACCCTAGGTTGGTTAATTATTAGTTGGTATTATCGTAGCACCAGCGTGGGTTGGTTAGATCTGATTAGGCGCTTAGCCATGCCACGAGTCATCATTTCATGTGAGAGTTGCAATTATAAATTTGACTAAGTGATTATGAAGCGTGTGATGAATCTGTGTGTCTTTGTGTCTTTGTTACTCGTTGATGGCATGCGTTGCACTTAATCAAAAGGTGGGAAAAGATTTAGGCGAGGCAAGTGGTGGATTACGTGTGAATGGTGGAGTGTGTGCTATAAACTTTGTGATTTGGGTTAAAATTGGAAGTCTTGCCTTAGTCAATTAAGGACTTAACTTTGTGCGCCATTGAACTAGGCCTTCTTTATGCGACCACATGCCTAGTATGGGTGGGCCTAACTTAGTAAGTTATGGAGTCTTGACATTGACAACTCGAGGTTGTATTTAAGGCATGTGATGGGTGGAGGTGTGATATGTCACATCGCGGAATGATTCATGCATCCACGTCCAATGGTGTGTGTCGTTCCAAGAGTGTGTGTGTACAAATTGACGGCGATAAAGCACACCAGAGTGTCATTGTTTGAGATGAAGTCTCGAAAGGTTTTGTTGTGATCAACTCGATCCGGTTGGTTTCATCGTGTGGGTAAAGTGTACAACCTCTGCAGAGTGTTTTAAACCAATCTATTCGAATAGCGCGTCCTCGGTTATGGACATGCTCTGAATTTCACACGAGGGTAGACTTTCATAAAACAATTGGGAAGGGTCACCGTGTGAGATAACTTGTTCAAATGTGAAAGAACTTGATTAGGCTGTGTGTCCTTTGTGAAATCAATTGTTAACTTATTATTGTCTATTTGTTTTGAATTATGCTTTCAATCTATTATTTGTATTCAATTGCTAATGTTGCATTTACGCAAAACAACCACGAAGCCATTCCTTTGGAATAAGCCATCATCTATAAATTGCATTACGTGGTATGACTTGCGAGTGCGGTGTGTACTCACTCTTGCTAACAAATCAACGTAGTGGAGGAGTCGTGCTTTGCTTTTGAAGAAGAGTTCTCTGAAGGTTGAGCGTTAGGGTCTTGATCGATCGGTTGCTGTGGTAAATTGATGGGAGCCACGGAGTTTATTTCGTTTCATTGCGATTTATTTCTTTATTATCGACCTTGCATGGCTTAATAAATGTAACACTCGACCATAAGGTCCCAACAGTTATTTGTTATTTAAAGTACTCGTTTATTCTTATATTCGTTGTATAGATGTGATATTTCATCAATGTTGACCTTTGTGTGCACTAGCGTGATCTGGACTAGTGCGAGAATACACAAAGGGTCAGATTTGCATATTTGGGTCCCGACGGAGGTGGTATCGAGCCATCTTGTTGTAGGTCTTGACCCTAGTTAGATTGGCGTTCTTAGTGAGTCAAAACTATTTTCTAAAGCAAATATTAACTTGCAAGATTTATTGAACTCTTTAACTCATCTCATGTCTCTCTTGACTCAACTATTCTTTGAAATTCTCTCTCCCATTGTTTTAAAGTTGTTTTCATATCCTTGTCCATCTTGACGGATGCCTCGTCTTGAGTTATGGAGGCGCAAGGGAGGACTTGCCGTAGAGCTTTGGAAGTTGCTACAAGTACTTGGAGGTTCGATCGTCCATTGTCTGCGTGGCGGTGCTTGGATTGTGAGCGGTAGAGATCGTGGAGTGATCGCCATTTGACCGTCTCGCCGAGCGAACACCAAGGCAAGCAAACCACTTTGAACAACTCGAAGGAGTATTTGGATTGAAGCAATCCAGAGTCTTCACGCCTTGCCATCCCGAGGATCGCAACATTTACTCTCGAGCTTCGTGACACGATTTTCGTTATCATCCCCGCACTTCCGACGTGGATCTTGCCGCACGTTTCCGTCTACGGAGGAGAAGACAACGCCACCGTCGTGCATCTCGCCCGATTCGCATTGCTCGGGAAGAATCGTTGGAGTTAGCCGCCACAGAGTTGGAGTGTACCTATGAGACTCTTCAGAGAGCTGAAGAAAGGATCGCCATATTAGAAGAAACTCTTTATGGACGACACGAAGAAGACACTCAAGAGGAAGACCGAGAAGAAGGCGATGGACCGGCGAGAACCGGAAGAGCCGCGAGGCAAGAGCCGGAGGAACGGCCGCTTTGCACGGGGACACTGCTCCTATTGCACCATCCGGGACATCGGGATCAGTTTGCAAGGATGCCAGCTCACTTTCAGGTCTACAGCAGGCGGGAGCACCGTCAAGGCTGCGGAGGCTATTTGATCGAGTAGTCCGATTAAGTTGTTTCAGGCTTAGCCAGTATTAAGTCTTGAGTCGCCCTTTAGGCTTAAGTTCGTCCTTATTTTTGTGTGCAAGTATGAGCTGCAAAGGCCCTTAGGCATTTGTTGCAAGCCATACTATTATCTTAATCAATATAAGAGTTTCAGTTGAGCTTTCTTAAAATATGTTGTTGGGTTTTACCTACCCCACTTAGTTCTACAACTTATCTCGTGCTTTCTACCTTATCTAACCCACGGAGATTCACGGATGGTTCGGACTCGTCAAGGCTGCGCAAGTGGTTACGATACTCGATGATCGAAGGGCGAGAGCAAATCCATGACGGTTCCACCACAAGCACCTTGATCGATCTGCGAAATTTTGGAGCATTCATGGCGGCTCGGACCGGTGATGTACACCATGATGAATCGGATGCAAGCTATGAATAACGAGCAACAACAATCGACATCACAATGGAACCCGATTGCTCATGGTCACAATGGATCATCAAGTTGGCGAGTTTATGAGAACCCGTCCACCAACCTTTTACGGACATGTCTCACGATGAAGGCGATGATTGGCCGTGTTATTGAGAGAAAACTGCGATCACTCAATGCGGCGATCATGAAAAAGTTCTGTCGCCTCTCACGGATGGAAGGCATTCTTCTTGAATGGTGGGAAAACTTCATCTGAGCGCATGGAACATGCAAGATATTACTTGGGAAGAGTTCACAAGCTTTTCGCGATATCATGTACGAGAAGGAATCATGGATCCGAAGAAGGATGAATTTCGTGCTCTCAAGCAAGGAGGAATGTCGATGATCGACTACCTCAACAAATTCTCTCAACTTGCTCGATATCTTTGCGAAGATGTCGCCACCGACAAGGCTCGTCGAGTCGTTTTACGAAAGGATTGAACATTTGGACTTCAAGTCAACTTGATCGCCCACACCTTTCACGATTTTCAAGAGTTGATCAACAAGGCTTTGATTCTAGAGGATAAGCGCAAGGAATTGGAAGATCATCGTAGCGCGAGATGGCTCGGCAGGAAGTCACCAACGGTGAGGGCAAGAATGATTCCACCGCAGATTTAGCGTTTTCCACCACGAGTGCGGACCACCGCACCAACTTCAAGACCTCGCCCGATTGCTCGAATTTTCGCAACCTGCGCACGATCAACCCCAATCCGATAAGCAACCCACGAATACAACGAGTTTGCTTTACAGCCGTCGGCGGGGCATTTCGCCAACCGATGTCCGCGAATGGGACTATCACTCCGATGCGCTTCAACCTTGGGAACACACCGGCCAAGACGCGATACAAGGCAACCATCAAGGAACTTCTCAAGCTCTGGTCAATCCGGAGGAGCACCGCCATCGATGGTCGAGGTCGTGTCAACCACGTCACTCTGGAAGGAGCCCAAGAAGCACCCGCGTTATCTTGGGTAAGTTCTAGTAAATTCGATTACACCATCGATTACATTTGATTACGGAGCTTAGCATTCGTTTGTTTACGGAATTTTTGCAACTAAGAACAAATTGGAAGTTATGCATCTTAAGCATACTCTGTTAGTCGATCGCTGGAGCGAGCTAAGTTCTAAAGTTGGATGTTTAGGAGCTAGGCTACTCATAGTGGAGTTGAGTTTCTAGCCAACCTAATAGTTCTAGACACTCGGACCATAGATGTCATCCTTGGTATGGATTGGTTATCCAAACATAAGCGATGCTAGATTGTGGCGAAGAGCGTAACAATTGAGGATACCACGGGAAAGAAAGTAGAATTTCTAGCCACCTCGATGCGTGATGGACATTTGGTAGTCAACGATGCGAAGACGGTTTCTTTGGATGACGTACACAGAGTCGAGATTATCGGGCGTATTTCGGAAGAATTACGGGAATGCCACCGGACCGTGACATTGAATTTGTCATCGATCTAGTGCGAGAACGGCACCAATTTCAAGAGACCCTATCGGATGCGGTCGATGAACTTGTGGAAATGAAGAAGCGGATAGAAGAACTCTTGGAGAAAGGTTTTGTAAGACCTAGTTAAATCGCCATGGGGAGCACCGTTTTGTTCGTCAAGAAGAAAGATGGAAGTATGAGAATGTGTATCGATTATCGTTCTCTCAACGAAGTCACCATCAAAAACAAGTACCCATTGCCCAGAATAGATTATTTATTCGACCAGATGAAAGGAGCCGGAGTATTCTCCAAGATCGATCTGCGATCGAGTTACCATCGATTGAAGATTTGTCCTAAGGATGTACCAAAGACCGCTTTCTCAACCGGTATGGACATTATGAGTTTTAGTCATGTCTTTTGGATTGACTAATGCCCTGCCTACTTCATGAACATGATGAACAAAGTATTCATGGAATATTTGGATAAGTTCGTAGTAGTATTCATTGATGATATTTTGGTATACTCAAAGTCAGAAGAAGAGCATACATGACATTTGAGATTAATCCTAGAAAGCTCGAGAGGACATCGGTTGTATGCCAAGTTCGACAAGTGTGACTTTTGGAAGAAGAAAGTTGATTTTCTCGGTCATGTGATGGCAATAGAAGGAGTAGCGATTGACCGGGAAGGTTAAAGGCGTAATGAATTGGGAGCGGCCAAGGCGGTTACTCAAATTCGTAGTTTCTTGGGAATGGCGGGATACTATCGTCGTTTCATTGAAGGGTTCTCAACGATTGCTAAACCTCTTACGCAATTGTTGAAGAAAGAGAAGAAGTTTATTTGGACTGACTTGTGAAGAAAGTTTTCAAGAATTGAAGAAGCGTTTGACTTGACCCAGTGCTAGTTTTCTTGGGATATTAGTAAGGATTTTGATATCTCTTGTGATGCTTGGCGTCAAGGATTAGGATGTGTCCTTATGCAAGAAGGAAGAGCCGTCGCTTATCGTCAAGGCAATTAAGGCCTCATGAAGAGAACTATCCTACCCATGATTTGGAATTAGGCGTAGTGCATGCCTTGAAGATTTAGCGTCATTATCTCATCGGTAATCGTGAAGTCTATCTGAGATCATAAGAGCACGAAGTACATATTCACTCGATCGATTTGAACATGAGGCAGAGAAGATGGTTGGAATTAATAAAGGATTATAATCTTGGAATCCATTACCATCTGGTAAGGCCAATGTAGTTGCAGATGCCTTTGAGTCGCAAAACTCTTGCAATGCTCTGGAAGTAAAGAGTTGTGTTGAGAACTTGGGAGGAATTCGAAGCTCTGACTAGAAGTTGTTAGGAAGGATTTGTGGCGATTTGGAAGTGCAGTCTACTCGGAGAAGCAGTTTGTGAAGCTCAACCTAAGGATTACGAGTTTCTTGATCTCAAGAAGAAGATGTCGGAAGGAAAATTTAAAGACTTCACCATAGATGATCGGGATATCTTGTGGATCAATGGGCGTATCATGTACGGATATGGATGGATTAAGACGGTGATTACGAAGGAAGCCCATGACTCAAAGTATTCGATTCACCACAGAAGTACTAAGATGTATCGGGATGTTAAGAATAAGTTTTGGTGGCCAAACTTAAGCGAGGCGTCGCGAGTTCGTTGCCTTATGCGGCGTGTGTCGAAAAGTAAAGGCCGAACATCGAGACCAAGCGAGATTGCTACAACCGTGAAGATACGAGAATGGAAGTGGGAAGAGATCGGTATGGATTTTATTGCGGATTACCCAAGACTCAATCGAGTTATGATTCGATTTGGGTAATAGTGGATCGTTTGACTAAGGTTGCCCATTTCTTGCCGGTCAAAACCACTTACTCGAGAGACCGCTTGGCGGAATTGTATATGACAAAAATCGTTAGTGCGCACGGTGTGCCTAAGAAGATAGTGTCGGATCGAGGATCTCAATTCACCTCTCGTTTACGCGAGTCTACATGAAGCCACAGGAACTCATCGAATTTTAGTCTTGCTTATCATCCTCGAGACGGATGGGCGATGAAAGAGTCAACGGATATTAGAAGATATGTTGAGAGCACGTGCCTTAGCAAATGCTACCGGTTGGGATAAGAGTTTCTGTATGCGAATTCTCGTACAACAACGGTTATCAAGCCGGTTTGCGAGATGTCACCATTTGAAGCTTTGTATGGTCGTACTGCGAACTCCGTTGAATTAGTCGAGAGCAATTTGAGCGCGTAGTGTTCGGGCGGATATTATTCGAAGCCAGAAGAACAAGTTGCTATGATCGAGAGAGGTTAAAGATAGCCCATCCGAGCAAAAGAGTTATCTGCCGATAATCGTCGTCGTGACCTTAGCTTTGAACGAGAGGAGTTTGTGTATCTTGAGTTACTCGCTCGGAGGTGTTAAGAGATTCCACACCAAAGGAAGCTTGCTCCAAGGTATGTGGGTCCATTCAAGGTTTTGGAATGCCGTGGAGAAGTTGCGTGCAGTTGGAGCTACCACGATCGTTAGCGAGTGCATGATGTCTTTCATGTCTCTCACCAAGAAGTGTCTTCGTGTGCGGAAGAAGCGGACCCGTTGGAGTCAATTGAAGTGAAGGAAGATCTCACATACAAAGAAGCGACTGTTAGGATTTTGGATGTCATGAGCGCCGCACTGAAGCAAGGCCGATTCGTTTACGCAAAGTCGATGGAGTAACCACTCGGAAGGAGAAACAGCGTGGGAGCGTGAAGAAGATTTGAAATCCGAGTTCCCTAGCCTTTTCTCTAGCTAGCCTAATCTCGGGGCGAGATTCGTTTAAGGGGAGGTTTGTAACATCCCAAATTTGAGCTTTAAAATCTTTTAAATAGTAGTAGTGAGAAAATTTACCATTTGGATTTATTTGAATATTAATTTAAAAAGCTTAATATGGACTTTAAGGACAAATTGATTTAATGTGCTTAATCCCAACATCAACAATTGTCAAAATTATTTTATTTAGATTCTATATGCTTGGTTATATTTTATAGAATTTTGGAATTTTTCCAAAGTCATTTGCTATTTTCTAATTGCTATTTGCATTTTCTCGATTTATTAAAAGAAAATCTATTTTAAATTCCTTGAACGATCTTGGGCGGAGCCCAACACTATTCGGCCGCTCACTCCCGGTAGTTGGATCGCAATCGCCGCCGCGCTGCGTTCGCCTGCTTTGCCCATTGGATCTCCGCGCGTGTCCCTTTCGGTCGATCCGCCGCTCGCTCGCCGCGTCTCGCTCGTGGCCGGTGGGCCCGCGACCGAGTCGTCGTCTCCGCGCTATCTTCTTCCTCCTCGCGTCGTGCGTCTTTGCCGCCATTACCGAGCTTCAAGTCTGTCAAACAACGCCGATTCTCGGCGATTTCTTGAGCCGACCCGCCAAAGCGTGTCTCGGTTATTCCATATCCGTTTCAAACCAAATCAAACCCGAATCGGTTTCAATCTCCGAAAATCTTGGAATTCAAAAACCTTTGTTTGGATCCGAATTGGGGTTTCAAATCTCGGCGTCTCAGAGCCTATAAGTACTCCTTAGCTCCGCCGGGCCTCATGCAAACCCTAAACCGCCACTCGCCGCCCGATCGCCTCTAGCCCGCCGCATTGCAAGCTTTAGGGTTTTCGGCGAACTTCTTCTCCGGTGGATTGCGCGCCATCATCGTCGCCCTTGCTCCACCGATTGCACCGTTGTGATCGACAAGTCTCGAGGCTACCTCGTGCGCGCCTCCTCGTCGCGGAGCATTGCCGGCGTCCGTCCGACAAAACCCGAGTCTTCACGCGCTTCTTCCTCGCGGCCATCTCAAAATCAACCCTGGTGCTCAAACCGGTGCCCATGTGTGCGCATTAACCTCCTCTACGTTGGTACCACTCACGCGCCGGTGAAAAGCCGCCGTTCGCGGTTGCCATTGGTTCCCGAGCGCCTCGCCGCCGTAGCGCGTCGGCGTCCACCTCGGCCCACAATGCGTGCGTGTCGACCTTGTTGGCGCCGCGTCGGCGCCACCCGTAGCGTGGGTGCGCCACCTCGGCCAGGCCGGATCGAGGCTTGGTGGATTTGGTCCACCGTGAGCCAGAGAGCGATGATGGGTCCCACTGTCGATCGATTTTTAATTATTTCTTTTCGGTGGAAATTCATTCTTGCGTCGGTAGGCGTCATTAATTCAATTTCCTTTATAAAAACAATTCGGAAATTCGAGAAAATCCAAATTAGGGTTTAATTGTTTTCCAATCTTCCAAAGCCCATATCTTTTGCATCAAAGTCCAATTGAGCCCATTCAAATTTGTAAATTCATATAAAATTAAGATCTATTTAATGGTGAATTTTATTTGATTTTTGGAGTTTGTTTTGCCTCTGTTATTTATTTGTTTTGTTTCTTTTGTCTCGTTTGCGAGTAGACGTCGATACTTCGGTGAATTTTGCAGAAGGAGCACCTCAAGACCAAGACCAATATCTAGATCTATTCCAAGGCAAGTTATACCTTTGATCATTTTGAACCCAGTTTTCAAAATACTTTGTTTCAATATATTGCATTCTATTTCAAGTATTTATTTAAATGCTTTTGGGTGTAGTTATTAAACCAAATTGTTATGCCACCTTGTCTATTGTATGCCATGATCTTTTGTCACCTAGGTTGGTTAATTATTAGTTGGTATTATCGTAGCACCAGCGTGGGTTGGTTAGATCGATTAGGCCTTAGCCATGCCACGAGTCATCATTTCATGTGAGAGTTGCAATTATAAATTTGACTAAGTGATTATGAAGCGTGTGATGAATCTGTGTGTCTTTGTGTCTTTGTTACTCGTTGATGGCATGTGTTGCACTTAATCAAAGGGTGGGAAAAGATTTAGGCCGAGGCAAGTGGTGGATTCTGTGTGAGCAGGTGGAGTGTGTGCTATAAACTTTGTGATTTGGGTTAAAATTGGAAGTCTTGCCTTAGTCAATTAAGGACTTAACTTTGTGCGACATTGAACTGGGCCTTACTGTACGACCACATGCCTAGTATGGGCTGGGCCTAACTTAGTAAGTTATGGAGTCTTGACATTGACAACTCGAGTTGTATTTAAGGCGTGTGATGGGTTTGGAGGTGTGATATGTCACATCGCGGGACGATTTCATTGCATCCTGTCCAATGGTGTGTGTCGTTCCAAGAGTGTGTGTACAAATTGACGGCGATAAAGCACACCAGAGTGTCATTGTTTGAGATGAAGTCTCTGAAAGGTTTTGTTGTGATCAACTCGATCCGGTTGGTTTTATCGTGTGGGTAAAGTGTACACCTCTGCAGTGTTTTAAACCAATCTATTCGAATAGCGCGTCCTCGGTTATGGACATGCTCGGAATTTCACACGAGGGTAGACTTTCATAAAACAATTGGGAATGGTCACCGTGTGAGATAACTTGTTCAATTTGTGAAAGAACTTGATTAGGCGTGTGTCCTTTGTGAAATCAATTGTTAACTTATTATTGTCTATTTGTTTTGAATTATGCTTTCAATCTATTATTTGTATTCAATTGACAATGTTGCATTTACGCAAAACAACCACGAAGCCATTCCTTTGGAATAAGCCATCATCTATAAATTGCATTACGTGGTATGACTTGCGGTCTGCGTGTGTACTCACTCTTGCTTAACAAATCAGCGAAGTGGAGGTAGTCGTCACCGCTTTTGAAGAAGAGTTCTCGAAGGTTGAGCGTTAGGGTCTTGATCGATCGGTTGCTGTGGTAAATTGATGGGAGCCACCAGAGTTTATTTCGTTTCCTCTGCAGTTTATTTCTTTATTGTTAGCCTTGCATGGCTTAATAAATGTAACACTCGACCATAAGGTCCCAACAGTTATTTGTTATTTAAAGTACTCGTTTATTCTTATATTCGTTGTATGGATGTGATATTTCATCAATGTTGACCTTTGTGTGCACTAAGCGTGATCTGGACTAGTGCGAGAATACACAAAGGGTCCAGATTTGCATATTTGGGTCCCGACAGTGAGTCTCTTACGTGAGTCTGATCTTATCTCATACGTGAGTCCGTAGGCAGAGGAGGCTCGTCAAGAGCTGCGCCGTGAGTCTACGCCGCCGCCGCCATGGAGTCCGGCGCGCGTGACGTTGCCGTTGATGCCGTCATCGCCGTTGATCCCATGTCCGTCGAGGCCGCCGCCATGGATCATGCCGTTGATGCCGTTGAGGATCATGTCGTCGTCTCCGTCGACGCCGGAGTTGGAGCCGACCTTGAACATCCAAGCACACCACTGCCAAAATCTTTGAAGCCAATGGTTGGAATGATCTTTGATACACTCACAGATGTGGAGAACTTTTACAAGTCGTATGCACATGAAGCTGGTTTCTCTGTTCGTGTTGGTCAGCACAAGAAGCAAAATGAGGAAATATTATTCAAGAGGTATTATTGTTCAAGGGAAGGGTATAGAAAGGAGAACGTAACAAATGTTAGTGATGATTCGGGGAAAAAAAAGAAAGACACATAATGTGATGGAAACCAGATGTGGTTGTGAGGCACATATTGTTGTCAAGCTCGACAGTGACAAAAAGTATCGAATAACTTCAATGGTTGACAATCACAGCCATGGTTTTGTGTCGCCAGATAAGAGGCATTTGCTAAGATCCAACCGTAATGTCAGTGAGAGGGCTAAGAGTACTTTGTTCAATTGTCATAAGGCTAGCATTGGCACCTCACAGGCATATCGACTTCTCCATGTCGGTGAGGTGGGTTTGAAATGTTGGGTGCACACTAATGGATTTGAAAAACTATTACAGTGACCTCGGAACCAAAATCAAGGATGCGGATGCACAAATGTTTGTGGCACAACTTGAGCGAAAAAAGGAAGTAAATCCAGCCTTCTTTTATGAGTTTATGGTGGATGAACAAGGACGACTTGTTCGTGTATTTTGGGCAGATGCTTTATGCAGGAAAAACTATAGTGTTTTTGGTGATGTGGTTTCGGTAGATGCAACATATACCACCAACCAGTATAACATGAAATTTGTGCCATTTACTGGAGTCAATCATCACTTGCAAAGTGTTTTCCTTGGGGCAGCATTCTTAGCAGATGAAAAGATCGAGTCATATGTATGGTTGTTTAAGACCTTTCTTAAGGCTATGAGTGGAGTAGCACCTCATCTAATCTGGCAGATGAAGATCTGAGCATGAAGGCTGCTATTGCTCAGATGCTACCAGATACAGCTCATAGACTTTGCATGTGGCATATCATGGAAAAGGTATCTGAGAAGGTCGGGCCCTCTTTAAGAAAAGATGAAAATTTTTGGGAAAGACTAAACAAGTGTGTTTGGGGGACTGAGAATTCAGATGATTTTGTGTCAGAATGGAATTCTATCATAACAGATTATGACCTCATGGGAAATGATTGGTTTTCCACTAGGTTTGCTATTAAGTGACTCATGGATTAGGTATATTTTTGGACATACCTCTAGCAGGAATGCTTAGGACTACATCACGTTCGGAGAGTGCAAATTCTTTTTTTAACCGTTTCATTCGTAGAAAGTTGACCTTTGTCGAGTTACGCTGGGTTTGACACGACTTTGGAGTGCCGGCGCCAAGAGGAGTTGGCCAGCCGACAATGCAAGTCTTCACACCACTCCTAAATTGATGACACCATGGGACATGGAGAAGCAATGTAGTGTGATATATACACATGAAGTTTTCAGTAAATTTCAGGAACAAATCGTAGCTGCAAGAGACCATTGCATTATTCAAGGTATTTCGGAGTGTGAAGATATAAAATGTTTCACCATCAGCAGCCTATCTGGAAAAGATCGAGTTGTTCAAATGAACAAGTCGAACATGTTCGGTAGGTGCTCTGTAAATTTTATGAGTCCTATGGCATCCCATGTCGTCATATCGTACAAGTGCTTAGAGCCGAGAAGCAAAATGAGATACCATCGATTTATATTATGAAGCGATGGGAGAAAAGATGTAAAAGGTGTGTACTGTATGATATTTTTTCTATGGCTGTTTTCTTTCCTTCTCGATCACTTATAGTCCAACTTTCCTTTCATTTCTGATTTTGTACAATAGTCTTGATCGGATCTTCAATTATGCAGGAACTATTCTTTGATGAGGAAGGTAACCTACTAGATGAAAAGCCTAACGATCCTATGGAGGTGGCGATGCGTAAAAAAGATTTGATTCACGCAACAAGTTTGAAGATCTTATTCAAATGGCCAGAACTCGAACAAGGAATGGACTTTTATATTCTAGTTTATCGAACCTAGTACAACCTCTCCAAAAGATCACGCACCTTTCTGACGGTTCAAAAGCAGGATGAATATGAATCTTTCCTTGGTAGTAAAATTCCAAATGAGGTCGATATACATCCACCAAATGATATCAACTCGAAGGAGATGCAAAAGAATTAAGAAGAGCAAAGAGAAGAAGGTGGAAGTAAGGGTAGAAGTAAGCGGACGTGTCGAAAATGTAAGCAAGAAGGGGATCATGATGCACCTAAATTGCCCAAACAATGTTGTTGGTGATATTTCAAGTTCGTGTAACCTTTTGAGATGAATTGAACAATGTACTCTAGTTAATGTCAGAGTTCGCTCCTTTTTTTATTCTAGTTTGACTCTACACATAAGAAGAATTTTGATCCTATGAAGTAGTCACATGTATATGTCAATTCCTTTTGAAGTGGAGAATTTAGTTAATCATTTTCAATTTTGTGATTGGCCAATCTGGATACTAGGCAACGAGGTAAACAAGTACTAATCCGCCATTTAAAGCGTGCACATCTTTGGGTTTTCCACCAATGCAACAACATCGTATACTAGTATATACATGCATGGCGTCGTCATTTCCTCCATGTGGTTGAGCCGTATGGAGTATAGATGATGAATCGAATCAAATGAGCAGGCGGGGCGGGGGCCGCCGCAGCGGATCTCGTGTTGTCGGCGCTCGTCGCCATCCTCTCGGCGTGGAGTTCGCCGCCACCTACATCCGCGCCAACGCGGCCGCCGGGCAAGGCACGACCACATCGTCTGCGAGAGCGCCGCGGCGCCAGCGAACGACACGAGATTGAGAACCAGCGACGATGTGTTTTTACGGCTTCCTCGGTTTGTTTCTTTGGGGTTTTCGCAAAAAAAGGGGATTAGATTTCCTAATTGCGGGCGTTTAAGTGTAAGCGCACCCACCTCCATCTGCGACCATCCGATCGACCTCCTAGGGTCTTGATACATAGTTTCTAAGTTTGCCGACTACGGTGGTTTCCACGATCCATTGCCATATATATATATATATCGATGCAGACTGTGAAATAACTGATTAAATAGTCATTTACCTACTGGTAACTGACACACTTAACCAGTCATTTACCCACTGGTAACTATCTGTCATCATCACCCAATAAAGCATCAAATTCAAACAGAGAGAGACACACACACATGGTTCAGTAAAAATAAGGTGGACTTGGTCTGCCAAGTGGCGCGCCATGTCACAGCACGGTCTCGCATCGCAAGTCACAAATCACGTAATTTTTCACGTGTAAATACGCGAATGCGCATGCGTACGCATGCACGTGTGTGTGTTTAGCCAAAGCCCTCTGTGTGCTACTCTCATCCATGTGTCACATGTTTCAAAGAGTGACAATGACTCCACCTTATATATTGGTCACCTCCACCTTCTTTGAAATTATAGAAAATGAGTCTCACTCATATGGGGCAATTTCCAACAATCGCCCACCAATTTCAAAGCAAGAAACAAAAATATATCAAAGATATTGTGCTGAAGTACTATTAATATACCAGTCTTTTAGTGTAAGTCCTATACGGGTTGAACTTGCACCTAGAATGACAAGATTCATCTTCTCACAGCTGATGAATGGACTATGCCTTGAATTCACAGCTTTTTATGATTAGATTTCACTTGAAATCTCAACCGATACTAGGCTGTCAAAGAACCGCACCTAAGCAGAGCATTATTTGGTCATGCTCCCTTATCTGCTCATGAGCTTTCGAGAGAAAGCCCTATTCTCGTTAACTGCGACCTCATAGTTAAGCTCAAATAGGTGTATTCATTTTAGGTATCCTGTAGGCTAATATATTTTTTCCTCATTGGACACTAGAATACATGAAGGCTTTAAACCACCTTTCCACACAGATGAGAGTACTCTGTCTATTAGGGCACAGGTACATATATTTTAAAATGTACTCTCTTGTTCAAACATCAACTTGTTTTTTCCATTACCTAAGTCACGAGATCTTCGATCAAGTAGGTATGTGTTACTATTGAGTTGTAACTCCAATGGGCCTCATTCCCATATCCATAGACACAACGGAAATCGCCTTCCGTGCAAGTCCTTTGTGAAAGGGTCTGCCAGATTTTTCTTAGTGCGTATATAATTCACAGTAATCACTCCGGAGTTTCTCAGTTTTCTGACAGATTTAAGCCTACGCTTCACATGTCTGGAGGACTTCATATTATCCTTGGTACTTATGACTTTAGCCAACACTGTTTGATTATCGCAGTACATCAGGATTGCCGGTATTGGTTTCTCAACCAACAGCAAGTCCAACAGAAGTTCTCTTAGCCATTCAGGCTCAATAGTGGCTGTGTCAAGTGTTACAAGTTCTGCTTCCATGGTTGACCTCATCAATATGGTATGTTTGCAAGATCTCCATGAAACTGCAGCACCAGCTAAAGTAAACACGTAGCCACTTGTAGCTTTGATCTCATTCGCATCAGAGATCCAATTGGAATAGTTGTATCCTTTTAATATAGAAGGATATCCAATAAAAGTAATTCCAAGAGATGTTGTGCCTTTCAAGTAACGCAACACTCTTTCAAGTGCCTCCCAGTGATCATCTCCTGGATTACATGTAAACCGACTTAATTTACTCACAGCAAATGAAATGTCAGGTCTTGTGGCACTAGCTAAATACATGAGTGACCTAATAATTTGTGAATATCTTAATTGATCTTTTCCTGGCCCTTGGTTCTTTCAAAGCTTAATGCTCGCATCATAGGGCGCTGGAGAAATTTTACAATTCTCATAGCCAAAATGGCTTAAGATTTTGTCAGCATAATGGGATTGGCTCAAAGTGATCCCATCCTTGTTCTTGATCAATTTAATATTCAGAATGACATTTGCCTCTCCTAAGTCTTTCATATCAAAGCATCGAGACAAGAAAGATTTGACCTTGTCAATTACGGCAGTGTTTGTTCCAAATACAAGTATGTCATCCACATACAGGCACAAGATCACTCTTTGACCCCCACCATAATGGTAATATACACATTTTTCAGCGTCATTCACAACAAAGCCAACAGATGTCAAAGTTTTATCAAACTTCTCGTGCCATTGTTTAGGTGCTTGCTTTAGACCATATAAGGATTTCAATAATCTACATATCTTATTTTCCTGTCCAGAAATCACAAAATCATCCGGTTGATCCATATAGATTTCTTCCTCCAACTCTCCATTAAGAAAAGTTGTCTTTACATCCATTTGATGAACATGTATACCATAAGAAGATACTAACGCAAGGAGCACTCTGATGGTAGTTAGTCCGACGACAGGAGAATAGGTATCAAAGAAATCTTCTTCCTCTTTCTGGGTGTAACCCTTGGCAACAAGTTTTGCCTTGCACTTCTCAATAGTACCTTCAAACCTTAGTTTCTTTTTAAAGATCCACTTACATCCTACAGGTTTACGCCTGATAGGACGATCAGTGATCTCCCAAGTCCCGTTAGCCATAATAGCGTCCATCTCGCTACAGACTGCTTCTTTCCAATACTCAGTAGCAGAAGACGCATAAGTCTTTGAAAGAGTCTTTGGCACATCATTCACGAGGTATACAATAAAGTCCTCACCAAAGGTTTTCTCAACCCTTTGTCTCTCGCTCATGCGAGGAGCTTTTGCGATTAGATCATTATCCTCCTCAGGGATATCACATATTGGTTCAGAAATGGTGGGAAGTTTAGAAATTTGATTATTCTCACTTTTAATATTTTCATTTTGAGTATTCTCGGTTCGTGAAGTAATGCCTGCAGTTCTCATAGAAAAATAATCCTCAAAGAATGAAGCATCTCTAGACTCCATTATTGTGTTAGCAATAATCTCAGGAGTTTCTGATTTAACTACTAAAAATATATAGGTTGTGCTATTTTGAGCATATCGTAGAAAAATACAATCGATTGTTTTAGGTCCAAACTTTCTCTTTTTTTGCAATGGTATATTGACATTTGCCAAACAACCCAAAGTTCGCAGAAAATTGACATTCGATTTTCTCCCCTTCCATCCCTCATATGGAGTAATCTCACTCTTTTTAGTGATTACTCTATTTAGGATGAAAGTTGTTGTCAATATAGCTTCCCCCCACCATGTTTAGGCATACCAGCATTCTCTAATATGGCATTAAACAAGTCTGTTAATGTCTGGTTTTTCCTCTCAGCTACCCCATTTGATTGGGGTGAATATGGTGGTGTAAATTCATGGACTATTCCTTGATCAGAATAGAATTGGGAAAATTCATGAGAGATGTACTCCTCCACGATCAGACCTTAATCTTTCTATTTTCTTATCTAGTTGGTTCTCAACCTCGGCCTTACAAGTCTTAAAGAAGTTTAAAGTTTCATCCTTAGTTTTTAGCAAAAACAAATAGCAATAGCGTGTTCCATCATCAATAAAAGTTTAAAAAATATCTTTTGCCTTCTTTTGCCAACAATCCATTCATTTCACACAAATCTGAATGAACAAGATATAATGGTGCCAAGTTATTTTCGTCCTCTAACCCCTTAAAGGGTTTGCGAGGTTGCTTTGCTTGCACACATGACTGACACTTTGATCCTTTGACAATTTTACATTTTGGAATTAAATCTAATCTGGACATTGTAGTAATACTATCAAAACCAATATGACAGAAATGAGAATGTCAAATATTTTCTCATATTTATTTAAACTAGTTGCAACATTCAGATTATAACAAGACTCTAAAGTACTTAGGCAGAACAAGACTCCGCTCTCATAGCCTTTACTAACAAAATTCCCGAACTTAGACATTGCAATTTTATTTGACTTAAAGACTAGTTTATAACCGTTCCTGCATAGTACAGAACCACTAACGTGGTTCTTATTTATTGTAGGAGCATGCTGCACGTTCTTCAAGTGGATAATCTTCCCTGAAGTAAGTTTCAGATCCACCGTGCCAACACCAAGAATAGAAGCATGCGACCTGTTTCTCATTAGGACGGAGGAAGCCCCTGCTGCCTGGTAAGAAGAAAACAAAGAAATAACATAACATACTTGAACATTAAAACCAGTATCAATTCACCAATCAGTGGATTGATATGCTGAAAAAACAACAGGAGAATTACTATACCCTCCTGAAGTCGAGACTTCGCCTATGATCACATTGACAACCTTTTTTGGTTGTTCACCATCTTTGCTCTTGCGAAAATGACAGTCTTTCGCCATATGATCATTTTCCCCACACACAAAGCAGGTGATGTTCCTCATATCCTTCTTCTCAGTTTTTTTAAAGCTAGTTGTTTTGTTCGGTTTGTTGGATTTGTACTTCTTTGCAATAGTCTTTTTCTATATAAAATTTGCATTATTTTGACCAGAAGTGCTGGGTGCATATTTTGCTCTTGCCTTTTCTTCCACATCGAGGGTAGCAATGATATCTTCAATAGAAATCTCCTCCCTCTTGCGTTTCAAGCTAGTGGCAAAATCCCGCCAAGAAACAAGAAGTTTGACGACAATGCCGCAGCCACAAACTTAGGAGGCAACACACAGCCCTGGTGCACAATCTCACCAACCAATAGCTGGAGATCATGAGCTTGTCCAATTATGCACTTAGCCTCATCCATGCTAAAGTCGAAGAATTGCTCACACATGTAGAGCCAGCGCCCTGCCTCTGCCTCTGCATATTTGTGTTCTAATGCATCCCACAACTCTGTAGCGGACTTATAGTCCATATACACATCGTAGAGCTGATATGCCAGAATGGTCAGAATGCAGCCAAGAGCAGTGTTGTTCGCATTATCGAACTACATGTACTGATCAATTGTAAATGGATACTGCGGGTGGATTACCTGCCATAGCCCCAAAGACATGAGCCAGAACTTGGCTCTAGTATGCCATCTACGAAAATTCTGACCAGAAAACCTCTCAGGTTTCATAGCATCAGAAGCTCCAGCCATAGTTGTGTTGCAACAAAGATTACAATAAGGTTTCTGGAATGTTGAAAATGAGGGCAATATTTTAATTCCAAATTTTAATAGAAAATGGATATTGCAAAAGACTAATGATGCATAAATCAGTACTAACAGCAGGCAACTTATTGTACTTCACAATATAAGCAAAAACAGAATGTAAACAAGTCAATCAGTCACATGAAAGACTTACAAATGAGTTCGATGAAGAACAGGAAGCAGCGTAGACGCGGACTCGATGCAGTGCCCAAACGTAGATGAATCAGTGAAATGGCAGCAACGTAGATGTGCGCTGCCCAGAAACCTTATTGCCGCCCCCCGTGCAGGTCTTCACAGCAGCAACGGCTTGGAGATACCGCTCCCCTTCTTCAAGGTGCACGCCGAGAAGAAGAGTCGACGAGGTTCAGACGGCGCAATACAACAACACAGTTTGCAAAAGGAAGAAAAGAAGGAATGGAGGTATTTGTTCTACGCACTATACTCTAGACGTCTCAAGGCATATATATATGGATGCAGACTGTGAACGGACTGATTAAATAGTCATGTACCCACTGATAACTGACACACATAACCAGTCATTTACCCACTAGTAACTTTCTGTCATTATCACCCAATAAAGCCTCAAATTCAAACATTTGAACCTCATTCAACAGAGAGGGAAATGCACGGTTCAGTAAAAATAAGGTGAGTCACAAGTCACGCAATTTTTCACACAAAAATATGTGAATGCGCGCACGTGCGTGCGCGCGCGCGTGTGTTTAGGCAAAGCCCTCCTCATGCCACCCTCATTCATGTGTCATATGTTTTAAAGAGTCGCGAGGACTCCACCTTATATGTTGGTCACCTCCATCTTGCCTTAGCAATATGGTACTAAACCATACATGCTTTGGAATTATAGAAAATAGGTCTCACTCACATGGGCCAATTTCCAACAGTATCAAGGTCCTGGTGCTGCTATATTTTCACGTTTGATTTCTCATATCAGAATGTATAATTTTAGAGAATCTAAATAATGCTATAGCGTTCTGACTGTATAGCATGTGGCCGTTCGATCAGGGCTCCGTGGACGCATCAGATGTCATCTTGAGAAGCTTCCCGAGTCTTCCTCTCTCGACATGCGCACATCCCATTTCTCCCCTTCTCCATTGATCCAGATTCCAACAAGACCTTTCTGTTACTGTCTCTCTCCACGCATCACTGATGACCTATTCACCATCGTCAGTAGGCACCCAGCGAGGCGACACGGTGACTACAGGTGGAGAAGCCAGTGCGGAAACAAGTGAGCACATTGTTATGGACCAACCTAAGTGTGAGAGTGGGCGGTGTGTGTCATGGGCTGGGCGGTCATTCGACTGGATAGTGGCCAGTCCCAAACAGCAAGCGGATGGCTAGGTACTACAAAAGAAAGCAACCGCAATGAACAAAGGCATCGAAGATCAGAAGAAAATTATAGAAGGCATCGCCTCAGCTCTCTTCCTCCCCAAACTCTGTTCCTTCGCCTCCAACTTCTTTCCCTGATTTCCCAGTCCAAATTGTTTCTCCTTCCCAGCTTGATTTGCTCCTCCCAGTCCTTGCTTCCTATTCTCCCCAATCTGTATATTCAAGTACTTGTACCCTGTGTATGGATTGGCAAACTAGCTCTTGTATTGGTGTTCATTTGTGTCATCATGTGGGATCGTAACAATATGGTATCAGAGCATTCGATCCTTGTGGTTTTGTGCTCCGAGGCGGCCATGAGCGATGCTGAGAAGGAGAGCAAAGCGTGGTGCAAGGCGATGTTGGATAAGTTACTCTTTGATGTGAGGAAGCAAACGTTGAAGATGGAAGACACGGTAGTCCTGAAGGAACTAGCAGTCGGTGTGATGGCCATCGTCCAGCCACTCGGCGCACCCGTTCACGCCTGGCCACTGTGACCACACCGATGCCCTCCCCTGTCTCCACCGTGGACCATGTTGTGGCGGCAGCTACTCCAGGCGCAGATGCCGCCCTCGCCCCCGAGTTGCCCACCAAGTGTTCGACGTCGTGCCCCGACCCCAATGCCAGCTACGCCAAGGTCACAGCTGTGTTCTTGCTCTCGACGGGTGTGACCATAGCCATCTGGGTGCATGCAGAGCCCATGAACGACTTGCGAACGTCTCCTCATTGAAGTCCTTTGCTACTGGCAAGTTGGACACCGCGATGCCCGTCAGGTGTGCACCCTCGCCCCCGAGTCACCAACCAAGTGCTCGACGTCGAGCCCCGACCCCAAGGTCGGCTACGCCAAGGTCGCGGTCGTGTCCCTACTCTCAAGAGGTGTGACCACAGCCATCCGGGCGCGTGTGGAGCCTGCAAACGTCTCCTCGTCAAAGTCCTTCGCCACCAGCAAGTTGGACACAACAACGTCCACTGGGTGTTTGATGAATTATTCCGATGAAGACAACCCCGAGTTCTCCCTCAACCACCGCCATGCTGGATCTCGCCGTCTTTGGCCTCGCACTGTCAAAAGCTGCAATTCTGGTGTACACTGACATTGGTAACTTCACCGCGCACCAGCTATTTGAAGAAATGCTCCTACACGCCGATGTTGACTCCGAGGCTTGTCCATGGTTAAGTGCAGGACCTGCACTCATCTTCACTCCTACCGGGTCCTATCTAGACCTCACACCACCATTCACCATGGTGCCTGATGCCAACGACAATCTGGTCTTGGTCATGCAGCTGGACACCTCTCCAGTCGGCACTCACTCAAGCAACCCCATCTCCACACCGAGCGGTATCGCCACCAACTCCCCTGGCTATGGCAGCGAGCTCGATTGCCGATGTCTCCTTTGTCTCCATGGCACCCGCAAGTTGTTTGATGAAAGGCATGTCATAAATACATTTGTGATGTATCCATCATCAAGGATGATGACGGAGCGGAACCATGACCGCCACCCGTGCCAGTGGAGATCGCAGGAGACGGAATTGAAGTACGGCCAACACCATGGTCGTCATTCATCATCTATAGAGCAGGAATGCAGCTGAAGCATGGTGGAGGTGAGCTATGGACAACACCATGGCAGTCATTCCAGTGTAATCGAGGCGACTGTAGCTGAAGTGGCCATGGCCACCACCTGCTCAAGCTAGCTCCGGCCAAAGGCATCAGAGTACAAATTGGTTGTCGAGAAGCATCATTTGTCCCATATCAGTTTGGGGCTTGTTGAAGATCTCCATCCAAGGATATGCAATTGGGCACTACTCCAGTTTAGGAGAAATCGCCTTGACTTGACCGAGAGGAATGAACCACAGCCTACTGCAGAAGGTAGCTCTTATCTAACCCTTTAATGTGTGACATGGGCTAATAAGTGGGAAATTCATGAGCTGAAGCAGGTGGGTAATCTGGGAGCTGGTAGTACACTTATTTCTATTTTCACTATGCAACCAATGCTCCCATGGCCACCGCCTCTAGAATTCTTTCTATAAAGTTGGTACCTTAGTTGTGGGTGGCTTTTGATTGGAGAACTTGGGAAGGGCATGAAATATATGCATCTACTTGGCAGAAGAGGAAAATTGATTTGGCACTACAAGGAGAATGTCATTGTCTTGCCTGATCCTTCATTGGGTGGTCAGTGCACAGGGTGGTAGCAGGATCAATTCAAAATACTAAAATGAGGTCCTCTTGCATACTCATCCAGAGTCTTAGAGAATTCTACTATGTCCTAGTGTATTTATGTGAGGAAGGAGTAACTAAGTCAAGATCAGCACTTCACACCAATCGGATTCACCTTCAGACTGTTGCTTCTATGAAGAGGACATCTACAGAAGTGAGACAACATCTTAATGGTGGGATGAATCAACACCATTTTGATGTTGAGGGACTTCAAGTTAGGACCATGAACACCCATCTTTATCACATGAAGGATATGTTGCAAAGTTTTGCCAATGGGCTAGGGGCCTATACCGTGGCTCAAGATTGACCTTCTATTTACTGCTTTCTCACTTCACGAAATTTCAAGGGATTTCAAGAGCTATTGAATGATTTTGAGTTACCAGTGTGTGGCTGCAGTAGTCCTACACAACTCTCAGTTTCTCTTAGGGGACTTTTGGCCTGCAGATGTTGTGGGCACATTTATGTGGTGTACACCAAAGGAGAAAGTTTTACTTACTTCCACCTTGGGCAAGTATGGTCTCCCATGTGCTTACAAGTTGAAGGATCAAGATGTCAGTTGGTGCGCAAGGGAATTGCAGATGCTGTGGGACCCTGGTGGTTTCAAGCTTCTTCTGACTTCATGGCGTCGGCTTGGGGACAAGCCAAAATTCAAGGAGGGAGGGATGTGATGGACCAACTTGAGTATGAGAGTGGGCAGTGTGTGTCATGGGCTGGGCGGTAGTTGGACTGGAGGGTGGCCAGGCCCAACAACAAGTGGATGGCTTGGCACTACAAAAGAAAGAAACTGCAACGAACAAAGGCATCGAAGATCAGAAGAAAATTATAGAAGGCATCGCCTCGGCTCTCTTCCTCCCAAAACTTCGTTCCTTCCCCTCCAATTTCTTTCTCTGATTTCCCAGCCCAAATTGCTTCTCCTTCCCAACATGATTTGCTCCTCCCAGTCCTTGCTTCCTATTCTCCCCAATTTGTATCTTCAACAACTTGTACCCTGTGTTTGGATGGGCAAACTAGCTCTTGTATTGGTGTTGATTTGTGCCATCAAGTGGGATCGTAACACACATCGTTGGAGGTTGTGTTCCTCGCATCTACAAGGCCCACAGCCATGTGGCCATGCAGGAGCATGGCGAGAAGTCGCGACGACCCAGCGAGCATGGCAGGGAGCACAAGGCTATAGGCGAGCGCGGGGAAGAGCGGCCATGTGGTTGCAGGGGAGCGCGACAGCGTGCGGCCCATTGATGTTTTAATTGTTGGCAAGCTCCTTGGTGGTTCTCCAACGGTTCCAATTTTTTATGAATTTTATTGATTTTTTTGCCTTTTTGTGAAACTTGACTGAAACTCTTAAAACCCACTTTAATTATTGAAACTTTTTTTTGTGTGGAACTCTCCGAAAATTGAAGTTTGTGTTGAAACTCAATCGAAACTCTTCTGAAACATGAAGTTTCAACTTCCAAACTTGTGTTCTAGTTTTGAAACCCTCTGAAACGTGCTTTGAAACTCTTTGGACTTTTAAACTCAATCTTGAAATGTGGCTGAAACTTGGTTGAAACATTAAAATTCTTTCATGAAACTTGAAGCTTGAGCTTGGAACTCGCTTTTGAGATGTCAAGTTTTAGTTTTGAAACTCTTCGAACCTAAAGTTTCAATTTGTCAGTTTCTAAAACTTTCTAGTGAAACCTTATGTTCCAAACCTAAAACTTGCTGAAAGATGTCATTTTTTGAAACTTGAATTTTGTTGAAACTTAGGTCTTGAACTTGAATATTACCGAAACCTTCTTAAATATGGAACTTGAAACTCGTTGGAACTTGCCAAAACCTGCAAAACTTGAAATTTGAAACTTGTTGAAATGTATGAAACATATATCATCAAATGGAACTTTATGAAATTGATATATCATTAGAAATCCATTCCAACGGTATAGCGTGGCTAGCAGTTTACATAATTTTATTACTCCATCTTCCAAGTGTTAAACAATGTGAATAGCTGCAAACTAACCATCCTCTAGTTACTAAATATGTGAACTCTCATGTGAGCTATCATATGGGATTTCGATTGATCATATTTGTAACAATTTGAGATGGTGGAGGTGTTGGTGATATGCCTTAGAGGCAATCATAGAGATGATTGTATCACGTCTATGCTTATGAGTTATTGAATAAATGTTATTTTGTTCCTTGAATGAATCATCATTGTCGTAGCAAACAAAGACTAAACAGTAAGAGAAAAGGGGACATCCGCTACTCTCGGGGGAGATGAAGGGTCCTCGGAAAGGGGATCAACAGTTAGTGGATATGTATTGATCGATTACTTCTGAAAAACCGAAAAATCTCTCCCTTTACATGGGGGGTGCCCCCTATTTATAGCCCTATTTTTATATTACCATCTTAACCCTATACCCTATGGGGGTACTGTACGCGTAGGGGCTGCAGGGACTTTTCATCCCCCTACACGTAGGTCTCGATCCATGGTAAATCTTCCTGCGCTTGGTCCATTTGACTGGTGCACCTGGTCCACCAGCGCACGGAGTGCTCCACCGCAAGGAACCCTCCAAGTCTTGCTAGGCACCCCGGGCCTGGTGAGGCCCCTAGGACCCTCCAGGGGTACTTTGGGTCTCCCCCGAAGGTGGTCTAGAGGGCCTGCTGCTCCGGGCCTGGTGAGGCCCTCCGGGGGTGCTTTGGACCTGCTGCTCCGGACCTTGCGAGGCCCCTAGGACCCTCCAGGGGTACTTCGGGTCTCCCCCGAAAGTGGCCCAGAGTGCCTGCTCCTCCGGACCTGGTGAGGCCCCGAAGACCCTCCGGAAGTACTTCAGGTCTCCCCCGGAGGGTCTGCTCCTCTGAGCCTTGCATGGCCCCGAGGACCCTTTGGGGGCGCTTTGGGTCTTGGTCAGAGGAGGCCCGGAGGGCCTGCTGCCTCGGGCCTTGTGTCGCCCCAGGGTGTGGCCCTGCGAGCTTGACGATGGCTTTGCCTAGCCATTGGGGCTGGTGGGGCCACCCCTCGCGGTCGAGGTCCTGCTTTGCTCAGGCTGAAATCGTGTTGTCCTTCCCGAAGGGTCCAGACACACCGCCCCCTTCGGCCTGGCGAAGCTTTGCTGCTCGTGGACGCCTTGTGGAAAAAGTAATAGGTGTAACATTTGTGGTGACGCCAGTTCAGGTCCTGTGTCCCGCCGGACTTTGTTGGGATGCGGTTCCATTGAATGAGTCGGAACCGTTCAGGTGAGTGCGGTAGACGTAATGGCTCTTGTATCTTCGTTTTTCGGGTCCTTTCGTTTTTGGTGCCCGGGTGGCTATATATATGGGGGACGCTCCAGCCCCCTTCTTTTATTCACCTGCTCTGTGAAATTTCACTCCCTTGCCTTCTCACCTTTCTTCGTTGATCTCCTCGTGTTCAGCGCGATGACGCAGCGTTCGCGAGATGGTGGGGCATCATCGGTTCTCTCGGACGAACTTGGTCGTTCTTTGGTTACCCCGTCAGTCCCGCGGTTGCTTCGGGACGAAGGAAAAATTACCGACCTGTCCCTGGTGCGCGCTTGGTTCGGAGACGGTGCCGGAGCCCTGAGAGGACAAGGCGGTGGTCTTCGTTGCCTTCTTCAACGCTGGCCTCCAGTTCCCATGCGTGGAGCTGGTGGCATGCGTGCTTCGGCTTTACGGCGTGGAGTTTTCGCAGTTGACGCCAAATTCCATCGTGAAGCTGGGCGTCTTCGAATGGGTTATCGATCTCACCGGGTGAAGCGAGAGAAGGCGTTTATTCATGTATCTTCATGATGGGCATTGCGGTAGAAGAAAAAGAAGGATCTGGGAGGCGCAACCGGGAGTGTTAACTTTCAGCCGAAGGCTCGTTGCCTTCGGTACCTACCTGCGCCCGCGTCTCGCAACAGATGGGAGACGGATTGGACGCGAAGGTGGTTCTACCACAATTCTCCGTCGGTCGATGGTCTGCAATCCGCTGGGGGTCCCATTCAGCTCGTCCCATCCCCGGAGATCGAGTTGACATCACAGGGTAAGCGGCTGCTGCGATTGTTGCTAAATGCAGTGTTTAAACCAATCTATTCGAATAGCGCGTCCTCGGTTATGGACATGCTGGGAATTTCACCGAGGTAGATTTTTCATAAAACAATTGGAATGGTCATTGTGTGAGATAACTTGTTGTTTGTGTGAAAGAACTTGATTAGTGTGTCCTTTGTGAAATCAATTGTTAACTTATTATTGTCTATTTGTTTTGAATTATGCTTTCAATCTATTATTTGTATTCAATTGCAATGTTGCATTTACGCAAAATAACCACGAAGCCATTCCTTTGGAATAAGCCATCATGTATAAATTGCATTACGTGGTATGACTTGCGAGTCTTGTGTACTCACTCTTGCTAACAAATCACGAAGTGGAGGAGTAATCTTTGCTTTTGAAGAAGAGTTCTCGAAGGTTGAGCGTTAGGGTCTTGATCGATCGGTTGCACATGGTAAATTGATGGAGCCACGAGTTATTTCGTTTATTGCAGTTTATTTCTTTATTATTGTTGCATGGCTTAATAAATGTAACACTCGACCATAAGGTCCCATGATTATTTGTTATTTAAAGTACTCGTTTATTCTTATATTCGTTGTATGGATGTGATATTTCATCAATGTTGACCTTTGTGTGCACTAAGCGTGATCTGGACTAGTGAGAATACAAGGGGTCGGTTGCATATTTGGGTCCCGACGGTGAGTCTCTTGCATGAATTGATCTTATCTCATCGTGAGTCCGTGGCGAGAGGAGGCTCGTCAAGAAATTTGCGAAGTGAGTCTGTACTTGTATGCATGGAGTCGTATGTGAAGCGTTGCGGTTGATCACGAAATCATCGCCGTTGATCCATGTCAAATCGAGGCGTAGCCATGGATCATGCCCGTTGATCTTAGTTGAGGATCATGTAATCGTCTCGTCGGCCAGCGGATTGAACCGACCTTGAACATCCAAGCACACCAACTGCCAAAATCTTTGAAATAATGGTTGGAATGATCTTTGATACACTCACGGATGTGGAGAACTTTTACAAATCGTATGCACATGAAGTGGTTTTCTCTGTTAAATTGAGTCGGCCACAAGCAAAATGAGGAAATATTATTCAAGAGTATGTTCAAGGAAAGTATAGAAAGGAGAGCGTGTAAATGTTAGTGATGATTCGGGAAAAAAGAAAGACACATAATGTGATGGAAACCGGATGTGTTGTGAGGCACATATTGTTGTCAAGCTCGCTGATGACAAAAGTATCGAATAACTTCAATGGTTGACAATCACGCCATGGTTTTGTGTCGCCAGATAAGAGGCATTTGCTAAGATCCAGCGTAATGTCGGTGAGAGGGCTAAGAGTACTTTGTTCAATTGTCATAAGGCTAGCATTGGCACCTCACGGGCATATCGACTTCTCCATGTCGGTGAGGTGGGTTTGAGAATGTTGGGTGCACACTAATGGATTTGAAAAACTATTACAGTGACCTCGAACCAAAATCAAGGATGCGGATGCACAAATGTTTGTGGCACAACTTGGCGAAAAAGGAGTAAATCCGACCTTCTTTTATGAGTTTATGGTGGATGAACAAGGACGACTTGTTCGTGTATTTTAGGATGCTTTATGGGGAAAAACTATAGTGTTTTTGGTGATGTGGTTTGAGTAGATGCAACATATACCACCAACGATATAACATGAAATTTGTGCCATTCTTTGGAGTCAATCATCACTTGCAAAGTGTTTTCCTTAGGCGACATTCTTAGCGATGAAAAGATCGAGTCATATGTATGGTTGTTTAAGACCTTTCTTAAGGCTATGAGTGGAGTAGCACCTCATCTAATCTGTAGATGAAGATCACGAGCATGAAGGCTGCTATTGCTCGGATGCTACAGATCTGACTCATAGACTTTGCATGTGGCATATCATGGAAAAGGTATCGAGAAGGTCAGACCCTCTTTAAGAAAAGATGAAAATTTTTGGGAAAGACTAAACAAGTGTGTTTGGGGGTGAGAATTGAGATGATTTTGTGTCGAGAATGGAATTCTATCATATGATTATGACCTCATGGGAAATGATTGGTTTTCACTAGGTTTGCTATTAAGTGACTCATGGATTAGGTATATTTTTGGACATACCTCTAGTAGGAATGCTTAGGACTACATCACGTTCGGAGTGCAAATTCTTTTTAACAGTTTCATTCGTAGAAAGTTGACCTTTGTCGAGTTACGCTGGGTTTGACCTGACTTTGGAGTGCCGGCGCCAAGAGGAGTTGGCCAGGCAATGCAAGTCTTCACACCACTCCTAAATTGATGACACCATGGGACATGGAGAAGCAATGTAGTGTGATATATACACATGAAGTTTTGATAAATTTGAGGAACAAATCGTATGCAAGAGACCATTGCATTATTCAAGGTATTTGGTGTGAAGATATAAAATGTTTCACCATCGACCTATCGGAAAAGATCGAGTTGTTCAAATGAACAAATCGAACATGTTCGTAGGTGCTCTGTAAATTTTATGAGTCTATGGCATCCCATGTCGTCATATCGTACAAGTGCTTAGAGAGAAGCAAAATGAGATACCATCGATTTATATTATGAAGCGATGGGAGAAAAGATGTAAAAGGTGTGTCGTATGTGATATTTTTCTATGGTATTTTCTTTCCTTCTCGATCACTTATAGTCCAACTTTCCTTTCATTTCTGATTTTGTACAATAGTCTTGATCGGATCTTCAATTATACGAGAACTATTCTTTGATGAGAAGGTAACCTACTAGATGAAAAGCCTAACGATCCTATGGAGGTGGCGATCGGAAAAGATTTGATTCACGCAACAAGTTTGAAGATCTTATTCAAATGGCCAGAACTCGAACAAGGAATGGACTTTTATATTCTAGTTTATCGAACCTAGTACAACCTCTCCAAAGATCACGCTTTTCTCTGACGGTTCAAAAGCAGGATGAATATGAATCTTTCCTTGGTAGTAAAATTCCAAATGAGGTCGATATACATCCACCAAATGATATCAACTCGAAGGAGATGCAAAAGAATTAAGAAGAGCAAAGAAAGAAGAATGAAGTAAGGGTAGAAGTAAGGACGTGTCGAAAATGTAAGCAAGAAGGATCATGATGCGAAATTGCCCAAACAATGTTGTTGGTGATATTTCAAGTTAGTGTAACCTTTTGAGATGAATTGAACAATGTACTCTAGTTAATATGCAGGTTAACTCCTTTTTTTATTCTAGTTTGACTCTACGCATAAGAAGAATTTTGATCCTATGAAGTAGTCACATGTATATGTCAATTCCTTTTGAAGTGGAGAATTTAGTTAATCATTTTCAATTTTGTGTTGGCCCAGGCTGGATACTAGGCAGAGGTAAACAAGTACTAATCCGCCATTTAAAGCACATCTTTGGGTTTTCACCAATGCAACAACATCGTATACTAGTATATACATGCATGTCGTCATTTCCTCCATGTGGTTGAGCCGTATGGAGTATAGATATTGGCCCAGGCTGAAATGAGCAGGCGGGGCGGGGGCCGTCGCGAGCGGATCTCGTGTTGTCGGCGCTCGTCGCCATCCTCTGGCGTGGGTTCGCCGCCACACATCGCGCCAACGCGGCCGCCTTGGGCAAAGCCGCGACCATCGTCTGCCGGAGGCGCGCGGCGCCAGGCGACACGAGATTGAGAACCAGGCTGACGATGTGTTTTTACGGCTTCCCTCGGCTGTTTCTGGGGTTTCGCAAAAGTTAGATTTCCTAATTGCGGGCGTTTAAGTGTAAGCGCACCCACCTCCATCTGCGACCATCCGATCGGCCTCCTAGGTCTTGATACATAGTTTCTAAGTTTGCCGACTACGGTGGTTTCCACGATCCGGCGCCATATATATATATATATCGATGCGGTGTGAAATAAGCGATTAAATAGTCATTTACCTCACGGTAGCTGACACATAACCGATCATTTACCCACTGGTAACTATCTGTCATCATCACCCAATAAAGCATCAAATTCAAGCGAGAGAACACACACACATGGTTCGGTAAAAATAAGGTGGACTTAGTGCATGAGTGGCGCGCCATGTCACGGCAGGTCTCGCATGAAGTCACAAATCACGTAATTTTCCGTGTAAATGCAGCGAATGCGCATGCGTCTGCATGCACGTGTGTGTGTTTATAAAGCCCTCTGTGCTACTCTCATCCATGTGTCACATGTTTCAAAGAGTGGCAATGACTCCACCTTATATATTGGTCATCTCCACCTTATCTTAGCAATATGGTACTAAACCATACATTCTTTGAAATTATAGAAAATGAGTCTCACTCATATGGGGCAATTTCAACAATCGCCCAATTTCAAAGCAAGAAACAAAAATATATCAAAGATATTGTCTTTGAAGTACTATTAATATACGAGTCTTTTAGTGTAAGTCCTATCTGGGTTGAACTTGCACCTAGAATGACAAGATTCATCTTCTCACGGTGATGAATGGACTATGCCTTGAATTCACAGACTTTTATGATTAGATTTCACTTGAAATCTCAGCCGATACTAAGTTTGTCAAAGAACACTTTTCATGAGCATTATTTGGTCATGCTCCTTATACGCTCATGAGCTTTGAGAAAGCCCTATTCTCGATTTCTGACCTCATAGTTAAGCTCAAATAGGTGTATTCATTTTAGGTATCACTGTAGGCTAATATATTTTTCCTCATTGGACACTAGAATACATGAAGGCTTTAAACCACCTTTCCACCGGATGAAGTACTCATCTATTAGAGACGCAGTACATATATTTTAAAATGTACTCTCTTGTTCAAACATCAACTTGTTTTTCCATTACCTAAGTCACGAGATCTTGATCAAGTAGGTATGTGTTACTATTGAGTTGTAACTCAATGGGCCTCATTCCCATATCCATAGACACAGCGAAATCGCCTTAGTGCAAGTCCTTTGTGAAAGTGCGCGATTTTCTTAGTGCGTATATAATTCCACGATAATCACTCGGAGTTTCTCGGTTTTCAGATTTAAGCCTCGCCACATGTGGAGGACTTCATATTATCCTTGGTACTTATGACTTTAGCCAACAACTGTTTGATTATCGCGATTACATCGAGTTGCGGTATTGGTTTCTCAACCAGCGGCAAGTCCAGAAGTTCTCTTAGCCATTCGGGCTCAATAGTGGTATGTCAAGTGTTACAAGTTACGCTTCCATGGTTGACCTCATCAATATGGTATGTTTGCAAGATCTCCATGGCTGCGGCACCGGCTAAAGTAAACACGTAGCCACTTGTAGCTTTGATCTCATTACATCGAGATCCAATTGGAATAGTTGTATCCTTTTAATATAGAAGGATATCAATAAAAGTAATTCAAGAGAGATGTTGTGCCTTTCAAGTAGTAACACTCTTTCAAGTGCCTCCAGTGATCATCTCTGGATTACATGTAAGCAGAGCTTAATTTACTCACGACAAATGAAATGTCGAGGTCTTGTGGCACTAGCTAAATACATGAGTGACCTAATAATTTGTGAATATCTTAATTGATCTTTTCACGGCCCTTGGTTCTTTCAAAGCTTAATGCTCGCATCATAGAGTATTGGAGAAATTTTACAATTCTCATAGCCAAAATGGCTTAAGATTTTGTCGACATAATGGGATTGGCTCAAAGTGATCCCATCCTTGTTCTTGATCAATTTAATATTCGAATGACATTTGCCTCTCCTAAGTCTTTCATATCAAAGCATCGAGACAAGAAAGATTTGACCTTGTCAATTCTGGCGATGTTTGTTCCAAATACAAGTATGTCATCCACATCTGAGCACAAGATCACTCTTTGACCCCACCATAATGGTAATATACACATTTTTCCATTCTTCAAAGCCAGCATGTCAAACTTCTCGTGCCATTGTTTAGGTGCTTGCTTTAGACCATATAAGGATTTCAATAATCTACATATCTTATTTTCTGTCCGAGAAATCACAAAATCATCAGGTTGATCCATATAGATTTCTTCCTCAACTCTCCATTAAGAAAAGTTGTCTTTACATCCATTTGATGAACATGTATACCATAAGAAGATACTAGCATAAGGAGCACTCGATGGTAGTTAGTCAAACGACGGAGAATAGGTATCAAAGATCTTCTTCCTCTTTCAGGTGTAACCCTTGGCAACAAGTTTTGCCTTGCACTTCTCAATAGTACCTTCAAACCTTAGTTTCTTTTAAAGATCCACTTACATCCTCTGTTTCGCTGATAGGGCGATCAGTGATCTCCCAAGTCCGATTAGCCATAATAGCGTCCATCTCGCTCTGTTGCTTCTTTCAATACTCGATGCGAGAAGCGTAAGTCTTTGAAAGAGTCTTTGGCACATCATTCCGAGGTATACAATAAAGTCCTCACCAAAGGTTTTCTCAACCCTTTGTCTCTCGCTCATCGAGAGCTTTGCGATTAGATCATTATCCTCCTCGGGGATATCACATATTGGTTCGAAATGGTGGGAAGTTTAGAAATTTGATTATTCTCACTTTTAATATTTTCATTTTGAGTATTCTCGGTTCAGTGAAGTAATGCTAGTTCTCATAGAAAAATAATCCTCAAAGAATGAAGCATCTCTAGACTCCATTATTGTGTTAGCAATAATCTCGGAGTTCGATTTAACTACTAAAAATATATAGGTTGTGCTATTTTGAGCATATCGTGAAAAATACAATCGATTGTTTTAGGTCCAAACTTTCTCTTTTTTGCAATGGTATATTGACATTTGCCAAACAACCCAAAGTTCATGAGAAAATTGACATTCGATTTTCTCCTTCCATCCCTCATATGGAGTAATCTCACTCTTTTTAGTGATTACTCTATTTAGGATGAAAGTTGTTGTCAATATAGCTTCCCCCACCATGTTTAGGCATACCATTCTCTAATATGGCATTAAACAAATCTGTTATTATGCGGTTTTCCTCTCGGCTACCCCATTTGATTGGGGTGAATATAGTGGTGTAAATTCATGGACTATTCCTTGATCGAGAATAGAATTGGGAAAATTCATGAGAGATGTACTCCTCCACGATCGGACCTTAATCTTTCTATTTTCTTATCTAGTTGGTTCTCAACCTCGGCCTTACAAGTCTTAAAAGTTTAAAGTTTCATCCTTAGTTTTTAGCAAAAACAAATAGCAATAGCGTGTTCCATCATCAATAAAAGTTTAAAAATATCTTTTGCCTTCTTTTGCCAACAATCCATTCATTTCACACAAATCTGAATGAGACAAGATATAATGGTGCCAAGTTATTTTAGTCCTCTAACCCCAAAGGGTTTGCGAGGTTGCTTTACACATAGTGACACTTTGATCCTTTGACAATTTTACATTTTGGAATTAAATCTAATCTGGACATTGTAGTAATACTATCAAAACCAATATGAGAAATGAGAATGTCAAATATTTTCTCATATTTATTTAAACTAGTTGCAACATTGATTATAACAAGACTCTAAAGTACTTAGCGAGAACAAGACTCGCTCTCATAGCCTTTACTAACAAAATTCCCGAACTTAGACATTGCAATTTTATTTGACTTAAAGACTAGTTTATAACCGTTCTGCATAGTGCAGAACCACTAACGTGGTTCTTATTTATTATGAGGAGCATCTTACGTTCTTCAAGTGGATAATCTTCCACGAAGTAAGTTTGGATCCATAGTACCAACACCAAGAAGAAGCATGCGACTGTTTCTCATTAGGGCCGGAGAAGCCCTGGCACTGGTAAGAAGAAAACAAAGAAATAACATAACATACTTGAACATTAAAACGGTATCAATTCACAATCGGTGGATTGATATCTTTGAAAAAAACAGGAGAATTACTATACCCTCCTGATCGAGACTTAGCCTATGATCACATTGACAACCTTTTGGTTGTTCACCATCTTTGCTCTTGCGAAAATGGATGTTCGCCATATGATCATTTTCCCCACACACAAGCGGTGATGTTCCTCATATCCTTCTTCTCGGTTTTTAAAGCTAGTTGTTTTGTTCGGTTTGTTGGATTTGTACTTCTTTGCAATAGTCTTTCTATATAAAATTTGCATTATTTTGACGAAGTCTTTGGGTGCATATTTTGCTCTTGCCTTTTCTTCCACATAGGGTAGTGATATCTTCAATAGAAATCTCCTCCCTCTTGCGTTTCAAGCTAGTGGCAAAATCCGCCAAGAAACAAAAGTTTGGCGACAATCATGACCACAAACTTAGGAGGCAACACACGATACAGTGCACAATCTCACCAACCAATAGGCGGAGATCATGAGCTTGTCAATTATGCACTTAGCCTCATCCATGCTAAAGTCGAAGAATTGCTCACACATGTAGAGCCAGCGCCCTGCCTCTGCCTCTGCATATTTGTGTTCTAATGCATCCCACAACTCTGTAGCGGACTTATAGTCCATATACACATCGTAAATATGCGGAATGGTGAGAATCGACCAAGAGCAGTGTTGTTCGCATTATCGAACTACATGTACTGATCAATTGTAAATGGATACTGCGGGTGGATTACCTGCCATAGCCCCAAAGACATGAGCCAGAACTTGGCTCTAGTATGCCATCTGAAAATTCTGACGAGAAAACCTCTCAGGTTTCATAGCATCAGAAGCTCCAGCCATAGTTGTGTTGCAACAAAGATTACAATAAGGTTTATGGAATGTTGAAAATGAGGGCAATATTTTAATTCCAAATTTTAATAGAAAATGGATATTGCAAAAGACTAATGATGCATAAATCAGTACTAACAGCAGGCAACTTATTGTACTTCACAATATAAGCAAAAACAGAATGTAAACAAGTCAATCAGTCACATGAAAGACTTACAAATGAGTTCGATGAAGAGCGAGAGCGTGAGCCGGACTCGATCACGATGCCCAAGCGTAGATGAATGGTGAAATGGCGACAGCGTAGATGTCGCTGCCCGAAACCTTATTACGCCCGTGCGAGTCTTCACGGCAACGGCTTGGAATCGCTCCCCTTCTTCAAGGTGCCGCAGAGAAGAAGAGTCGGCGAGTTGACGGCGCAATACAACAACACGAGTTTGCAAAAGGAAGAAAAGAAGGAATGGAGGTATTTGTTCTCGCACTATACTCTAGGCGTCTCAAGGCATATATATATGGATCACGGTATGAGCGGATGATTAAATAGTCATGTACCAGCGATAAGCGACACACATAACCGTCATTTACCCACTAGTAACTACATCATTATCACCCAATAAAGCCTCAAATTCAAACATTTGAACCTCATTCATGAGAGAGAAATGCAGTTCGATAAAAATAAGGTGAGTCACAAGTCACGCAATTTTCACACAAAAATATGTGAATCTGCGCGCACGTCGTGCGCCCAGCGTGTGTTTAGGCAAAGCCCTCCTCATACCACCCTCATTCATGTGTCATATGTTTTAAAAAGTCGCGAGGACTCCACCTTATATGTTGGTCACCTCCATCTTGCCTTAGCAATATGGTACTAAACCATACATGCTTTGGAATTATAGAAAATAGATCTCACTCACATGGGCCAATTTCCAAAAGTATCAAGGTCCTGGTGCTGCTATATTTTCACGTTTGATTTCTCATATCAGAATGTATAATTTTAGAGAATCTAAATAATGCTATAAGCGTTATTTGTATAGCATGTGGCCGTTCGATCGAGGGCTCAGTGGGCGCATCAAATGTCATCTTGAAGCTTCAGTCTTCCTCTCTCGACATGCGCACATCCCATTTCTCCCCTTCTCCATTGATCCAGATTCCAACAAGACCTTTCTGTTACTGTCTCTCTCCACGCATCACTGATGACCTATTCACCATCGTCAGTAGGCACCCAGCGAGGCGACACGGTGACTACAGGTGGAGAAGCCAGTGCGGAAACAAGTGAGCACATTGTTATGGACCAACCTAAGTGTGAGTGGGCGGTGTGTGTCATGGTGGCGGTCATTCATTGGATAGTGGCGATCCCAAGCGACAGCGGATGGCTAGGTACTACAAAAAGCAACATGATGAACAAAGGCATCGAAGATCGGAAGAAAATTATAGAAGGCATCGCCTCGGCTCTCTTCCTCCCAAACTCTGTTCCTCGCCTCCAACTTCACTGATTTCCCGTCAAATTGTTTCTCCTTCCCGACTTGATTTGCTCCTCCAGTCCTTGCTTCCTATTCTCCCCAATCTGTATATTCAAGTACTTGTACCACATGTATGGATTGGCAAACTAACTCTTGTATTGGTGTTCATTTGTGTCATCATGTGGGATCGTAACAATATGGTATCAGCATTCGATCCTTGTGGTTTGTGCTCAGGCGGCCATGGCGATCTTTGAGAAGGAGAGCAAGCGTGGTGCAAGGCGATGTTGGATAAGTTACTCTTTGATGTGAGGAAGCAAGCGTTGAAGATGGAAGACACGGTAGTCTGAAGGAACTAGCGATCGGTGTGATGGCCATCGTCCGCCACTCGGCGCACCGTTCACCTGACGCCCTGACCACACGATGCCCTCCTGTCTCCGCAGTGGACCATGTTGTGGCGGCTACTCGACGCGAGATCCGCCCTCGCCCCGAGTTGCCCGCAAGTGTTGGCGTCGTGCCCGAGCCCCAATGCCCTTCCGCGAGTCACGGTGTGTTCTTGCTCGGCCAGGTGTGACCATAGCCATCAGGTGCACGAGCCATGAGCGACTTGCGAGCGTCTCCTCATTGAAGTCCTTTGCTCGGCAAGTTGGACACGCGATGCCGTCGGTGTGCACCCTCGCCCCAGTCACCAACCAAGTGCTCGGCGTCGAGCCGACCCCAAGGTCGGCTACGCCAGGTCGCGGTCGTGTCCCTACTCTCAGAGGTGTGACCACGACCATCAGGCGCGTGTGGAGCACGCAAGCGTCTCCTCGTCAAAGTCGCCCACGCGACAAGTTGGACACAACAACGTCCTTTGGGTGTTTGATGAATTATTAGATGAAGACAACCCGAGGTTCTCCTCAACCACGCCATCTTTGGATCTCGCGCGTCTTTGGCCTCGCCTAGCATCAAAATGCAGTTAGTGTACCTGCGACATTGGTAACTTCACGCGCACGGCTATTTGAAGAAATGCTCCTACGCCCGATGTTGACTCAGGGGCTTGTCCATGGTTAAGTCAGGACTGCACTCATCTTCACTCCTCAGGGTCCTATCTAGACCTCACACCACCATTCACCATGGTGCGATGCCAACGACAATCGGTCTTGGTCATGCGGTGGACACCTCTCGATCGGCACTCCTCAAAACCCCATCTCCACACCGATGTATACCAACTCCACGGCTATGGCGTGAGCTCGATGTCCGATGTCTCCTTTGTCTCCATGGCACCAAGTTGTTTGATGAAAGGCATGTCATAAATACATTTGTGATGTATCCATCATCAAGGATGATGGCGGGCGGAACCATGACCGCCACGTGCCGTGGAGATCGCGGGAGGCGGAATTGAAATCTGACAACACCATGGTCGTCATTCATCATCTATAGCGAGAATCTGGTGAAGCATGGTGGAGGTGAGCTATGGACAACACCATGGCGATCATTCGGTGTAATCCCGGTATTTATGGTAGTGGCCATGGCCACCACTGCTCAAGCTAGCTCGGCCAAAGGCATCAGTACAAATTGGTTGTCGAGAAGCATCATTTGTCCCATATCGGTTTGGGGCTTGTTGAAGATCTCCATCAAGGATATGCAATTGGGCACTACTCGGTTTAGAATCGCCTTGACTTGGCAGGAAGGAATGAACCCTGACCTCTCTGCGAGAAGGTAGCTCTTATCTAACCCTTTAATGTGTGACATGGGCTAATAAGTGGGAAATTCATGGTAAGGCAGTGGGTAATCAGGGGTGGTAGTACACTTATTTCTATTTTCACTATGCAACCAATGCTCCCATGGCCCAGCCTCTAGAATTCTTTCTATAAAGTTGGTACCTTAGTTGTGGGTGGCTTTTGATTGGAGAACTTGGGAAGGGCATGAAATATATGCATCTACTTGGCGGAAGAGGAAAATTGATTTGGCACTACAAGGGAGAATGTCATTGTCTTGCTGATCCTTCATTGGGTGGTCGATTACGGGGTGGTAGCGAGGATCAATTCAAAAATACTAAAATGAGGTCCTCTTGCATACTCATCCGAGTCTTAGAAATTCTACTATGTCCTAGTGTATTTATGTGAGGAAGGAGTAACTAAGTCAAGATCGGCACTTCACACCAATCAGTTCACCTTGATTATTTGCTTCTATGAAGAGGGCGACTCTGAGAGTGAGACAACATCTTAATGGTGGGATGAATCAACACCATTTTGATGTTGAGGACTTCAAGTTAGGACCATGAACACCCATCTTTATCACATGAAGGATATGTTGCAAGTTTTGCCAATGGGCTAGGGGCCTATCTAGTGGCTCAAGATTGACCTTCTATTCTTGCTTTCTCACTTCACGAAATTTCAAGGGATTTCAAGCTATTGAATGATTTTGAGTTACCGTGTGTGTGGCTGATAGTCCTACACAACTCTGGTTTCTCTTAGGGGACTTTTGGCTGCGATGTTGTGGGCACATTTATGTAGTGTACACCAAGGAGAAAGTTTTACTTACTTCCACCTTGAGGCAAGTATGGTCTCCCATGTGCTTACAAGTTGAAGGATCAAGATGTCGGTTAGTGCGCAGGGAATTGAGATCTTTGTGGGACCACAGGTGGTTTCAAGCTTCTTACGACTTCATGGCGTCGGCAGGGACAAGCCAAAATTCAGGAGGAGGATGTGATGGACCAACTTGAGTATGAGAGTGGGCGGTGTGTGTCATGGGGTGGCGGTAGTTGGGTGGAGGTGGCGGGCCCAACAAGTGGATGGCTTGGCACTACAAAGAAAAGCGCAGCGAACAAAGGCATGGATCGGAAGAAAATTATAGAAGGCATCGCCTCGGCTCTCTTCCTCCCAAAACTTCGTTCCTTCCCCTCAATTTCTTTCTCTGATTTCCAGGCCCAAATTGCTTCTCCTTCCCAACATGATTTGCTCCTCCAGATCCTTGCTTCCTATTCTCCCCAATTTGTATCTTCAACAACTTGTACCTGTGTTTGGATGGGCAAACTAGCTCTTGTAATTTTTGCCCCAACTCGCTTGTGGCCGAATGGTGGCGTCAGGAGGAATGCGTGTTTTTTGTAACGCTGTCAAATTTTAATGAAAAGAAAAAAATCATTTATGGCGCCATCTCGCACTGTTTTTATAGTTCAAAGTTGTTGATTTGGCTAGGCTCAACTGGTGCGATTTGGTTGTGCGGCTCGCTGAGGTCTCAGACCCTTGGAAGGTGGAAATATAAAAATGACTGTCCCCTCCGCGGTACAAAGTATGAACAGACTCTTTTGTGTAAGTGGCCTCTGAAGGTGTGTTACTGTCGGGTTTTGCACGCTGGCGCGAAATGGCAGCGTTAGAAGTTCGCGAACCTGCAAGGGTCTATGGAGGAGTTTCATAAATTCTGGGAACGCAAGGCTACGCAAGCGTGCGCGAAGATTCGCACCTTCTGGGAGAAGCGAGGTGTCATTTTTGCCCCGGAAGAGCCGGTCGTGAGCGGTGCGGGGAGTCTTCCGGATATCTATGTGAGGCGGAGGTAGAGTACGAGCACCTCGTTCGCTGTGGCGCCTCCAACGAGGAACTATTAACATGGGCGGAGGAGTTGCGCAAACGCCTCGTCGCGTCCGGAGCTTCCGATGAGGAACTGCTCGCGTGGGCTGCCAGTAGGGAGTACGACTTCGTGCCCTAGTTTCCTCAACGATGTATCGCCTTGTATTTTTATTGTAATGTTTGAGCTTTGCGTATAGCGTGTAATCTTGTAGGACCGGAAAGGCGACTAAAGGGGGGGGTGAATAGGCGCTTTCAAAACTTTCTCGCCTAAATCAAAAACCAACACGAACTTTACTCCTTTAGCTATGAAAGCTAAGAAGATCGAAGAACACAACGGAAGCCTTGTGTTGGATTTGATAAACCCTCAACCACACGACACAACCGGAGAAAAGAACTCACGTTCCTTCATCGAGATCGGCGGTCCGACCGCTACCACAAGGTCGGACCGACGGTCAACAGCCGGTCGACCAGCAACCAACTAGCGGTCGGACCGGTGGATCGCGGTTCGACCCGAAGGCCCTGATCATACAGCGCGTCGCCGCCTGAAAGTCCGGCGACCGGTAGAGTCGAATCGAAAAACTCCACCTAAACCAAAACGAAATTTGATCCAACTTTTGTTTCAACCAATAAAACTTGACCAAATTTCGAGCACACCTCCCTAATGATATTAGAGACCTATTTCTAGCGACGATCCGACGATCCACTTCGAATCGATCTCTCGAGATTTTACCAAAGAAGTGCACAAACCCTAGAAATATGAAAATCTTGATTCAAGACTTGCTTGTGGGGGTTGATGATCTAGATGACTCTAGGAGTAATCCCACACATCAAAGCAAGATAAAGAAGGTCAAGAGACCAAGCATGAACCTTTGAATCAAGGAAGCACCAAAATCATCCAAAAGGGAGAAGAACACAAAAGGGAGCAAACGATCTTTCAATTGAGCATCACAAGATTGTTCGATTACACAAGATGCTTACAAAGCCTCTCCAACAAGGAGGGCAAGAGCTCAACAAGGAGCACACTCCAAACCCTAGAAAAGGGAAGAAGGGGCTAAAATGAATGCTTCCCTTGGTTTTCCATCTCCCTTCCTATTTATACTAGAGAGCTAGGGTTTTTTTGGGGTCACTTACACATGGGACCCACACACAAATAACTCTTGAAGCAATCGCGCTTCACCACGTGTAGGTTGATCAGGTTCTCATCGCCGTCAAGCCTCTCTTGTCCGAATCCCATCGAACCTCCTAGAGACTCGATCGATATCCGCACTTCGCCGATCCAACCAAATGCATCGAACCACCCGCTCGATCCATCCGCCCATCTCGCACCATGCTTGTGTCACACGACCACCTTGAGATCCTCGATCGCTCGACCTCAGCCTCTCCAGCGTAGTCCCGATCCACTCACCGCTGACGCCGCTGACTCGCAAAGCCACCGCACAGCAATAGACAAACAAATCGCTTCGAACAAGTTCTTCACAACTTGACCCACGCGCTCTCGCAATGCAATATACAACAATAAAGCATTGAAGTTCATATGATAACACAATCAAAACCAACTCAATGCAACACTTGGCTAACCTTCAAGCCAATGCCGGTCTGAACGCCCCTCAGGGCCGGTCCGACCGATTTCATCTGGTCGGACCGCTCCCACAACGCTTCGGTCGGACCGGTCCAAAGGACTTAGCCAAATTTTCAACTCAAAATTTCAAACCTTCGAATTTTCAAACGAATAGAACTTTTGATGAGCTCCAAAATGATGGGACCACATCCGAGAGACTCCTCACTTGCCTACACAACCTATTTTTGGATTAGCCCCAAAATCCAACTTTAGGTCAGCCGGTCCGATCGCCACCATCGCCGGTCCGGACATACACCAGGGCGTCCGACGCCTCCATGAACACCGGGCCGACTCGTGGTCCGACAAAGATGAAGCAAACCCGAAAACGCGAGATTTTGCAAACCAACAACGCCATTGCCAATTGACTCATCATCCTGAGATCGTGCACATATCCTCACGATATCGACAATCTCCCCCTTGATGAACACATTGGCAATTCTCAAGAAAATGTGGTTTTCAAATGAAAAGTAAAAATTGCTGTTGCATAAAGGCACAACTTGGTCCATAAGCAAGAAAAACTTAGGAACCGACCAAGTCGGCTTCGTAATAGTATAGGCAAGTGAGATAAGGCAATGAAAGCACCAAAGGATTCAATTTCCAGAAAGTAGCCAAAAATCTCACTTAGGTCCAAATGAAAGGCAATTTTTCTATTTGACCTTTGATCATTGTGAGTATATTTCAATTGCAAATGAAATCAGGAAAAGGCAATAGAACCACAAGACTTAACTCACTATGATCACAAATTTTCAAAAGGTTCAAAATTTTTATTTTATGAAGTTCTTTTATATTAAACCTTGAGTATGAAACCAAAAGCTCCAAGATCATTTTCTTCACAATCTTTCTCCCCCTTTGACAATGAATTCATCAAGATGCATGAAAAAGAGAGAGCATGAAGGAATGACTTTATTTTTGAACTTTAGTAAAAAGGAGCCATGACCATTATACATAGAGACAGTACAAGTATTATACCAAGCCATACAAAGAGTAGACGCTATATTCAATCATGGCAAAACATGTACTGCAAAGCTAAAACCAAGATAGCAAAGAACTGAGATTAACAGAATTAAAATCATGAAAGGTTGCTCAATATCATAGATTCACTCCAAGCAACCAAAAATGAGTCAAGCCATGTCTATAAGTAAAAGAGACTCAAAACAAGAATTGAGGCATTTTGAGCATTAAGAGAATTCTTTTGAAGCAAAACTCAAGCACTTAGCCCCTTTTTGGGCAATTCGTTTTTCCTTTTTTTTGCTGTGCTAGATCTTAAGCCTTCACGCGACCATCTCAAGCGATATAGTTTAAAAGAATGATCTAGGTCATCCAAAACTCCCTTGAGTTCATGCCTAGTGCAATGGCAAGCCGCCTCATGAGAAAGGATTGGTGAGATCGCTTTTTCGCAGTAAAATCTCATTTTTCATTTGCTTGACTTAATAAGATAAAAAGCTCATTTTTCAACTCGTAAGTTCAAGACTCAATTCAACCTTAGACATGCGGAGGTCATAAGAGGATCACTAGAGCAAACTAGTCACAAGACCAACAAGACATGTTGTTACTTGCTGCTCAGACCTCAGGCCTAGGCTACCAAGTCAGGCTCCCAGAAGTGGCCAGTGCTGCTCTCGGACTGAGAGGCACAAGACCTCGAGGTACTTCAGTCTCCCGAGTCTGCTCTCGAGCCTTGCATGGCCCCAGGACCCTTTGAGGGCGCTTTGGGTCTTGTCGAGGAGGCCCGGAGGGCTCTGCCTCCGGCCTTGTGCGCCGAGTGTGGCCTGCGAGCTTGACGATGGCTTTGCTAGCCATTGGGCAAAGTGGGCCACCCGCGTCCGAGGTCCGCTTGCTCAGAAATCGTGTTGTCCTTCCCGAAGGGTCGACACCGTTTCCATTACTCGGCTGTGCTTTGCCGTGGACGCTTGTGGAAAAAGTAATAGGTGTAACATTTGTGGTGCGCCTGCCAGTCCCGTGTCCCACGGACTTTGTTGGGATGCGGTTCCATTGAATGAGTCGAACCGCTTGTGAAGCGAGACGGTCGTCCGAATGGCTCTTGTATCTTCGCTTTGTCCTTTCGCTTTTGGTGCGGGAGCTATATATATGGGGACGCCCAGCACCTTCTTTTTCAAGCCTCGCGAAATTTCACCCCTTGCCTTCTCACCTTTCTTCGTGATCTCCTCGTGTTCGATGACGCAGCGCTGCGAGATGGGGGCATCATCGGTTCTCCTGACGAACTTGGTCGTTTTGTTACCGCGACCCCATGGTTGCTTCGGGACGGGAAAAATTACCGACCTATCCTCACGTGGCGCTACGTTGAGCGGTGCAGAGCCCGGAGGACAAGGCGGTGGTCTTCGTTGCCTTCTTCAACGATGGCCTCCAGTTCCCATGCGTGGAGCTGGTGGCATGCGTGCTCCGGCTTTACGGCGTGGAGTTTTCGCAGTTGACGCCAAATTCCATCGTGAAGTTGGGCGTCTTCGAATGGGTTATGCGATCTACCGGGGTGAGCAGAGAAGGGCGTTTATTCATGTATCTTCATGATGGGCATTGCCAGCCGAAGAAAAAGAAGGATACCGGAGAGCGCTTAACCTTTGGAGTGTTAACTTTCAACGAAGGCTCGTTGCTCGCGACTACTCGCACGCGCTCGCAAGATGGGAGCTGATTGCGCCGAAGGTGGTTCTACCACAATTCTCCGCAGCCGATGGTCGCAATCATCAGGGGTCCCATTCACCGTCCCATCCTGAGATCGAGTTGACATCCGGGAGTAAGCTGCTGCGCAATTCGCTAAGCGGACAAGGCTCTCACTCGTATCTTGTGGAGGAGTTTTGCGCTCTACGTGGACGCGCACTCTCAGTTGGGCGTTAAACCTTTGTTGCGAGGATGGCGTCCTTCCTTTGATCTTCCTTCCAGGGAGGATGGTATGTGCTTATTTTGTAACCAAAAACCTCAATATGCCTTCGAGTCACTGACAACCTATGCTTAGGGCGGCGGGCAGTGCTGCCCATCGACGATGCGGCGTGAGCTGCGGAGCAACTTTTGGGTCCCTACCTCGGAGAGAAGCACGCGAAGAGGACTTGTGGTTCGCGAGCCTCACCGACCGGCGATGCAAGGACCAAGCTTCGTTCTGGCGAGCGCCTAACCCGAGATGAGGGAAATGGAAGAAGGGTCGTAGTGCTCGGAGGAGCCGAACGCTTAGGGCTATTTACGCGTGCCCCTTCAGCGCTCGCCTGTGTCTCCGACAAGTCGGAATGTGCTAGGGTGGACTCGGTGTTCGAGGCGAAGCGCACTGCGGGTCCGTGGGTCCGGGAGCAAGGGTGCTCAATGGGGTCTTCCTCGTGGTCTTGGGGGGTTGCCCCGGTTCGCCCATTCGTGGCCCCAGGATCCTCTACGAGGGCTACAAGCTCCTTTAAGGTTGCGAGCTTAGCCCTCGAGGAGTCATCGTTAGGGACACCTTCACATGGTATGCCGGTACCAACGATATCTTGTAGGGCAAGCCACTCAGCCTGTGGCTACTATTGGTGAGTTTTTCGCACTCCTTCGGAATCGCTAAGCGCTAACTTATGCTTTTCAAACTGGTGACGAAGGCACTAGTACGGCGATCGGCGGAGGGTCAAGATTGGCTCCGACACGTGGTACCAGTGGCTGGTCCGAGCATGGGGTACCTAACGACATACTAACCGATGTTGGCGCTGTCGCCAACAACTTCAAGCAGCCATGCAGTGTGGCGTTGTCACCGAGGAGTGGCTCGATTTGCCTCCAGAGTGAGGCTCTTTGAGAAATAGTCTATACAGGATGCTTCGCCGATGGAGGTGAATGTCGCAAGGTGAGTTTCACCTCTCTTACACACACACACACACACACACACACACACACACATATATATATATATATATATATATATATATATATATATATATATATATATATATATAATATCTCTACGTCTGATCACGATGGCCTACAAAAGCGTAGGGCTAGAGAAGCGAGTCGATGACCTTGCATGGCGAGAGCACAAAACTTTGAAAAGGTGTCGACACTAGGTCGCTCCGTAGGATCTCGAATCGAAGATCGAGGTGGAGACGCAGACTTTCACAAGCGAATACGTCGTCCGAGCGATGGAACCCATAGATAACTCACGATCGAACCTGAGGCCATGCCCCTCGGAGGCACATCCCTCACGCAAGCTCGACCGTACGGCCGAACCACTGCATGCCGTGAGATCGCTGCATTCGCGAGCCTCGCGACCAACCGTGCGGCGACCGGACGGCGCGTGTCTGTCGCTTCGCAAAAGGCCAGCCGCGCAAGCAAGTGGCGACCTCGTCAACGATAAATTGCCATTTGCCTCCTATTCGCCGGATAGCATGTGGCGTGGAAGGCAACAACGCACGCTTCAGGCATTTTGAGGGCACATGGTCGTGAAGCGCAATATTTCCGCGAGGTTTTGGAGCACAAGGCTAAGGGAAGCATGGATGCCACAAAAGGCAATAGAGAGAGGGCCACCATCGATGACAAGGTGTGACCTCGACCATCTCCAAGAATTTGAGGCGAGCCTTGGATTTTATTGTAATTTTTGCCCCAACTTGCTTGTGGCCGAATGGTGGCGCTTCAAGGAGGGTCCGTGTTTATGTACACTCCAAATTTTAATGAAAAGAAAAATCATTTATGGCGCCATCTCGCCTGCTTTTATAGTTCAAAGTTGTTGATTTGGCTAGGCTCAACGTGCGATTTGGTTGTGCGCTCACGAGGTCTCGACCCTTGGAAGGTGGAAATATAAAATGATGCCCCTCCATGCGAAAAGTATGAAGACTCTTTGTGTAAGTGGCCTCGAAGGTGTGTTACCGTCGGTTTTGCCTACCGGCGCGAAATGCGCTGCAGTTCGCGAACTCGCAGGGTCTATGGAGGAGTTTCATAAATCGGACGCAAGGCTACGCAAGGCGTGCGATTCGCACCTTCGGAGAAGCGAGGTGTCATTTTGCCGAAGAGCGGCGTGAGCGTGCTGGAGTCTTCCGATATCGATGTGAGGCGGAGGTAAGTACGAGCACCTCGTTCACGTGGCGCCCAACGAGGAACTATTAACATGGGCGAGGAGTTGCGCAACGCCTCGTCCGTCCGGAGCTTCCGATGAGGAACGCTGCGGTACGCCAGAGGAGTACGACTTCGTGCCCTAGTTTCCTCAACGATGTATCGCCTTGTATTTTTATTGTAATGTTTGAGCTTTGCGTATAGCGTGTAATCTGTACTATTGCTTGGCGAAGTTTTCTTGCATTACGTACTGTGATTTGCTGTTGTACCTGATTTTTGGGTCGGTTATGTGTGATGCTCTGTGCTCAGATTTGCAGCTTTTATAGCTCGCGAGGGTTATGCGAGGGTTTGTGTGCACCGGGGCTCATGGCCATGCGCGGTGGCTTGTTTATACACTTCACACCGCAGTCCGAATACACGGAGGTCGATCACCGCTGAAAGTCCTACCGGACCTAGAGTCCAGAATCAAAAACTCCACCCAAAACCAAAACGAAATTTGATCCAACTTTTGTTTCAACCAATAAAACTTGACCAAATTTCGAGCACACCTCCCTAATGATATTAGAGACCTATTTCTAGCGACGATCCGTCAGATCCACTTCGCAGAATCGATCTCTCGAGATTTTACCAAAGAAGTGCACAAACCCTAGAAATATGAAAATCTTGATTCAAGACTTGCTTGTGGGGGTTGATGATCTAGATGACTCTAGGAGTAATCCCACACATCAAAGCAAGATAAAGAAGGTCAAGAGACCAAGCATGAATCTTTGAATCAAGGAAGCACCAAAATCATCCAAAAGGGAGAAGAACACAAAAGGGAGCAAACGATCTTTCAATTGAGCATCACAAGATTGTTCGATTACACAAGATGCTTACAAAGCCTCTCCAACAAGGAGGGCAAGAGCTCAACAAGGAGCACACTCCAAACCCTAGAAAAGGAAGAAGGGGCTAAAATGAATGCTTCCCTTGGTTTTCCATCTCCCCCTTCCTATTTATACTAGAGAGCTAGGGTTTCCTTTTTGGGGTCACTTACACATGGGACCCACACACAAATAACTCTTGAAGCAATCGCCGCTTCACCACGTAGGTTGATCACGGCTCATCGCTGCCGCTAAGCCTCTCTTGTCCGAATCCCATCGAACCTCCCGAGACTCGCGATCGATATCCGCACCGCCGATCCAACCAACAGATCAACCACCCGCTCGATCCATCCCCGCCCATCCTCAGACCATGCTTGTGTCACACGACCACCCAGATCCCCGATCGTTCGACCTCACCTCTCCAAGCGTAGTCCCGATCCACTCACCGCTGACGCCGCTGACTCGCAAACCACCGCGCACAAAGAATAGACAAACAAATCGCTTCCGAACAAGTTCTTCACAACTTGACCCACGCCGGCCAAGAATGCAATATACAACAATAAAGCATTGAAGTTTATATGATAACACAATCAAAACCAACTCAATGCAACACTTGGCTAACCTTCAGTTAATGTCGGCCGATCAGCTCGTGGCCGGTCCGACCGATTTCATGTTTACGGACCGCTTCCCACAACGGCGGTCGGACCGTCCAAAGGACTTAGCCAAATTTTCAACTCAAAATTCAAACCTTCCGAATTTTCAAACGAATAGAACTTTTAACTCGAGCTCCAAAATGATGGGACCACATCCAGAGACTCTCACTTGCCTACACAACCTATTTTTGGATTAGCCCCAAATCCAACTTTAGGTCAGCCGTCCGACCGCCACCATCGCCGGTCCGACCGCCACACGGCAAGCGGTCCGACCGCTTCATAACACCGGCCGACCGCTGTGGTCCGACAAAGATGAAGCAAACCCGAAAACGCGAGATTTTGCAAACCAACAACGCCATTGCCAATTGACTCATCATCCTGAGATCGTGCACATATCCTCACGATATCCACAAATCTGTACTATTGCTTGGCGAAGTTTTCTTGCATTACGTACTGTGATTTGCTGTTGTACCTGATTTTTGGGTCGGTTATGTGTGATGCTCTGTGCTCAGATTTGTAGCTTTTATAGCTCGCGAGGGTTATGCGAGGGTTTGTGTGCACCGGGGCTCATGGCCATGCGCGGTGGCTTGTTTATACACTTCACACCTGCGAGGGTGAGTTAGTGTGCACCAGCGCTCATGGCCATGAGCGGTGGCTTGTTTATACACTTCACACCTGCGAGGGTGAGTTAGTGTGCACCGTGGCTCAGGGTCATGCGCGGTGGCTTGTTTATACACTTCACATCTGCGAGGGTGGGTTAGTGTGCACCGGGGCTCATGGCCATGCGGGGTGGCTTGTTTATACACTTCACACCTGTGAGGGTGAGTTAGTGTGCACTGGGGCTCATGGCCATGCGCGGTGGCTTGTTTATACACTTCACACCTGCGACGGTGAGTTAGTGTGCACCGGGGCTCATGGCCATGCGCAGTGTCTTGTTTATAAACTTCACACCTGCGATGGTGAGTTAGTGTGCACCGGGGCTCATGGCCATACGCGGTGGGTTGTTTATTCACTTGTTGTACATGCTAAACATTACAAGGTTAATACACTCCCACCGATTGAGTGCGGAGTCGTTTTCCGGTCGCAGCCGGGTGTATCTCCTATGGATAGTATTTGCGGAGGCTCTTTGCGTTCCACGTATGATCCAGTTGTTGCCCTTCTGGTGTTGCGATGTAATAAGATCCTGCTCTTGTGCTTCTGATGATGATGTAGGGGCCTTCCCATTTGGATTCTAGTTTTCCTTTGGCTATGGTGTCGGCCGCACGTTTGAGCACCATATCACCATGTGCAAGGTTGCGGACATGTAGTTTCCTGTTGTACACTTTGGCTACCCCTTCGGCATACTTCGTCATCGTGGAGATGGCCTGGACTCAATGTTCTTCCAGGAGGTCCAATGATGTGCTTCGATCTTCTGGACTTGCACTATGTGTTGTCCGAAGGGACTTTGCTTGGAATTCGGCTGAAGTCATTGCTTCATCTCTGAATAATAGTTTGAATGGGGAGAAGCCCGTGGCTTTCGTGGGCGAGGTGCGAATTGCCCACAGAGCTTTTTCGAGCTCCGCTGGCCACAGTCCCTTCGGTAGACCTACGATGTGTTTGGTTAGCCCCGATAGTAAATTACCATTTGCCCTCTCGACTGCTCCATTTGATTCGTAGTGACCAACCAATGCGAAACATAATGTGATGCCGATGTTTTGACAAAACGTTCGAAACACCCCGGAGTCGAATTGGGTGCCATTGTCGGTGACAATATCGTGGGGGTATGCCATACCGACATACAATATTATTCCATACGAAGCGCTGCGCCGTTGCCGCCGTTATTTTTGCCACCGGCTCGGCCTCTACCCATCTGGAGAAGTACTCGATGGCGACGAAGGCGAAGCGAAGGCTGCTCTTGGCCGCTGGGAACGGCCCAATAATGTCAAGTCCCCATCGGGCGAAGGGCCATACCGGTGCAAATGGCTGTAGCGGTACTGTGGGCACTTTGCTATTGTGACTGGCCCATTGACAACCTTGTCAATGATGCACTAGGTCCTACGCGTCGCGCAGCGCTGTAGGCCAATAGAAACCCTACCGGAAGGTTTTGGAGACGAGGCTTCGGGGAGCCTGGTGCGCCCCGTAGAGGCCTTGATGTATTTCTTTCAGCTAAGATTGGCCTTCTACTCGGGAGATGCATCGCAACAAAGGGGCGCAAACGCCTCTTTTGTACAGCTGGCCGTCAATGATGTGGTAGTCGCGCGCTCGATGCTTTAAGCGGTTGGCTTAGATTGCGTCGTCTGGCACGTCTCCGTGTAATTATTTGTAGATGACGTCTCGCCAATCCGCATTATCTATCTGGAGAACCTTGCGAGCCAAGATTGGTCGCTGCTGGCACCCGTGCTTCCGCACCTTCGCTGCTTCTGGGTGATGGACGGCTTGGGTATTACTTGGTACATGACGTCCGGTGGACAACATTCGCCTGAGTTGTCCATCTTGGCCAGTTTATTTGCTGCGTCGTTGTCGGCTCGTGGTATGTTCTGAACAGTGATGCCGTGAAAGTGCTTTGCTTCGGCCCGAACCGCTGCCAAGTACCGTGCCATCTCTGGATCCCTGGTTGTAAATGTCTTGTCAAAGTGTCCTGCGACAAGGCGGGAGTCGCTCTTGATGAGTATGCATTTTGCGCCCAACTCCCTTGTCCTTCGCAAGTCGAGAAGCAATGTCTCGTACTCGGAGGCATTGTTGGTTGTTGGGAACTCCCGTCGCATGGCGCAAGTGATTCGGTGACTATCTAGTGCGGCCAGGATGGATGTAGCGCCTGCCCCGGTCGTGCACCATGATCCATCGGTGTATATCACCCATGGTGCTTCAATTTCGACGTGTGGATGATCTCGGGCCTGGGGCGTCCACTCAGCGACGAAGTCGCCAAGGCTTGTGACTTTATTGTGGTGTGTGCAGCGAAGGTGATGTCGAAGGGTGCCAGCTCCGCTGCCCACTTGCCTATGCGTCCTGAGGCGTCCTTGTTTCGTAGCATGAGAGCCAGTGGGTACAACGTCGGGATTATGATAGCATGCGCCAAAAAATAGTGCCGAAGCTTGCGCGAGGCCATGAGTAGGGTGTATGCCAACTTTTCCACCTCGGTGTACCGGGCCCTGGCCCCCTGGAGGGCCTCTGAGATGTAGTACACCGGGCATTGCACTCCGTCTTCTTGGACAAGGACTGCGCTGACGGCGGAGGAAGAGGCCGCGAGGTATAGCAGGAGGCTCGCGCCTCGGTCTGGGCTTGCTAAACTTGGTAATTGGGTCAGGTACTGTTTGAGTTGGATAAATGCTACTTGACACTCTTCGGTCCATTTGAACGGCTCCGCCCCGAGCGTTCGAACGGCAATGCCCGCTCACGAGCGGGATGAAACTGCTGAGAGTCGCTAGGCGACTGTTAACTCTCGCACCTTGCAAGCGGTTCGGGGTGGTGTCATCTCTTTTATGGCCTTTGTCTTCTACGGGTTCACCTTGATGCCCCTCTCGGAGATGAGAAAAACAAGAAGCTTTCCAGCCTTGACGCCGAAGGCGCACTTGTCTAGGTTGAGCTTGATGCCTTGCAGCCGAAGGTTACTTGAATGTTTCTTGCAAGTCTGTAGTGTGCGAAGCATAGAGCCTGCTTTTGACCACTATGTCATCAACGTAGGCTTCAACGTACATTGCGGCCGAGCTGGTTGGCCAAAATTTTGGTGATGAGGCGGGTGAATGTGGCTCCCGTGTTTTTTAGTCCGAAGGGCATGAATTTGTAACCGTAGGTACCGATGGGTGTGATAAACGCTGTTTTGAGTTCATCTTCCTTTGCCATGAATATTAGATGATAACCGGAGTAGGCATCAAGGAAGCTCATCAGTTCACAGCCCGACGCGGTGTCCACAAGATGGTCGATGCGGGGCAAGGGGAATCGTCCTTCGGTGAAGCTTTATTGAGATCGGTGAAGTCGACACACATCCGCCAGTTGCCATTGCTTTTCTGAACAAGGACAGGGTTGGCCAGCCATTCGGAGTATTTGATCTCTCGGATGACTCCTTTCAGGAGTTTTGCGATCTCTTTCTTTGCCGCTTCGAGACGTTCCACCAACATTCGTCGCAACTTTTGCTTATTGGGCGTAGCGTCGCTTCGCAATGCCAAGCGATGCTCAATGGTGTCTCGTGGGACCCCAGGAATACCCTCGGGGCTCCACACGAAGACATTGTCATTACTGCGGAGTACTTGGAGAATTGCGTTGCGTGTGGCGGTTGGGAGGTCAGCTCCGAGGGCCAATGTTCTCTCCAGGGTACTGTCGAGGAGGGGGATTTTTAGGACTTGGTCCTCGGGTTTTGCTTTTGGTGCCTGGGGCCTGCTTTGTGTCGAAGAGGTGCCCTGCATCTTTTGGCTCGGTGTAGTTCCCCTGGAAGTTGTTCCGCACCAGGTCCCCCATGCGTACACGGAGCGAGGTGGAATGGTGAAGAACTAGGTTAACGCCACTCCTTTTAGGGCCAGGGTGATGCTTTTCGCCTTTGTAGTGTCATCTCCCCCAGTGGCTTCGATGGCCATTTCGTAAACGCGGAGGAACTCCGAGGGGTCGGTGGATCCCTCGAAGGGCGTGACCTCCGGCATCTTGAAGCCTTGAGGCCGTGGTGCTTCACTTCGCGCTCAAGGGGAGTTGGGATCCCCTGAATCACCGGCAAGTGGCGGCGGTGATGCCCTTTCTATAGGTCCAGTGGCTTCCGGCTGCGCGGGCCTGCCGAGGTTAGCCCCCGACTACCGAAGATCAAGCATCTCCCGACGGAGGTTGGCTAATTCCTGCTGGAGCGCCTCATGCGCCTCCCGTGCTACGCCTGTTGCCCCCGTTGGCTGGTTCGTCGCGAGCATGCCGGGCGGCCCTTCGCCCCCGATGATGTTTCCGCGCACGGAGTTGTCTGTTTCTTCCTCCACGGTGATGGCGGCAGCCGCCGCTGCCACCGAAGTTCTAGTGCGCTTGGCCCTCTGGATGCCAAGCGGTCTTGTCGCTGCCGTGGCTTTGGCCGCAGACATCATTAATGGTACTCTTCGAGGTGTTGCTATTACGCTACTTCGGAATTGGTACCTCACGGACGGCGCCAACTGTCGTAGAAAACAAAGACTAAATAATAAGAGAAAAGAGGACCTCCGCTACTCTCGGAAAGGGGATCAACAGTTAGTGGATATGTATTGATTGATTGCTTTTGAAAAATTGAAAAATCTCTCCCTTTACATGGGGGGTGCCCCCTATTTATAGCCCTATTTTTACATTACCATCTTAACCCTATGGGGGTACTGTACGCGTAGGGGCTGCAGTGACTTTTCATCCCCCTACACGTAGGTCTCGATCCATGGTAAATCTTTCTGCGCTTGGTCCATTTGACTAGTGCACCTGGTACACTAGCACCCGGAGTGCTCCACCGCAAGGAGCCCTCAAGTCTTGCTAGGCTCACCGGACCTGGTGAGGCCCCTAGGACCCTCTAGGGGTACTTTGGGTCTCCCCCGAAGGTGGCCCGGAGGGCCTACTGCTCCGGACCTAATGAGGCCCTCCGGGGGTGCTTCGGACCTGCTCCAAAGGTGGCCCAGAGGGCTTGCTGCTCCGGACCTTACGAGGCCCCTAGGACCCTCCAGGGGTATTTCGGGTCTCCTCCAAGGTGGCCCGGAGGGCCTGCTCCTCCGGACCTTACGAGGCCCCGAAGACCCTCTAGAGGTACTTCGGGTCTCCCCCGAAGGTGTCCCGGAGGGTCTACTCCTCCGGGCCTTGCGTGGCCCCGAGGACCCTCTGGGGGCGATTCGGATATTGGTCAGAGGAGGCCCGGAGGGCCTACTGCTTCGGGCCTTGTGTCGCCCCGGGGTCTGGCCCCGCGAGCTTGACGATGGCTTTGCTTGGCCGTTAGGGCTGGTGGGGCCGCCCCTACGACAATCATTGATAAAGATTAACAAGTATATGACTTGTTAGTGAAGCTCTTTAACTTATATGATGTCGTTCTAAATATATCCCTGATCGGATGTCACTGGTCGGAACACTAGTGACTCTATTGACCAACAATGTATTGATTGATGACCATGTTTCACTGGTCATGGATATAAGGATATCAAATCAATAATGTGAACACATGTTAGAGAAATGGTGTTGGATTGACCCACCTTTAGACACTGCTGAGATTGTTATGATTTTATATGTCATCAGTTGGTCTCAAGCAATGATGATGTATAATCTTTAGTCTCAAGCAATGATGATGTATAATCCTTAGACCTAAGATTAGTATGGATTTCTACATGTGTAATAATACAATTTGGGGTTGCCAAACACTACTTCATAACTGGGTAGTTATAAAGGTAGCTTTCAGGTATGCTATGAAACATACAGAGGAATGTGTCTGGTCGGATATGTGATTTGCCCCTCCTGACATAACAGGAGAGTTATATCTGAGCCCCTCGATGTGGTAGGATAAAGAAAGTGCATGTCTATGCTACTAGTGGTCGAAGAGTTCGATCACATAAAGTTAACTGACATTTGATCGAGAAAGTATTGAACAGTCCATGGATGATATGATATCTCACCTAGAATTCAACTAGATATCGTGAGGTAAAGGAAAAATAAACAATCAGGTCATTTAGTTCGATCAGATACGGACTAGTCGTATGGAGATATGAGCTAGTCATAGACTGGTTGAACATATTCACTAAGTGATCGAAACCTGGTCGTAAGGAGTTACAACCGGTCGAGACTAAATATGATATGGTCGTATAGAGATACGAGCTGGTCGTTAGTGACAAGAACCTGGTTGTAGATCATATTGCATTAATATTCGTCTGATATTATTTGTGTGTATTTAGAAATCTTTGTGTCCTGCTAGGAACCGCTAAAGACTCGTGATCAAAAAATATTTTCGAGTCACAACCGACTACCCATGAATCTAACAGGTGACACACTTCACGTGTTGAAACAAACGTGTTCAAATAAGATCCGTCATACGCTCTATATTAGGAGATGCATGAGGTTGTTGAAAGAGACACACAAGATAGGCGTGACATGAGTTGCTCTACCGAACCCTAGCAGCCATCTTCTTGAGAGCCATACCGTGCGAGTTGGTGCTAGCACACCGGCGTACGGTGTTCCTTCCCTGAACGTGTGGATACCGTAGAGGTGCTACTGTGGTTGCTGTTGCGCTTGAGGACGATCCACGACCTTGGAGAGGAACTCGACTAGTTGCTAGAGGAGATGATCGCTGACGAGGATGATCGATTACGCTGGATGATCGACTACGGTGAACGATCGACTACGACCACTTCATTGACGTGCTCTACGTTGGATCAGGCGGCTCCAACCCTTCTTCCACTGCACTGCGCGTCTACTGGTAACGATCTATAATCTCTTGCTTGCATAACATCCTGGTTTACGTGGTAGAATTTTTGAATTGCCAGCTACCGTAGCCTACTCGTATCCCTTCAGTAGGTCCTCATATGGCTCTCCAAATCACCAACCATAGCATAGCCTAGCGCTTTGACACCCTATTTTTCTAACTGATGATAAGAGTTCGATTCCCTTGTCTCTCACTAATTATGAGAGTTTGATTCTCACCAATAACATGTTTGGTGAGTTATTTGTGTGGAATATCCACTTAATTCTTTGGGATTTGAACATGTAACCAGGTTGTAAGGCTTACGATGACTCCAAATCTACTCCAAAATAAAGTGTGTAAAAGAAATTGAGATGAATGCCTTTCCAGCCTTAAATAACCACACGAGATTCAAGAGGTGCGTTGTTTTCTTTCTGAAATAATAGCAACTCTCCTCAAGTGAGCTCGATTCTTAGTGGTTACAGGCTTACAGCTAGGACAAAGCAATTATATAATAATAATAAAATACGTTAGACCCCAAAATTTTCATTTGGGAGTCCTCTTGTTCGCAGCACCAGTTCCGGAATCAGTAGCTAGTGCGCACAGTTACATCATTGAACATCAAACACATATCTCAAAAATATGGAGCTATTGCATAATAATAAATAAAATGTAAATATACCTTACGGCTTTTGACTTTCAGAATAACCGATCAAGCCAATTACCTTTAAAGAATCAGCGGCGGAAGCGGAATTAAAATGTAACACATGGAACCCTCAGGATATACCCATAGGCAATCAACTGGGGCTCGTGACCTAGCCCCTAGCCTTCTCGATCTCATGTCTTGACAATTATGATTAACGCCCACGGATCCTTCTTCATTCTTACTTGCTGAATGGTAACATTGAGCAGCACAAAGCCATACTCAGCGAGCCAACAAACAGAATGCAGTGATATAATATGTAAGGTTGATCAAAGGGATCACTTGTGGTTCTTTTATTTGCATAAAGCTAGTGTTGAAATAGACTAAGTACTAGACAAGTCCTGACACCTAACATTTTTACTAAACCAAGTTTTACGAAATTCAATGTTTTTGTATAATAGTAGCGAATGTTCAATCCACCTCTAGTGGAGAACAGTACAAGAAGGTTCCATCCATTCACACATAGATATCAGTTCCATTCACCTCATGCTATATCATTTTCCAGGGCTGCATCCACCCGACGATCCCAAGGCTGCAACCACCCGGAATTACCGGGTGGACTACTCCAAGCAATTCCAGGTTGAATACCCCTGGATTTTGAGCTGAATGCCCCTAACAATCCCGGCATGAATGCCCCTGTCAACACAGGCCGCACCACCCGCGAATTCTAGGGTACATTCCCCTGCCAATCAAAGCAGTATCCCTTGGCAATTCCAGGCTGCATTCCTATTGCAATCTCACGGCTGCATACAACTGATACCTTCCATTGGCTACCACCAGGACAAACCAAATCCTCGGGCTCTTACCTAGATTTTTATCCCACCCACAAATTATTTTATAAAAGTGAAAGCTAATTCAAGTAAGTTCTCAACACTGTCTGACCGTGGGCACAGCTATCTAGATAGTTTTTACACTATGCAGAGTTAGCACACTTTACCCACAAGAGACAATTGTCATACACTGTCAGCATGCAACAGTAGGTGTGAGACTAAGATAATCATCACAAGGCCTTTACAATACCCCACCTCAACGCAACCCCACCCGCCAGGTATCAGCTCATTGGGTTGTGCCCCGGGAGATCTCCCTTTTGTGCCGTGTGGTTTTCCTGTGGCTTTTACCCATACCACGCCATACACCCATCAATGGTGAAGCCACGCTGGGGCAAACAAATTAATCAGTCAGGTCGTACCCATTATAGACTTATGGTTGCATTGTTTTTACACGAGAGGTCATCGCAAGATCCGTGTCCTTAATTGACTTGCATGAACTTCCCCGTACCCACTCTGTCGTGCTCTTATCCACACCTGCCACACTTTCCAGCCACCCAAGCCTCTTTTGGTTTTCTTTTGTTTTGAAATTCTTTTCTAGTTCAACATACCAATCAGGCTCTCACCTCAGCTGCCCAAATCCAGTTTTGAGTTTTGAATAATGTTGAGGCAAATTAATGCTCGCATGTCAATGTATCTAAGCAAGGCTAAGCATGACACTTAGATACATACTTAGTAACTAGTCATGTATACCATTATTACTATAGTGACAAAGGATAGTGTCCAAGCTCAAGGATGGGAAGGTTATACTCAATTATCATTAAGGTATTAACTACGAGCCATGTCAACACAATTGCATAAAGCATAGTGATGCTTCATAATCGAAAACAATATAGTTGCATTTAAAAAGTAGGTGTAAAATGATTATAGTGTTGACTCGCATCGCTCAATGTTCTGATAATCTTAGTCTCAGTCTTGCTCTTGTTTAGACTATTGTTCCGTCATGGCTTCAAATTCTAACTACACAGAATATGATCGAACCCAAAAACATCTAAAAACAATCATATGAAATCCAATAAATCCAAAAGCACTTGAAACAATAGGAAACACTTAAAACGAAAGTCAATAAATCCAAGAGTGTTTGAAGTAGGAGATACTTCAAATGAAACTAAATATAACTAATAGTATCTTGAAAGAAGAAAGTATTCCAGACTAAATCAAATGCACCCAATGGGATTTGATGAAGGAAATACTTCAGATGAAATATATCCAAATAAAATATATCCAAAGGTAGTTGATGAAGGAAACACTTCAAACGGAATGAAGTATATCCAGGGATATTTGGAATGAAGAAAATACTGCAGACTAAAGTAGATATACCCAATAGGTGTTTGATGAAGGAAATACTTCAGACGAAATGAAGTATATCCAGGGATGTTTGGAAGGAGGGCGATTACCCTATTAGGCAGGATTCGCCGGTACATATTCGAGTTACAAATTGTGCTTCTGCTATAAGTTGATAGTGGTGGGTGACAGATTGAATCTACGTGGTATTGATTGATGGTTGAACTACTATCATCCACTTGGGAACATCTCATCTCTACTCGCATGCGGTGCCTAGCTGATCTAATAATTTGTTTTGTTATTAATTTCTCTTTATCGAGGATGTTCTATGAAAATCAAGTGAGACCTATGCATAGGTTCGGGGTTTCGTACTGGGTAGACATAAGTCTCACTAACACGTGGGGTCTGGTTGATTTAATGATTCCTTTTTATCATTTTGTATTTATCAAGGTAATCTCATGAGCTTTAGCTATGACTTGTGTATGGTTGTGACGGGCCACCTATGATGAATATGATTCTAACTAACACATGAGACCTAGTTTTCTTAATGATTTGTTTTACCCATTTATATTTATCAAGGAAGTTCTATGAGGTAGATGGAGCCTCCAAGCATTTTGTTAGACATCAGTCTTACATCTTATTCAACGGTGTCTATGGGTGCGAGTTTCATTTTTGAGGTGATCTTTTTAGTATTTTAATTACTTACATGGCTCATCACGCACTAAAGTAATCCTCTAACACTAGGTTTGTCCTTACCTATAGCATCTGCTAATGATTACTTATAGTTAAGTAGATAACTACTATACAAGACCTATGAGCTCTTATCTATTAGTTCTTGTCTAGCGATCAACCCTATCATCTTTATTACTATTACTAGCATGAAGCTAGGTCGTAGCTACCGCTAACCTTCATGACTATCTAATAGTACTAATAATATTATATGCCATGAATTTTATATTTTAACTTATAGTTCAAATTAAGACCTAGTTATGCATAGGGTGTAATTGTCCTATCATGATTTTAGTTAGATTGGACCCGTTGAACACATTGATCTCCTAATTGGTAACTTGCTCTTCGCCTAGGGTTAAGTGATCGCCTAAACACTATTTTTATGATTATATCTTATCAAGGTGCAACCTTATGGTTTAGCATCACCTCCGGTTAAAGTCTTTATTTTAATTTAAATGTTAATGATATACTAGCTAGCTTTAGTTGACATTGGTTACTATTACATTTCAGCTAAGGGATCTTGGGGCTACCGCCTAGTGACACATTGATCCCTCATGGTTATCTTATAGCACTGATAAGTTTTGGGTTAATCTTTCCAACTAAGTGGGCCCTAGTTGCATTTGAGTTGTTTAGCCAAATGATGCCTACTTAATCGCAGTCGTAGTGTTTTAACTAATCATTAACACTACTAGTTAATGTCTGAGTCCTATGGGTTAATGATATGCCAACCAATCCAGTTATATTCTAATAATAATTAACTAATGTCTAGTTACCTGAATTAATTATCTTAATTTAATTACTAACTAACTTTCTCAGAGTTGCAATGGCTAAATGAGTTATTCCATCATCTATTTAATCTACTAACAATTTTTAATTGCAATGCAACCTACAGGTATTGAACTATTTGGTTAATTAAACACTAACCATTTCTACTAATCCTGATTTATCCATTTAATTGATACAAATTGAGGATGCATTCTACAAATTAACTATGTGTGGCCCTACCCCACTGTCAGCCCTTCCCATTCATTACAGAGAGAGAGGTACAGAGGGGTGCTCCTCTGTTCGACCGAAATAGAGGAGGGTAGCCAGGGCAAAGGTGGGGGCTCGACGTCGGCGAAGGAGGCGGCGGTAGCAGCTGGCGAGGGAAAAAATGGGACCGGGATGAGGAGACGGCCCTAGGGGTTGTGGTTGTGTGGCTTGAACGACAGAGCAGCGACCGGCGGCGGTGCACGGTGGTCGGCACCGGGGAGGTGGCGCCGGAGGGGAAGCATGGAGAAAAAGGCGACGCTCACGACCGAGGGGGGAGTGAGGGGAACTCACCACGCCGGATAGTGGAGGAGGCAGACAAAAGCCGAGGAGAGTTGGCGGCGTGAGGCGAGGGCAGCGCAGCGGGCTCGACGCGGTAGCGGCGCTGCGGGGAGGGAGAGCGCCAACGAGTGGTGGGGGAGGATAGAGGAGGGTGCAGGGATGCTCTAAGAGGGAGGAATTGAGGGGAAGCTTACCGGGGAGAAATGGCGAGGTGGCGGTGGCTTTCGACCAGAGGTAGGGAAGACGATGGCGCGCAGAGCTCACGTGGAGGAAGAGCGAAATCGATTTAGGGGAACACCTCCTTGGAGCCTAGAACGTGCCGTGACACGGGCGATCGGGGAAAAATGTTGTCAGTTTGGTCGGCACGGCGAGGCAGACGTGGCAGTCAGTGCTGGCAGTGTGACAACGCGGCTTGAGACGAGTTCGGGGAAGATGGAGTGGGGGGAATTGGGGGAGCTAGACGGAGGGCGAAGGCGCGGCTTACGTGTTTTATAGGGTGAGACGAGGCGCAGCTCAACGCTGGTGGGATGGTGACGAGACGGGGCTAGGCGGTGGCCTGAGCGCCCGACGAGATGAAGGCAGGTGACGAGCGACGTGGCGCCAGCAGCGAAGCGAGGACAGGAGCGGCGTGGCTACAGGAGCAGCGATGAGACAGGGCGGCCACGACGAGAACAGAGGACGAGAACAGAGGAAGGGGCTGAGTGGCTGGGCTAGGATGAAAGGAGAGGGAAAGAGGTCGAACGGGCCGGGAAGGAAGTGGGTCGGCCCAGGAAAAAGAAGGAAATAGGCCGGCCAGAAGTCGACCGAAAAACCGAACTTTGGGGGGTTTTTGTTTTCCCTCTTCTTTTGAACATGCTCCAAATTCCAGTCCAAATTCCTACTTTGATGATTTAAATTCAATGCTCACTTTAATTTATTTTCATACTTCGTTTTCAGCCAATAGGCCTTTTAATAATGTATCTCGAGGGCTCCAAATAATAACCATGAAACTTGAATAACAGCACGCATTAAAAAGTTCTAAAATTTTCATATTTTTTTAGACAATTTCAAATACGTAAACATATTAGCAAAATACTTTGCAAGTTGGAACATGTGTAAGTGTCGTTTTTTATGAAATCGCCGTCCACTCAACTGGCACTGGATTACGTACACCGGCGGCGAGCTGGGGAAGCAACGTCGTCGCGCTTGCGATGGCACTCGGTGGCCGCGTGCTCGCTTCGATCTAGCTCGAGAGTTCCAAGCCTACCTGGCGACCTTGTCCGGCTCCCAATTCATTCCCTGTTGCATTTGAAGTGCACAGATGCACAGAACAAAATGCCCCGACAATCATAGCTTTTTATCTTCAAGCAACGGCTAAATTACCGCTTTCGTCCTACAGAAAAAGTAGTTTTTTTAGGGTACAAACACTGAACAGCGTGTCCCTCGCTCACACATCACACATGCGTATCCCCTAACACACCCTGCGAATTTTACAGAGATGAGACCTCGCAGAACGCAAACACATACCTTTTCACTGAATGCGCATACGTGTATACCCTAAACCTAAGATCCCATTCTCAAATTAATAATGAGACGCACCAGGTTCTAGCCCAGACGGGCTGTACGCTCAACAGCGTAACGAGCCATCTGAGCCTTGTCCTCAGGAAACAAAAGGCTACCATATTAAAAACATGACACTCTGTAAGAATAGTGCTGTTAAGTCATCTCCCTCCGTCGCAAAAAGCAAAAAAAAAAAAAAAGCCACCTCCCCTCATTTCCGGAGGCAAACATACTGAAAACAAACCTCCCACAGAATAGAAACAATAATGAGGATGAACTGATTTCAAAAAAATAAAAATAAATACGAGGATGAACTTGTTGATCCCTGACTGGCAAGAACGTCCATTCCTACCATAGTTCCGCTAAATTAAGATGCTATCCGATAAAAAAACCAAACAGAAAAGGGGAGCCTCAATTATGATGAGAATTAACCAGACACAATAGCCCTAATAATAAATCAGCTCAACTACGGATCATCACAATCTGAACAAACTTGCCTTTAATTAAGCCCCTAAATTCAGAACAAGTGCCGCAATCACTCTCTTGCACACCCCATTGTCATCAACTGTGCTTTGCTCCTGCTATTGCTTGTACTGCACAATGATTTGGGGTGTTGCATTTCAAAACCTGTATGCACAAAGCCCGTTGTTTGCTTCAATTCCCAACCCTCAGTTTAGGGCCGGTGGCTACCTGAAGCTTCTCAATCTCCATCAGTCCCACAAGGTGTGTCGTTGGCAGCAGGAGGCGAAGCAGTGGGAGTATTGACACACCGGTGGGAGCTCTGGCCTTCACCTTTTCGATTGCAGACGCCACAACATGGGGAGGTGGGATATTATACCACTGGAGATACCAAGAGAGGAGCACCGTGTCGTTTTGGGCATCAGGCCATGTGCCTGTGCTCAAGTACCTGAAGAAGTTGTCCTTGAGGTTCGGCAATTCTGCGAAGATGTCTTCCACGCGCTTCATTATTGATTCCAAGAACGCGGACTGAATAATGCCTCCATTTGTGATTCTGCCATCAACTAATGCTCCATTATAGGCCAATGCAACCTGCATATTGGAAAGAAAACCATAGTAACAGCACCAAAAGTTGGGCATTTCCTGGGTAAAAGGTACAGCAACACTAGAACAGAAGATGAATGTGAAGCTGCTATGGCATAATATGGTAAATTGGTAACTAGGTGATGCTGAATTTCTTCAGTTACAGGCACAGTACCACAATTTGAAAGGAACTAAGGTTCCAAATCCTGACTAGCCGTTTCCTGGCAATTCACTGGGATATCTAAAACCAGTCAAGATAGCACATCTATGTGCAATTTTGATCTAGTGGAGGAAGATGTTTTCATCTAACATGTAGGGAGGATAGAAACTTTACAAAATAAGGAAAATGCCAAAAGAGAAAAGGTGGCCCAAACAAAAAAAAAAGAAAAAGAAATTAGTCAGTTTCTGGAAGTGCGGCTGGACCTGGAATTTTTGCTTGAAACAGTATTTGGAACCCTGAGTAACTAAACCTGGTAACCAAGAGGAACAAGTCATATGTAGAGCACTCGGTACAAACCTTCAAGCTGGAAAGGAAAAGGGAGTCGCAGAAAGGAAAATCTCCAATCTTCAGATGCACCCACATTGACTCAATTATTGTGTAAAAACTGATATAGACCTGGAAGACAAATATAACAATGAATGAACACACGATAGTTGATAAAGCATGGAGAACAACAAAATGCGAGACAAGTTTACAGTAAGAAACCTGTAACAGTGCTGGCCTATCTTTGCTCATACATTCATACAGTACTTGAGAGCAAAACTCTTGAAAATTGCCATTGCATCTGCAATTGGAAGTTAACATTACAAGGAAGTACAAAAATAAGTTGGTCGAATTATATTGCCATACATGTAGTGCTTAACATCTGATCGACTGGCAATGCTCTTCACTGCATATATAAGAAACAAGACAAACATCAAAGAGAATATATCACTTGCCTGTCCTTCCATGACTCGCAACAGAGTTTTGCAAAAGCAATCAAGCTTGGATTGGCTGAAAATGTGCTTACTAACTGATCAACTCTAAATGAACTACGAGTAGCACTGTTTAGTTGAGTACTACAGCTTGCAGACGGTGTATCACAAATCTGAAGATTGATAAAGAACAGTTAAATTACATGTGTAGCCTTTCCTGAAACATTAAGGCGCATGTCAGAAGTGTAACAAAACATTAACCTCATGCATTGCCCGTGAAAGCAAAGATTGGCATCCAATTGGATCATCTGAGTAGGAGCATGATCCAACTTTTCGCTTTATGTAGAGTACTCCACCATTGAATGGATCAGTCTTGTCTCCAGATCTCCACCATGGCTTGTCTATTTAAGAGAGATGAACAAAAATATTATACACATATTTTCTGAACAACTGTCAAGTATTCAGAATGAGTTATGTACCTTCAGGTATAAGTTTTATCACCTGAGACCAATATCTAGGCCCACAAACTCGAATGCTCTTCAGCTGCAACAAAATTAGCCTTTTAGATTGCACAATTAATTGGTGTAAACCCCCATCTCGGTGTAAACCTGTGTGAACTTTCCATCCAATTCCCAAAAAAATCCAAAATATTTGTGGATAAAGGGTGAGGGATATTCTACAACCCTGATTTTCATGATCAAAGTTTATAATGTTTGGAAGAAACGAAACAGACATGCAACTAAAAGGAATTTCATTTAACAGTATACACCACTATTCATATTTTTGTTTGTATCCCCCAAATGCTATCAAGCTTGATCATGAAAGTTTGCAGGATCATGCAATGTCCTTTCCCCAACAGGTCAACACACTAATATTTTGAGAATTTTTGGGATCTTATGCGCAAGTTCACACAGGTTTACACCATACTAGGGCTTTGCACCTGATATTTCCCCTCTGCAAGGTGGCTTTCGTACTTTATTTGTTTATCAGTAGCCTTAATTCATAGCTTTTTTTATTTTTTACTGGACATACTGATAGCAAAATGGGTTGCATGAAGAGGGTGAATTCGAGAATGTCTACATGTGAAATGGGAACCATTTTTGGATCAACGCAACATGCAAACTTGAGGATGAGGAGCTGGGGAAAGACACTCTCGGCAAAGTGTTATAAATCGTACAAAAGTTTAGGGTGAATAACTAGAATGGAGTTGGTTCCGAACTGCTAGTTAAGCTTTCACTAAATATCTAGTTTTCATCCTAGAAAACTACTCGAAGGATATGAAGAAAGAAATCAAACCATAAGTACACCAGTTCATAATTAACTGTACCAATTATGAGTTTGAAAGAATAGCAGAATGAAATGCAGTTTATGGTGCAGAGTACTCTCGTGCTTATATGATCAGGAAGAGCGCGAGGCGATCTTCCAAATATTGAAGAAATCTGTAGCTCTAGTAAAATCTATTTCTCCGAATAGTAATACTCATGCTAACAGCGGTAAAACAATACAAAATAACAAAAACCTAATTGCCCAGCTATACCAGAAGTTATTTCTGAGTATCTTACATGCCATTAGTTCACAGGCAGAAAATAATTTGGTAGACCACTAGCTTGACTGCAACTTATTACAACATCTGATGTGTTAAACATATGTTTTCTTGTCTGAAAGCTTTATATTTTTATTTGGCATATTATTTCAACAAACAAATATTGCTGTAATCAACTATACATACCACTGAGCGTTCTGGCAGAAGACACGGTGTCACCTCGCAGTAATTAGTCTCATCATAATACTCTGTTTCGGCAACTGTTACTTCAAGTGGGCAATACACCGGAAGTCCTGTGTCAACATCTACTGTCTGAACCCATCGAGGTTCTGTAGCTAGTACGTACAGGTGTCTGAATGCCTACTTACAGTGCCATATAGAGAACTTTAATTTGCTTGTAACAGGAGAAACTATCATATAGCAAAAAGTCCATAATTCAGAAAGAGAAAGTACTTGGAGATGACAGCGGTTGTCATTTGGTCCAGTGGGCAAACGTGGGTAAAGTGTGATCAATAATGCAGCAATTGCACCATTCGAAGTTGAAAATGTATGTGTACCACCTCCAAGGAATAAGAATCCTATAGCCAAGCTTACCTACATTGTAGATAAACCAGGTAAATGATCTGATGGCTCTACCCATCCAGATTACCCCATGTCCTCACAAAGTGACAAAACAAGCTATTAGCATGTCAAAATGCACAGGTAATTTCTCTACAATTAGCAGACTTTCTGATTTAGTTTCATACAATGATGAATTAACCAGATGATATCTTGGACTCCCGGTATAGTTTACAAATTTGGATATAAACGAACAAGATGTGGTAAACTGCAGTAAAAAGCTTGAACAGAATCAACACAGTCGAATGATCTTTGGGAATTTTAAAACATTAGAAAATTACCAGACTGAAAGCAATAAATTACAACTTCCTTTTTCTATTCATTATGCACCTATGAATGTATGATCATAAAAGTGCCATTTTAGTGTAATTTTCATAGGAGTGTAGCACCAGCATTGCTTTTTGACAAGAAATACACCCACAATTTCCTAACTAAGTCAAGACCAGGATTTAGGGTCCCGGAACCGGGGGAAATCCCGGCTCAGGCCGGCTCCATAAAACCAGGCAAAACCAGCAGGTTTCCGGATTTTTCTTGATCTGCTTATTGTTTCCATTGTTCTTGAGTTTTCCCAAATATAAATTTCATTACATCAAACATAGCCCAAAACAGACGCTATTTAGGGCGCGAACCGGTTGAAATGGTCCCAGGGCAGTTCCAGGAAACCGACTGGTTTTCGCCAGGAACCAGAACCACAACAACCAAAGATTGTCCATTTATACTTCTCAAATATGCAATTAAATAATATATCAGTTCTTAGTCTTAATGCCTTTAATTTTAAAGAAAATACAATTATTCATGACACCTAGTAACGATACTCACGGCCATCTGCAGTCCATAATTCACTTGTCCCTCTGCGGAACTTCTTCCCCTAAGATAACGTAGTAAGCGAAAAGTTTGTAAATGTCCGGATCCTGCCATTACCTGAACAAAGGATAAACACAAATTACCAAAACATGAAGAACACCGTTTTATTATGATAATTGTTAGAGATATATGTATAGTTGTGTTATTCCACATTGTTATGAGGGGTTATTTGCATATTTACCTCTTGTTCTTTGTCTATATATATCGGCCCATTAGCCTCCTGAAAATACAAGTTGCTATTCCTAATATGGTATAAGAGCCCATTAGAGTTATCTACTCTCCCGGATGCGCAACTCGTCCTCTGCCCTAGCCGCAACCGCCGGCTTCCCTCCTCTGCCTCCAGGCTGCTGGCTTCCCTCTCCATCGCCACTGCCGCCGCGTTGAAGCAGGCTTCCTTCCCTCTCCGTCGCCCGAGACGACATCGCCATCGCTGCGGCCGCCGCCATTGCGCCGCTCGCATGCCGCCACCGGCTTCCCTCTCTGTCGCCCAAGACGACGTCGCCATCGCCGCCGCCGGCGAGCTTCCTCTCCGCCGCCGAGACGACGCTACCATCGCCGCCATCGAGGGACAAGGGCAACGACGAGCTTGGCTTTTCCGCTCTTTTCCGACGCACGCCTCAAGCGGTGCTCGCGCGCCGACCGCCGCCGGTTCCGCCTCCGACCGCCATCGCACCAAAACCTCAATCGACGTGCTGCTCGGCCGAAAGTCGCGCGAGGTCGAGCAAAAGAACGTCGGGTGCGAGGAAAAGAAAACAAACGTCGCCTCACGCCGCGTTCAACGCGCTGTTACTCGTTGCCTTGGTCACTGCGTCGTCCGCCGCCACCAATGGGCATCGCCGCTTTGCCGGTGATCTTTGATGGTGTCAATTACACCAACTTCGTGTCTCACATGCGCATGCACATGCGTGGTCTTCATCTCTGGGCGTCCTCTTTGGCGATGTCACCTACCAGCCATGCCCTACTCCGACGGAGTCTATGTCTGTTGTGCTGCCCCCGACAGCCGACAAGGTTGCTGTCGAGGCTGCTGGTCTTCCTGATGAGAAGGCTGCCTCCGCCTACCAAGAGGCTCTGAATTTCTACATGGATCGACTGACCACCTACACAGTGGTGCGACGACGATGCTCGGCAATTCGCCGCCTTCATCGCCATGTCCACCTCGCCTTCTTCGAGGTTGTGGGATTGCCTTCGGCTGTCCAGATGTGGACTCACCTTCGTCAGCGCTACGAACCCTCTAGAGATGCCCTCTACCTGTCCGTGGTTCGCCAGGAGCACTCTCTTTAGCAGGGTGATGCTACTGTTGACGCCTTCTACGCTCGAGTTCTCATTGCTCGCGCCGCTTGAACTCTCTTCGCACTCCGGGCCGCTGTTCTGCTCAGGCCGCTTAGCCTAGACGCGTCTTGACCTAGAGTTTCAGCAGGTTCACGAGCTCCTTACTCGCCTTCCCCGAAGTTCGAGCAGAGGCGTGCCCAGCTTCTTGCACGCCACCCTCGTGTCACTCTTCTAGAGGCTCTTACCGAGATACGTGTAGAGGAGACTCGTCTGAGTGGTGCTGGTCTGATGCCACTCCCCTCCGTGCTCGCCGCTGCTCACTGCTACACCGATCGCTTCCACGCTTGAAGACATCGCTCTCCAATGCCGCCATAGGTGGTGGTGGCCGTCCTCGCTGCTCCTACTGCGATAAGGGTGGCCACATTGAGTCCCAGTGCTATAAGAAGCAGCGGCATCTTTCACGCCGTTCTTCTCCTAGCATTGGCACCGGTACTTCTACATCGACGTCTGAAACGACTCTTCAAAGCTTTCTCACCGAGCGTGAGATAGCCGACTTCAACGCCGCTTGCCGCTTGTGTTCTCCTCGATGTGTTCTCACTGGCTCACATCGACTCTTCTGCAATGAGAAAACACCTCCTACACAGCCAGGTACCTCCCCATAGATTCTGGGTTCCGGAGCATCCTTTCACATGACTTCTGATTCTTCCATTCTATCTTTCATTGCACCTCTTGATTCCCCTGTCAGTGTTCTTACTGTTAGTTGCTGGATTCTTGCTCTTGGTGATGGCAAGATCCTTACTCTCATTGAGAGGATGACACTTGGAGATGGAGCAATTTTCTAGTTTTATTTCTCACACATTGCCATGCCAACCTGAGGGGTTGGGGATACAAATTTATAGGCTGTCAACCAGCCAAGCATATACTAAGATGCTAGTCTAATATGCTGTCCTAGATGCTAGTCAAGATGCTATCCTAGAAGGGCAGCAAAACCACCATGTGCTGCAGCCCCACAAGCACCAGACAAACACAGAGACTTATCCATCACTCTCCCCCTAAATCTTGTGTGTCTCCTTGTGAGGAATCTGAGCCATCCCGATCCTGGCGCGAAGTTCCTGGAACTTGATCCGCCCAAGAGGCTTGGTGAGAAAGTCGGCGAGTTGGTCTTGGGTGTTGATGTAGTTGGCCCAGACACTCCCTTCATCCAGGCAGCTTCTGATGAAGTGATACCTCCCGGATGTGCTTGTCGCGCCATGGAAGACAAGGTCCTTCGCCAAGGCCAAGGCGGACTTGCTGTCCACCCTGAGCTCTACTGCCTCCGCGTCTCTGCCAAGGAGATCGCCAAGCCGAGAGCCACCACACACTGAGCGGAAGCGGTAGTGGTCGCAATGTACTCGCCTCGCAGCCTAGACAAAGCCACCACCGCCGCTTGACCGATCGCCACCGACGGACACTTGCCGAGGAAGTACAGCGTCCGGCTGGTGCTCTTGCTCGTGTCGATGTCGCCGGCGTGGTCGCCGTCAGAGACCGATGAAGTCGCCGTGTCGGGGCACTTTGGGTAGTGCAAGCCGTGGTCTGAGGTGCCCGCGACGTAGCGGAGGATCCTTTCATGGCTTCTTGGTGCTCGTCGTCGGTCATTGCATGAACCGGCCGACGAGCCGACGGCGAAGCCAAGTCCGGCCGCGTGTGGACAAGGTAGCGAAGGTCGCCCACAATGCGCCGCAGATCGCGTCGCGCCCACCTCCTCCGCCGTACTCTCACGACTCGCCTTGACCTCTCCTCTGCGCTTTGCCACGCTTGCGTCACTGTCGTGGAAGAAGGCTCCCTTCTTCCTATCACCTTGGCCGCGCCCACCGCTCCTGGGTGAGGAGGAGCTTCCGCCAATGGTGACGGGTCCCGAGAGGCGCCGTGGCTCATCATCCGCCAACAACCTTGAGGCGACCCAACGCCTCCTCGATCGTCATCGTGGAGAGGTCCAACAGAGACTCGATCGATCGCGAGCCATCCGCTTGTACTTTTCGGGATGCAATGGAAGAGCTTTTCCACGCCTCTCCTCGCCGTAGGTGTCGCCGCCGAATCGCACCATCTTCGCAATGAGTGTTGAGACGGAGAGCAAAGTCATCAACGCCCTCACCGGCTTGAAGGTCGTTCTCTCCCGCCCGCGCGTAGTGATCGTAATGTAGATTTGCGCGCGCGTCGCCGCCGATCGTCTTTGCAATGATGGCGCCCCAAGCCTCTTTGGCGATCCACTTGTTAGTAAGCGAAATCGCATCTCGGCGGATCGCAGATGATGAGAGCATCCAACGCCGTCGATCTCGGTCGTAGTCGACGCCGCCGCACCGGATCGCATCCCACATATGCCGCGCTCGAGCTTTACCTCATCAACGCAGCCCGCTCGACGAAGTTGGTCTTGGTGAGGGTAGGCCACCGCCGCCGGGGCCGACGCCCTAACGACGACTGGTACTCGTGGCGACGCATGCACGGGAGAGAGCGCGTCGCTTATGAAGGCGCTCTCTCCGACCAGAGCGCCGCGCGTCGTGCCTCCTCCAGAGCGCCGTCGGTGCGTCCGCGCTGTCTGGCGCCGCCGCGCTCGTGGCGTCTTGCGGCGCCTTCGCGCTTCCGCCGCGCCGCCTCCTTCTCCAAAGAGTCAAGGTCTGCGTTGGCGCATCGCCATCGCAGAGACGGAGCCATTCTTTGCCGCCTGCACCTCGACCTCCGCCTTTGCCGCTGCCGCGCTGCATCGCCGCCGCCGCTTCCGCCTCCGCTCTGCCGCTGCCCGCTCACCATTACCGGCCTTGACGCTTTTTCGCGCCGCGGCCTCGTCGCCGCCGCGCTCGCGTTCCTCTGCCGCAAGTTTCGGCTTCTGCCGCCGCCGCGTGCTCGAGGCGGCGAAGGCCGAGATCGCCTGCGGACATGGCGCGCCACCGGGATCGCTGCTGGAGAGAGCCGCCTCGATGAACTCGCCGCCGTCAACGGGGGGAGAGTGGCGCAGAGGCAATGAGCCGCTTCTTCCGCTAGTTGGGGCCGCTGCGAGGCTTGAAGCGACGCAGAGAAGGGATTGAGCAGGAGATGCTCAGGCTACAGGATAGTGTAGCTCTGATACCAATTGTTAGTTGCTGGATTCTTGCTCTTGGTGATGGCAAGATCCTTACTCTCATTGAGAGGATGACACTTGGAGATGGGGCAATTTTCTAGTTTTATTTCACACATTGCCATGCCAACCTGAGGGGTTGGGGATACAAATTTATAGGCTGTCAACCAGCTAAGCATATGCTAAGATGCTAGTCTAAGATGCTAGATGCTAGTCTAAGATCAAGATGCTAGTCAAGATGTCATTCTAGAAGGGCAACAAAACCACCATGTGCTGCAGCCCCACAAGCACCAGACAAACACAGAGACTTATCCATCACTTACTGCTGATAATACCTCTTTCTGTCTCTGGTCGAGGACCTCTTAGCAACTCATCCTTTCATGTTCCTTCTGTTGCTCATGTTCCTCGCTTAACCATGCACTTCATTCTGTAAGCGACATCGACCTTGGTTGTTGGGTCATTCTTGACTCTGACTCTTGTTGTGTTCAGGAACGCCACACGGGGGCTCTGGTTGGTTCTGGCCCTCGACGCCTTGACTCACAGTTTCACCTTCCTTCCGCTGCCACCGTCGCCGCCAGTCTCTCCGCTTTTGTCACTCCTTCTACCAGCTCTTTCCAGCAATGGCATCACCGTCTTGGTCAACTGTGTGAATCTCATCTGTCATCTTTAGTTTGTCATGGTCTTCTGGGGTCTGTCTCAGCAGACGTGTCTTTAGATTGTCAGGGCTGTAAGTTAGGGAAACAGATTCAGCTTCCCTATTCTCATAGTGAGTCAGTGTCTCAACGTCCTTTTGATCTTGTTCATTCAGATGTTTGGGGTCCAACTCCCTTTCGAAAGGGGGCCATCGATATTATATCATTTTTATAGATGACCTCTCGCCACACTTTCATATATTTTATGTCTTCTCGTAGTGAGGCCTTGTCTATCTATAAACAATTTGCCACTATGGTTCGCATACAATTTTCCACTCCTATTCGTGTCTTTCGGGCTGACTCTGCTGGCGAGTACCTCTCTCGTTACCTGCGCAGCTTCCTTGCTAAGCAGTGCACACTTACTCAGTTCTCTTGTCCTGGTGCTTATGCTCAAAATGGTGTCGCTGAGCGCAAGCATCGTCACCTCCTTGAGACGGCTCGTACCCTGATGATTGCTGCCTCTATTCCACCTCACTTTTGGGCCGAGGCCGTTTCCACTACCACCTATCTTGTCAACATTCAACCCTCTTCTGCTCTGCAGGGTGGGATTCCTGTTGAGCGTCTATGTGGTTTTCTTCCAGACTACTCTACCCTTCGTCTGTTTGGCTACGTTTGCTACGTTCTCCTCGCACCTCGAGAACGCACCAAACTGACTGCTCAGTCTGTTGAGTGTGTTTTTCTGGGATACAATGCCGAGCAAAAGAGCCTGGGAGCCTCTTGGTCGACGGATGCGGATTTCTCGAGATGTGACTTTTGACGAGTCTCGTCCCTTCTACCCACGTCCTGCCTCTTCTTCGGTTTCCTCTGTGGAGTCCCTGCCTTTTTTTATTTTTCCAGATACACCCATCTCTGTCTTGCCCTCATCCACCCGTCTCACTGATTCTCCACATATATCTCCTGAGACCTCTCCGCCGTTGTCGCCGCCTGCTTCGTCTCCTGCGGCTCCTCAGGCTCCTCCCACTCTCTTTTACACTCGTCAACCTCGTATTGAGGTTCTTCCAGATGAGCCATCTTCCCCTGATGTTTCAACTTCTTCTGATGCTCCATCTTCCTCTGATGGGTCATCATCTCCTCGCTACGGTCTTCGTGATCGTCGGTCGATTCGGCCTCCTGCCTGTTTTGGTTTTGCTGGTGCAGCTACTCACGAGCCTGTCTCCTACCGAGATGCTGTTACTCACCCTGAGTGGCAGCATGTCATGGCCGAGGAGATTGTTGCTCTTGAGCGTACTGGTACTTGGGATCTTGTTCCTTTTCCATCTCTCTCGTCCCATCACGTGTAAGTGGGTCTATAAGATTAAGACTCGCTCTGATGGCTCTCTTGAGCGCTATAAAGCGTGTCTTGTTGCTCGTGGCTTACAGCAGGAGCATGATCGTGACTACGACGAGACTTTTGCTCCTGTGACCCACATGACCACTGTCCGGACTCTTCTTTCGATGGCGTCTGTTCGCCATTGGTCCGTTTCCAGCTTGATGTCAAGAATGCCTTTCTTAATGGCGAGTTGCGTGAGGAGGTCTACATGCATCCGCCACCTGGATATTCTATTGATCATGGTATGTCGTCTTCGTCGCTCTCTCTATGGCCTTAAACAAGCCCCTCGTGCTTGGTTTGAGCGCTTCTCCTCTGTGGTCACTGCTGCTGGCTTCTCAGCTAGTGATTATGATCCTGCTCTTTTTCTCCACACTTCGTCTCTTCGTTATGTTGATGATATGATCATCACCAGAGATGAATCTGAATACATTGACTTTGTCAAGGCTCGTCTGAGTGAGCAGTTCCTTATGTCGGATTTTGGTCCTCTTCATTACTTCCTTGGGATTGAGGTTACTTCCACTCCATATGGTTTTTTTATGTCTCAAGAGAAGTATATTAAGGATCTTCTTGATCGCGCCTCTCACTGATCAACGTACTGTTGAGACTCCCATGGAGCTCAATGTTCATCTCCGGCCCTCTGATGGCAAGCCTCTCTCTGATCCGACTTGCTATCATCATCTTATTGGGAGCCTTGTATACCTTACTGTTACTCGTCCGAATATCACTTATCCCGTCCACATTCTGAGTCAGTTCGTCTCTGCTCCCACTCAGGTCCACTACAACCACTTTCTTCGAGTTCTGCGATACCTTCGTAGGACTATATCTCGCCGTCTCTTCTTTCCACCCTCCAAATTCATTCTGACTTGAGTTTATTCGGATGCTACTTGGGCGTGATCCATCCGATCGCTACCTATCTCTCACATCGTGTTTTTCTTAGTGGTTCTCTCATTGCCTGGAAGACGAAGAAACAGATTGCAGTATCCCGTTCGAGTGCAGAGGCCGAGTTACGATCTATGGCTCTCTTGACAGCAAAGATTACCTGGCTACGATGGTTACTTGAGGATTTTGGTGTTTCTGTTACTACACCAACTCCTCTCTTGTCAGACATTACAGGTGCTATCAGTATTGCCCGTGACCCTGTGAAGCATGAGCTCACTAAGTACATTGGTGTTGATGCTTCCTTCATGAGGTCTTGTGTGCATGATCAGGTGATTGCTCTTCAGTATGTGCCTTCCGAGCTTCAGATAGCGGATTTCTTCACGAAGGCCCAGACTCGAGCACAACACGGCTTCTACCTCTCCAAACTCAGTGTTGTTGATCCACCATGAGTTTGAAGGGGGGGTGTTAGAGATATATGTATAGTTGTGTTATTCCCTATTGTTATGAGGGGTTATTTGCATATTTATCTCCTGTACTTTGTCTATATATATCGGCTCATTGGCCTCCTGGAAATACAAGTTGCTATTCCTAACAATAATCACCAGTATTTGAAATATAAAAAAGATGTACAACTTCATGAAAAGTATGCAACACAACTACGTGGATGTACCAATTCTACATAAAATAGCAATATATGCAATGTTACTAACCAGAGATAGCGAGAGAACAATATGATGCAAGCAGAGCTCAAGAGTTCCACGATCAACATATTGCAGCAATCCCTTTGGTAATATACTTGCAGTTCGAACAGGTATGTGTTTAATCTGCATAAGAAAAGATTAACTATATTACCCGATTACCATTTGAGAATTAAGATTGCATGGCCATGTATCATGTATGTACCTCGTTGAGAAAATCGACGGCGTAAGTGTAGAGTAGTTCTTGGGCATCACCATTTCTGCTGCCTGCATACCTGAGCCCTGAAAATCATTGATAATGCTGGTAAATGGCAGCAAAAGTCTGCTTGGTGCAAAAGAATATTTAATGCGGTGTTGTAATGGTTAAACAATATCAAGAGTCCTGTCACGCATTGGCGAATTAAAGTGAGTTCTATCTTTACTCCAAATGGTCAATCAAAGAAGATTAACATGTACAGCTATGTGTTAGAAAGTTTTGAGACTATGGTTTTGGCTATTCACAACTATGCAGCTTATTCATTAATTGAGGGTATATATATAGACATTGTTACATGAGTCTGATGAGCTACATGGGCCACATGAGCCGAGAGAGAGAGAGAGAGAGAGAGAGAATGTACAATACTCTTAACACCACCTTCAAACTTAAGGTCGATTAGAAGGATTTGATAAACTGAGTTTGAGTAGATGAAGCCGATACTGTTCTCGAGCCTGAACTTTAGTGAAGAAATATGCAACTTGAAGCTCTGAGAGAATGTCTGAAGGGCGGTGGTCGACTGCGGACAATGAGACCGTGTGAAGGATGCATCAACACTAATATGCTTTGTCAGCTTATGCTTAACTGAATCACTAGTAATCGAAACGGCACTTGTATTGTCACAAAAGAGAGGTGTAAAATTGTCACAATACACACTAAGATCAATCAAGAGCCATCGAAGCCAAATGATCTCTGAAGTGGTAGCGGCAAGAACTCGAAGCTCGGCCTCTGCACTAGAGCGTGACATCGCAGTCTACTTCTTGGACTACAAGGCAATAAGCAAAGTACCAAGAGATATACAGTAGCCAGTGATAGCTCGGCGATCGGCAGGATCACTCACCCAAGTGGAGTCAGAATAAGCGTGGAGCTGGAGTTGACTCGAACTGGTATAAAACATACGTCTAGACGCAGTCCCCTCAAGTATCTCAGCACACAAAGAACATGACCATAGTGGACTGAGGTGGGAGCATTGACAAACTAGCTGAGCACATGGACAGCATGAAGAATGTCTGGCCTGGTGATAGTAAGATAAACAAGATTCCCAACGAGCTGACGACAGAGAGAATGATCTGTCAGTGGTACACCGTCTGTAGGTCAAAGCTGTAGGTGGAGCTCCATAAGTATGGCAGCATTGCGTGTATCAGTCATACCAGAGCGAGCAAGTAGATCCTGAATGAAGCGATGCTGAGAGGTAGTAACCATCACTATCAAAATGAACCTCAATCCCTAGAAAATAGCTAAATGGTCCCAAATCGGACATCATAAACTGTTCACTCGATTTCCTCTCCACAAAAGCTATATAACCCATGTCGTCTCCTGTTATCAGTATATCATCTACATATAGTAGAAGCAAAGTACGACCCCACTGAGAAATGTGAATAAACAAGGCAGAGCCATGCTCACTTGGCGTAAAACCAGTAGCTCGAATCATGAAACTGAAACGCTCAAACCAAGCACGAGGAGCCTAGATACCATATAAAGCACGCCTAAGATGACAAACATAGCCTGTAGGAGCCGCAACACCTGGAGGTGGCTGCATATAAAACTCGTGTAGATAACCATGAAGAAAAGTATCCTTGACATCCATATGAGATTTAGTCTATGTGTGTACCACTGCAACAACAATGAGTGCGGATTGTGGTCATATGAGCAATTAGAGCAAAATTCTCGTCATAATCACGACCATAAGCCTGCTGAAAACCTCTTGCAACAAGAGTCTTGTATCGCTTTACTAAACCATCTGACTTGTTCTTTCCTTTGTACATCCACTTGCAAGTTATAGGAACAGCTCCAGATGCTAGCGGAACAAGATTCCAAATGCCCCTACACTAATGCTATGAACTCCTCTGTCATAGCCAACTGCCACTCAAGTATATTGGCAGCCTCCTGATAGGTACACGGCTCAGATACTACACCTACACAAGAAAAACCCCATCTCTCTGGTGCCTGAATAGAAGAACTGATAGGTACTCGGCTTAGATACTACACCTACACAAGAAAAACCCCATCTCTCTGCTGCCTAAATAGAAGAACTATCCTGTAGGGCATACCGTGATGTAGTAGAACGATCGTCAGAGTCGGTAGTACTGGACGGAGGGTCAAGTGGAGAAGAGGACCAAGAATCAAAAGAAACTCTATTTGCGACTGTAGTGAAAGGGAAAAATAGAAGTGTTAGAAGTTGGTAGAGGGAGTGGAGGAGACGCACTAGGAGGTGAAACAAAAACTGGTTGAGAAAGTGTAGCTGGAGAAGGTAAGAGTGGTGAAGGAATGGGGAGGTAGACACAAGAAAGAGGTGAAATATGTGGAAGGAGTGGTACAAGCAGAAGGATGATAAAACAAGGGTCGATCCCCATCAAATGTCACATCACGAGAAATGCGAGTGCGATGTGCTAATGGATCGTAGCAGCGATAGCCCTTATGCGCAGTACTATAACCCAAGAAAACACACTCAACTGACTGAGCGCCAACTTTGTGCACTCACGAGGTGCTAGAAGGACATAACAGATACAATCAAAGACACAAAGATAAGTATGGCGAGAAGGTGCTCTGTATAGGACCTCACCAGGACACTTACCCTAAAAGCTTGGAAGATGGCTGACGGTTGATGAGATAACTACCGCAGAGACCCCCCCCCCCCCCGAAGTGAAAGAGAAGTCTCAATGATGTGACGATGCTTGCGCTCAGCAACACCATTCTGAGCAAGAGCACCAGGACACGAGAGCTGAGGAAGAGTGCCCTTAGGAGAAAGGAGCAGACGAAAGGCTGATGAAAGATACTCTACCCCAGAGTCAGAATGAAAATACGAATCGAAGAAGAAAGTTGTGTATGAACCATCTTAGCAAAAAACTGATAAATGAAAATCAACTGAGTGATGTTTCATAAAATAGATCCAACTATATCGCGAATGATCATCAACAAATATGACATAAGAACTATGACCACCCTTCGAAGCAAAAGGAAGAAGAAATACACCAAATCAAAAGGACAAGACTAAGAGGTACTACTAGAATATGGAAGTTGTATTTGTTTCCCAGGTACTACCAGTACAATAAAAACTAGACTTAACAATGACATGACCTAAGGAGCCCAGCTCCACTGAGATGACCAAGTCTATGATGCCACTTGCTGAAGGAAGAACCAACAGGAGACTGAGATGATGACATAACAGAAGACACTAACATTAAGGCCTTCGACGTACTAATGGAAGGAAGATGTAAGGTGTCCAAGATAGAGACTAGGTGAGCGCAAATCCAGCGAGGCGGCGGGCAACGAGGGTTGAGCGACAATTTGGACTCTGGAGCTCCCTCTACAGCGCAAATCCGGAGAGGTGGCGACCTCCAGGCGACAAGCTTCAAGGCAGATCAGATCCGAAGAGGCGGCGAGCGACGAGGCTCGACCGACGATCTGGAGCTCCGACGGTGCAGATCCGAAGAGGTAGCGGCCTCCAAGCGACAAGCTTCGAGGTAGATCCAGAGATCCGGAGGCTCGAGCGATGATCTAGAGCTCCGGCAGCACGGATCTGGAGAGGTGGCAGCCTCCAGGCGACGAGCTTCGAACTCAGCCTCAGGCGACAAGGCATAGGGCTCCAAGCGACGAGGACGCCTCAGGCAACGAGGTAGAGCACACAGGTGCAGAGCTTCTCTCGAGGGGCGGCAGCGTCGGCATGGTATGTCAGCAAAGCAACAGCTGAGGAAAGGAGGTTGTCGCCAGCGCATCGAGGCTCAGGCCCACCGCCCATGGAGGAGGGCAACGACAACAAGCACGCCAAGGAAAGAGGATTAGGGTTGGAGATTGCTCTGGTACCATGTTAGAAAGTTTGAGAGTATGGTTTTGGCTATTCACAACTGTGCAGGTTATTCATTAATTGAGGGTATATATATAGGCATTGTTACATAGGCCTAATAGGCTACGTGGGCCACATGGGCCAAGAGAGAGAGAATGTACAATACTCTTAACAATAAATAGGAAAGACGGTAACCAGGAAAGTTTTATGAACCCATAATCCACACATAATCAAGGGACAGTTTAGCAAAGCTGATGGCATTCTGCAGCAACAGGCTGTGCACCTGGTAGGTTAGTCATAGTCACTGTAGCAACCAGTACAGTAATTGTAGCGGGGACAGGTGGGGGGAGGGGGGAGGAGGATTCAAAAACAAATATTGAATACTGACCAAGTGCAATGCATGCTCCAGTCACAATATTAACATAAGCTTGAAAGAGGGCTTCAGCATCAAATTCATCACTGTCAATAGCCCCTTCACTCATATTGGAAACACCAAACTTGACAGTTTCAGGAATTTGAGACTCAATCCAATCTTTGGAAGGTTGTATTCTGCAAAATCACACCATTCTTTAGCTTTATGCCACTAATTTACTGCAAGTCTGTTAACAATTTATCATAAAGCCACACTAAGATTTCATATTGAAATTGTGAGATTACCGGCTCCACAATATTAAATTCCGGGCTATAATGCGAAGCATTACAAAATCAGGTCTCACATACTGCAAATCGAAGTGTGTATTGGGGACACTGAGTCTAGCTGCAATTTCTTCTGACTCCGCCTGTAATATGAACCACAATTATACAAAACTCAGCAGGGTGTTCCTAAAACAATGTAAATAGTTTCTTACATGAGTTAAAAGGGCTTCAAACGACTAAGAAAACTTACCTTCAGAAATATCAAGGCTAGAGCAATTATTGCTCCAGGTGCAGTAACATCAACATTTATTTGAGTTCCATCCATCATCTGTACAAACGACAAGATAATAATACAAATGAAATATACAGCTCAGGTGTGACTCATGGAATGTGTCCATGGCTGTGATGAGTGAAAGATGACCTGCCCGGTGTTGCCGCTTTGATCATCGGCAGCTATTGTTGCATTTAGTTGTTTTTCCTGAGAATATCAGCAAATATATGTCATATGTAATTCATTAACTAAAATTAATTGTTTCACAAAGTGCAAAAACCACAGTAAATCAAGCAAAAAAAAAAAACAAAGAATCATGACAATGGTATCTCTTAAAAGTAGCATTTTAGCTATAACACTCGAAATCAAATCAATAAGGAATCAGTCAACTTTGTCCAGTTTCAAGTTAGTACCATAGAGGGTATAGAAGATGAACAAGTGTTGTGGTTGTGCACGCTGGGGACATTACCAAAGAGGGAGGAAATACGTCTGAGAAACAAAAATGCTGCGATCTACAGCCATGGGTGTTGTGGGCATGGGATAACCAGATTCATTTGAAGGCTCCGCTCAATCAAGACCTTACTGAAGTGTTCCATCCCACTGCCATCACCAAACTGGATAGTCTACGAAGAACTTAATCTCTATATCTACCAGCTTGCTGTCAAAATCTCGAATCAATCATGATATTTGATCAAATCATAGCTTGAAACTGGCATCTTACCAACAAAATTTGAGAAGTATCTTGGTTGAGTCAATAGAACTGTATAAGGCCATTGCAAACTGCACATTCACCTGGGCTATTTAGCTCTAGCATGTTATTTCATCCATGACCACTTGGTAGCATAAAGGTGTTCACTTTGTTAAGAGTCTTGTACATTCTCTCTCTCTCTCTCTCTCGTGACCCATATAACCCTATGCTTGTATATACCCTTTTAATAATAAATAAGATGCACAATTGTAAATAAAAAAATATTTCTTTCCCTAAAACTAAAATGGTATCAGAGCTCCTACCCTAACCCTAATTTATGCCGTCTCGTTGATCCTCTGCTCCACCGCGGGCTGGCAAGCCTAGGTCACTGGCGGTTCCTGACGAGTGCCTCCCTCAACCGCCCACCTTCTCTGCTCAACAACACGAGTGGCGTTTGCCCACTTCGCCGCTGCCCCATCTGCCTCCTGCTCCCTCCCACGCGCACCCTTCGCTCGCTCGTCAACCTCGCCGTGACGGTGGCCACCATCTACCTCGATCGCTCATCGGTCATCAGGATCCAAGAGGCTGCTACCGCGTCCCCATCGTCGGGCGCCTTCGTCGCCGACCAGATCAATGCCGCCGTCACCGCCTCGCTTCAGACTCTTGTTCCTGGATCCACACCGCCACTACCTCTCAGCCCGTGCTCCCAGTTGCATCCACGCCTTTGCTCCGACTAAGCAGAGATGACCGGATCCAGCATCTGGTTGCCTCACTGAGCGGCTCTACTTCGGAATCGCCTCCACCTTGGATCCAGCCTCCTCTGCTCATGCGGTTGCCGCCGGTTGCCTTCGTCGCTGGTCGTCTCACCGAACGTCTCTGCTTCGGGCTCACCACCTCGGATTCGGCTTCCTCTGCTCCCATGATCGCCTCGCCGCCTAGATCCGACGTCTTTGTCGCCTGGACCAATAGCGCCTCTACTCGGTCTCGCCTCTGGCGACCTCCTCTGCTCGGTATTGCCTCCCAATGCAGCGTGACACCGCCGCCACCACATCGACCTCCTCGAAACCAATGATCAGTACCACTCTACTCTTGCTCTGTTACATTACTCTTGCTCTGTCGTTGCTCTACCACTGTTGGTGCTCTGGTACTATTAGAGTTGAATGCTTTGTCATGGCGTTTGAAGGTATTCTTGGTCCTAGTCCTATCCGGCATCAGCCTATCTATTCTCATTGCAAGAGATATGGCCATCTAGAATATCGGTGTTTCAAGTTACATCCTGAGCTAAGGTTGCCATTGTGTTTCGTCTCATCGAAATGATGTTATTGTTTCTTCTGTTCATGTTAGTGCTTTGGAGTCTTATGCAACTCAGTTTGGTCAGATTCAGGCTCCAATGACCAACCCTTAGGTTCAGTTGTGTCAACTGCAGGCATCTTCTAATGGATCCACTGGCCATTCTGGTCCAATGTTATGTCCTGTGGCGGGTACTACTCTCCCTTGAGTGTTGGACTCAGGGGCCTCTTTCCATGTAACATATGGTGCATCTCAGTTCACATCATATCGTCCTATTGCAAAAGGTCTCAAGATTCAGAAAATTGAAGGCACACCTTGCACGGTCACTCGTTAGGGTACTCTTTCCGCCTCTCACTTTGCAGTTTCAAATGTCTCACTTGTAACTATACCCTCGATGAATCTCATCTTTGTCGGCCAGCTCACAGATATTAACTACTTTGTTGGGTTTGATGATAGATCCTGCTTTGTGCAAGATCGTCAAACAAGAACTGTCATTGGTATAGGCCATGGTAAGAAAGGTTCTGCAACGCTCTATGTTCTTGATCGTCGAAGTCTCCCTTTCTCCTCCACTTCTGGTATTGCTCCAGCTATTTCATCTTCTGCGTGTTGGTTTCCTTTATTTCGTCTAAATGAAATGATGTGCAATGCTTTTGCGCGTTCTTGAAAAAAAATCATCTTCTGCCGGTGATCCATCTATTGATCCATTTACTCTGTGCCCTTCTGCATCTACTTCTGTTAGCAAATATTTTCCTCAATGGCATCATCACTAGGGGTACTTGTGTAGCTCACGTCTCTCTATCTTGACTAAACAAGATGTTCTTCGTCCTGTTTCTGTTAACACCCATTTTCAGTGCAAGGATTGTAGACTTGGCAAGCAAGTAAAACTCTCATATCCCTCTAGCTTTTCTAGATCTAGTCATCCCTTTGATTTGGTTCATTCGAATGTGTGGGACCACCATTTGCTTCGAAGAGTGGTCACAGTTATTATGTCATCTTCATTGATGACCACACTCGATACACTTGGATCTACTTCATGAAACACTGTTTGTAGTTGATTTCTATATATTAGTCTTTTGCTCAGATGGTTCATACTCAGTTCTCTTCTGCCAGTATCTTTCATCAGCTTTTCGTCAATTCTTTCTAAGGGAACTCTTCCTTAGCTCTCATGTCCTAGTGCTCATACTCAGAATGGTGTTGTTGAGCACAAGCATCGTCACATCATTGAGACTACTCGTACTCTTCTCATTTCCTTCTTTGTTCCTTCACATCCGGGGGAAACAGTCTCTACGACAGTCTATCTCATCAACCGTCAGCCCTCTTCCAAGCTTCAAGGTAAGTATCCTGGTGAGGTTCTGTACAGAGCACCCACTCGCTATGCTCATCTTCCTGTTTTTTGTTGTGTCTGTTATGCCCTTCTAGCACATCGTGAGTGTACAAAGTTGAACCCTCAATCGGTTGAGTGTGTCGTTCTAGGTTATAGTCCTGAGCATAAGGGCCCCTCAGCACGTTGCATTCACATCTTTCATGATGTGACCTTAGATGAGAGTTGACCCTTTTATTATCCTTCTACACATCCCACTCCTTCCACATATTCCACTTCTTTTTATGTCTGTCTCACATTCCTTCACCAGACTTACCATATCTATATAGACTTTCTCTACCAGTTTCACCTTCTAATGTGCCTCCTCCACCAGCTCCACCAGTTTCTAACACTTCCACTTTTCTTTTTCACTAGTCACCGATAGAGTTAATTCTGATCCTCATACTTCCATTCCTCTTTAAACTTCTGATCCTCAGTCCTCCTCTCCTCCACTTGACCTCCAGCCAGTACCATGAACTCTGAAGATCGTTCTACTACATCACAGTATACCCTACATGATCGTTCCTCTATTTAGGTACTAGAGAGATGGGGTTTTCTTGTTCAAGGGTAGTATTTGAGCCGAATACCTATCAGGAAGCATCTAGTACACGTGAGTGGCAGTTGGCTATGACTGAGGAACTTACAACATTAGAGTGCACAGGTACTTAGGATCTTGTTCCGCTACCATCTGGAGTTATTCCTATAATTTGCAAATGGGTGTACAAAGTAAAGAACAAATCATATAGTTCATTGGAGCGATACAAGGCTTGTTTTGTTGCAAAAGGTTTTCAACAAACTCATAGTCGAGATTATGCTGAGACTTTAGCTCTAGTTGCTCATATGACTACAGTCCGTTCTCATTACTGTTACAGCGGTATGCTCATGGACTGTATCTCATATGGATGTCAAGAATGTATTTCTTCATGGTGATCTACATGAGATCTATATGCAGCCACCCCTAAGTGTTAAAGCTCCTACAGACTATGTTTATCGTCTTAGACGTTTTCTAAATGGTCTCAAGTAAGCTCCTTGTGCTTGGTTTGAGCATTTCAATTCTGTGATTCAAGTTGCTGGTTTCACTCCAAGTGAGCATGACCCTACCTTATTTATTCTCACTTCTCAGCAGGACCGTACTTTGCTTATGCTACATTTAGATGATATGTTAATCACAAAAGATGACTTGGACTATGTTGCTTTTGTTAAGAAGAAATTGAGTGAACATTTTATAATGTCAAACTTGTGACCATTGAGTTATTTTGTGGTGATGGCTACTATCTTTTCTCAACATCGCTAGGTTCAAAATCTGCTTGCTCGCTCTAGCATGACTGATACATGCAATGTTGTCACACCCATGGACCTCCAACTACAGCTTCGACCTACAGACGGTGTACTACTGGCAGATCCTTCTCTCTATCGTCAGCTCGTTGGGAGCCTTGTTTATCTCACTGTCACCAGAGCCAGACATTGCTCATATTGTTCATGTGTTCAGTCAGTTTATTAGTGCTCCCACCTCAGTCCACTATGGTCATGTTCTTCGTGTGCTGAGATACTTGAGGAGGATTGCGTACAAACGTCTGTTCTATGCCAGTTCGAGACAGCTCTAGCTCCACGCTTACTCTGACTCCACTTAAACAAGTGATCCTGCTGATCGCCAATGTATCACTAACTACTATATCTCTCTTGGTACTTCCCTCATTGCCTGGAAATCCAAGAGCAGACTGCGATGTCACGCTCTCGTGCAGAGGCTTAGCTTCGAGCTCTTGCCGCTACCACCTCAGAGATCATTCGACTTTGATGGCTCTTGATTGATCTCGGTGTCTACTGTGACAATCCTACACACCTTTCTTTTGTGACAATACAAGCGTCATTCAGATTGGTAGTGATCCAGTCAAACATGAGCTAACAAAGCACATTGGTGTTGATGCATCCTTTACACGGTCTCATTGTCAGCGGTCGACTATTGCCCTTAAGTATGTTCTCTCAGAGCTTCAAGTTGCAAATTTCTTCATTAAGGCACTTGAGAACAACATCAGTTTTATTTACTCAAACTTGGTGCATCAGATCTTCCTGATCCACATTGAGCTTGAAGGGTGGTGTTAAGAGTCTTTGTACATTCTCTCTCACTCTTGGCCCATGTAGCCGATGGAGCCCATGTAACCCTATGTCTATATATACCCTCTTAATAATGAATAAGAGGCAGAGTTGTGATTTATGAATAGCAAAATCCTTCTCTTTCCCTAAAACTAATACACTTATGGTCTTATACCCACCTTTAATTGGGTTTATTGGAATGTGTCATTTGGTTACCTACCGATCTCATGAAAAAAAACTTTTGCTTCATCCTATATATCAGCACATTTGAGATAACAAATTTAATTAGTTAAATAGTTGCAGCTATTAACACATGTCATTTTAAAAGATGTGCTGTTAACAAGGGCATGCACTAATATAAACCAGAATCTATGAATCAACACACATCAAGAACCAAACATCTTAAGGGGGCACTCAAAACATAATATTTAGAAGCGTAGATAGCTATGACAAAATCTTACGTGGTAGACTTCTTTACTGCCAATGTATTCAAAAAGTCGATCTAGAAAAGTATCCATAAAACCAAATGCATCGCTGCCACGACCTTTAAAGAAAAACTTCTGTTATTTTCGCCCAGAGTACCAGTTCAAGATATGCAACAGGAATCTTTGTCATGAAATGCAATTCACCTAAGGCAACAAATCCTAATGCAGAGCCTGCAGCAACAGCATACCCTTCCCTTTCTAGCACATTATCACCACCACTTCTTCGGCCAATCTCACCCTGTATGTAACGAGTACAACAAAAGTACAAAAACTAATTAGCAAAGGTGATATAGGATCTTGTACTAATTAAGAATCATGAAATGTCACCAAACTTAGTCACTCTAGTATTGGTTAATTCCAGTTTGCTTAATTTTAAAGCTACAAGTAAACCACAAATTTTAATACATGAAACTGCTGTGATGACGAACTACTTTAAAATTAGAGGGTTCAGTTGGAGACACACAAGGTCCGTATTTTTCCACTCTTTCTGCTTTGTAGAACTAAAAGAATACAGGAATGCCATGGGAGAATCACAGAATTGAAATGAAGTACTCCTTTGCTGAGTAATTAAAAAAAGAAAATTGGCAATACAAAAAAGGAAATTCAACAAAAAGAAAGGAATTTGTTGTGGACGCTTTTGTGGGCAAAGTTTATGAGAGGCGCCGCAGTCGCACTGGGACCATCTCAACCGTGGCTACATGAAACTACCGAACAACCTATGCGACTTGATCGTCAAGGCCGCAAGAAAAGGAAAGAGATAAGTAGTTGCTGTTATTTAGTTATGAGTTGTCAAGATTATCTTTATATTTGAAAGTTATATATTAGTGTCCTTTGTCAGGAAGGCACCTAGATTATAAAGGTGACCAACTATCGTTTGAGAAAGGCAATAACGAAATAATCAAGTTTCCCTAAGTCTCGGCCAGGATTAGAGACTCCAACTTGCAAGGAACAAATCCCAGTCGAGCAGACGGGGGCGATCTACACCTCTACCCTATCCTTCTAACTCTTAAGCCATACCATCTTGGTATCAAAGCCAACTCCGCTGCTGCAGCGATGGACGACAGCAATTCTATCAACAAGCGCTTGGGAGTTGGAACAAATGTTCCAGCTGATGACCAAGCAGCAAGATGAATTCAACGACATCAAGAACCGCCTTGGACCATCTTCTAGTCGCAATCCTGCAAAGGAGGCAGTGGGTGCTGAGGAGAACAAGGAGGACGGCAGTGAAGCATGTTCTGAAGGCAATCGGGGAGTGCCACGCTTTCACAAGCTGGCTTTTCCGATGTTCGACAGCAAGGAAGACCCCCTTCCCTAGTTGAACCGCTGTGAGCAGTTCTTCAAGGGGCAACGCACGATGGAAGAAGAAAAAGTTTGCTTGGAGGAATACCAAGAGCAATTCATGTTCCTCCTATGCCGATGCGAAGACATGACAAAAGCAACATGTACAGATTTTTACATGTGTTCTTTGTAACCCTTTGCGTACAGATGTTGAGCTTCAAAACCCCGCTACCCTCAAGGTTGCAATGAGTCTTGCACAGGCATACGAGAAGAGAATGGAGATCGATGAAGGAGATGAGGCCAGGCCAAGCCCATAGACCCTTCCTATGGCATCACACCTGCCGTGACTGTGGCGGCCAAAGGCACACCGGCTGGAGTGGCATCCTCGGCTGCAACATCAGCACCACCAAGGCGCCCAACTCACGGTTTCGCCAATTAACCGCAGAGCAGATGGTGGAGTGCTGTCTCAAGGGCCCTTGTTTCAATTGCCCCAAGTACTCCAAGGATCATGTGGGCAAGTGCTCTATGAGGGGCATCTATCTGCCAGAGCTCAAAGAAGGGGAAGACTTGGCACATTGTCCGAGGACGACATCGAAATCTCGTTGCATGCCCTCTCAAGGATTCGCACATGGAAAAAATGCAACCCTAGGCCGTGGATCAAGACGAGGTTTTTCAGGCCCACATCGACTCCAACAAGACACAATTTCATCGTTGAAGAAACCGCAAGCCGACTTGGCTTGACACCAACTGCAAGCCAAGGCATCAGTGTCGTCGTTGCTAATGGCGACCAGGTGTCCAGAACAGGCGTATGCACTGCGGTGCCCATCCGGATTGGCGACGAAGACTTCTCACTCGATTGTTATGTCATTCCCCTTGCTGGGTTCGACGTCGTATTGGGTGTTCAGCGGCTCCGCGCGTTGGGACCTATTTTATGAGACTTCGAGAAGCTGACGATGTCGTTTTGGCGGATCAATCACCAAGTCACATGGAGTGACTTTGATGCACAGGCACAACGGTCCAAGGTTGGCCAACCTCCTCGCCAAATTTGTGGCCTTCCGCCGCAACGCCGCTACGATCATCACATCCACCTTCTACTAGGCACGACTCTAGTAGCGGTTCGCCATATTGCTACCCCCAGCTGTTGAAGGATGAAATTGTGCGCCAATGTGATGATATCCTGAAGCAAGGTATTATTAGGAAGAGCACATCGGCTTTTTTCTCACCGGTGTTATTGGTCAAGAATAAGGACAACTCATGGCGATTCTGCGTGGATTACCGCGCACTCAATGACAAGACGGTGAAAGATAAATTTCCTATCGCGGTGGTTGACGAGCTCCGCAACAAGCTCAAGGGTGCTCGATTCTTTTCCAAGCTTGACTTGCGGTGCGGCTACCACCAAGTGCTCATGCACCCGCCAACCATCGAGAAAACAGCCTTCTGGACTCATCGGTGCAACTATGAGTTCTTGGTCATGCCGTTCGGACTGACCAACGCCCCCGCCACCATTCAAGCCCTCATGAATGATGTTCTTAAATCATATATACATCGTTTTGTTCTTGTTTTCTTTGATGATATTTTGGTGCAGTCTTCTTAGGCAGAACATCTTCAGCATGTTCAGGCAATTCTCGAGTTGATGTGGTAGAATAAGCTCGCCCTCAAGCACTCTAAATGCCTTTTAGGGGAGATGTATGTGGCAACATCACCCCGGCTATGTTATCTCCAGCCAAGGTGAAGCCATGGACCCAAGCAAAGTGGAGGTGGTAGCAAGTTGGCCACCGCCTACAACAATACAGGCTTTGCATGGTTTCTTCAGTCTTACCGAGTACTATCGCAAATTCATCAAATCGTATGGCTAGGTGGTAGCCCCTGAAACTAGGGGCGGATCTGGGTCTCGGGCCTCCGGCAATGGCTCGAGGCCCAAAGTAAAATTACCATACTAAATTCAGCAAAAAAAACAAAAAAAAATTGAATTGGGCCAAAAGTAGCTGGCCAGGCCCGAGGTCTGGCTCATGGCTGGCTACACCCCTGCCTGAAACCAAACTACTCAATGAGGCCTTTGTATGGACGTCGAAAGTTGATAGGGCATTCTATATGATAAAGTCAACTCTTATCTTCAGCCCTGTGCTCGAACTTCTCGACTTCAACAAACGCTTCATGGTGGACTGCGACGCATCCAGTACAGGGATCGATGCGGTCCTGCATCAAGGCACTGGGCTCATTGCCTTCTTCAGCCGGGTGGTGGCCGCTCACCATCTCAAGCTGGCAGCTTATGAGAGGGAATTGATCGGCCTTGTTAAGGCCGTACGACACTGGCGGCCCTATCTATTGTTACTCGCTGGAGTCTTGCTATTGGTGTTAGCAAGATCCTTACTCTCATGGAGAGGATGACACTTGGAGATGAGGCAATTTTTCTTTGTTTATTTCTAACACAATGCCATGCCAACCTGAGGGGTTGGGGATACATATTTATAGGTCGCCAACCACCAAGCATATGCTAAGATGCTTTCCTAATATGATCCAAGATCCAAGATGTCGTCCTTAAAGCTGCTTCCTATGACAATCAAGATGTCGCCCTATGACATCAAGATGTCGCCTTAAAGCCGCTTTGTCCTATGATACCAAGATGTTTGTCCTATGACACCAAGATGTCATCCTTGACCATGTGCCGCAGCCCCACAAGCACCGCACAAAAACACAGAGACTTCTCCATCATTCTCCCCTAAGTCTTGTGTGTCTCCTTGTGAGGAATCGAGCCATCCCGATCTGGCCGAAGTTCTGGAACTTGATCCGCCCAAGAGACTTGGTCAGAAGTCGGCGAAATGGTCTTGGGTGTTGATGTAGTTGGTCGGATACTCCCTTCATCCAGCAACCGATGAAGTGATACCTCACCCGGATGTGCTTGATGCGCCATGGAAGATGTGGTTCTTCGCCAAAGCCAAGGCGGACTTGTCGTCCACCCCGAGCTCCATCGCCTCCGTGATCTCGCGCAAGGAGATCGCCAGCCGAGCCACCACAAAGCCCGAGTAGAAGCGGTAGTGGTCGCAATGTACTCGCCTCACACTAGACAAAGCCACCACCGCCGCTTGACCGATTGCGGTGACGGACACTTGCCGAGGAAGTACAAACATCCTACCGGTGCTCTTGCTCGTGTCGATGTCGCCGGCGTGGTCGCCGTCGCCAGCATTCGATGAAGTACGCCGCCACGGGCACCTTGGGTAGTGCAAGTCGTGGTCGGAGGTGCCCGCGACGTGGCGGAGGATTCTTTTACTACTTCTTTGGTGCTCGCCGTTCGATCATTTGCATGAACCGGCCGACGAGCCGATGGCGAACGCCAAGTCCGGTCGCGCGTGGACAAGGTAGCGAAGGTCGCCCACAATCTTGCGCAGATCGCGTCGCGTCTACCTCCTCCGCCGTACTCTCACGACTCGACCACCTCTCCTCCATAGGAGTGTGGGGTGGGTTGCGATCGGTGAGGCCGCCACCCACGATGCGCTTGGCGTGGCGGTCTGGCGAAGAGAGATGCCGAGTCGTCTGGTGGACCTCGATCCCGAGGTAGAAGGAGAGGTCCCGAGGTCGCCATCCGAAGGTGGCCTTCATCTCCGCCTTGAATGCCTCGATCTCCTCCTCCTGGTACCGGTGATCACAAGGTCGCCGACGTAGACGCCTATCGCCAGGCATTGCCTCCTTGCTCGCGGTGAGACCGCGGCCTCGTGAGCCTTCTGCCGAATCCCATTTTCTTGAGGGTGGAGTCCACCTGGCGTTCCAAGCTCGCGGTGCTGCCGCAGCCGCAGAGGGCCTTGCGCAGCGAGGACCTTGCTCTCCTTGCCGAGGATGATGAATCTCGGCGGTGGCGGGCGACGACCTCCTCCTTCAAGTCGCCGCTGAGGAAAGCGCTTGACGTCCATGTGATGAACGCACTGACCTCCCGGGCCGCGAGGGCAGGAGGAGACACACGGACTCCATCCGCAACAGCGCCAAGGCATCGCCGGTCGACTCCCTCCCGCCGGACGGCCACGTGCCACGAGGCGCCATGTGTTTGATCACCTCTCCACCTCGCCTTTCTTGAGCTTGAAGACCCACTTGAGAGAGATGGCATGGTGGCCTACCGGAAGATCGCCATCTCCCACGCCTTGTTTCGCTTGACGGCGTCCATCTCCTCTGCATCGCGGCACGCCATGCCGCGCCTCTCTCCGCCTCGGCGAAGGAGCGAGGCTCGCCGTCGTCTGTGCAAGGTGCGCCCGCTTGAGGTCGCTGCGCCGCTTCGAGGACCGGCCGCCGCCGAGGAGGTCGCCCACGATGCAGTAGCGCAGGCTCGCCGCCGTGGTAGGCGCCGATCGCGATCCTCGCTTGGATAGCGGAGTGGCGAACTCCACCGCGCCGCTCGCTGTGGGTCGGCCGGCGCCGAGCCCGGCGAGGTGCCGGTGTAGGAGAGCGAGGCGTGGCCGTGGCGAGGCGGGCGGACTCGCCAGAGCTCGGGGCTTATCCGGCCGGGCGGTGGTGAAGGACTCGCCGGAGGTGGTGGCGAACGAGGCGCTGGGTAGGCAAGCTCAATGAAGATGAGCCGCCGCCCCGCCTCCTCGGCGGGGCGTGGTCGACGATGAACTCGCCGGTCATCGGAGTCGAGCCGCCATCCACCATCTTGCCCACGCCCGCCTCGCCTCGTCGAACACGACGCCACGCTGTGATGCGCATGCGCCGTGTCGCAGGTCGAGGACGCGTAGAGGCCTTGGCGCCTTCGCGTGCCGATGAAGACCATCGGCGTGCTCGGCCGCCGAGCTTGCCGACGTGGTTGAGCTCCTCGACGAAGCCAAGCGGTACCAAGACACGAGGTGGTTCACCGCGGCTTGCGCCGCGCGGTGCCTCGTATGGCGCCTTGCCGCCGAGGGCCTTGGTGGGGAGCGGTTGAGCGGTAGACGGCGGCCATTACCGCCACCCCATGAAGTGCCAGATCCATCTCGCGCTGAGGAGGGCGCGGCGGTGGCCACCACCGTCTGGTTGCGGCGCTCGACGACGCTGCTCAACTGCGGGGTGTACGGCGCGAGAAGCGACGATGGATCCTCGTCGGCGCGAAGACGCCGCAAACTCGGCCGCCGTGAACTCACCGTTGTCCGTGCGTAGGACCCGCTTGCGCCACACTCGCCTCGCAGCAGCTTTGAAGACGCTTGATGGCGCCGCGGCCGGCCGCTTTGACGCCGGAGGGGCGTGATACCACATATAGCGGACACGCCGCCGACGAGGAGGAGGAATAGCGCCGCCTCGTGTGTAGCCGGTGTCACGGGGCCACAGAGGTCACCGTGTACGAGCTCCAGCTTCTCCTTGGCGCGGAAGCTCGCCTGGCGAGGGAAGGGGAGCCGCCGCAGCTTGGTGAGGACGCAGGTGTCGCAGAACTGCTCCACGTGGTCGACGTGCGGCATGCCCCGCACCATCTCCTTGCTGCCGAGCTGCCTTAGGGCCTCAAAGTTGAGGTGCCCAAAACGCTCGTGCCACCTCCAAACGCCGCCGTCGCGGCGGTCGCAAGACACGTAGGTTGTGCCACCGCGCGTGAAGGACGAGGCGGTTGCTCTGCTGACCTTGACGAGGAGCCGTGGCGATGATCCTGATCGCAGCACCCGTGCTCGATCTCCACGCGCGATCCGTTCTCATCCAGCTGTCCCAAGCTGATGATGGAGTTCCTCAACGCGGGGATGTAGTAGACACCGGTGAGCAGCCGGTGCTCGCCAGTCTTGGCGACGAAGACGACAGAGCCGACGCCTTTGATCTCCACGGCGGAGGCGTCGCCGAACTTGACGGTGCCTCGAACGCCTGAGTCGAGCTCGGAGAAGAACTCCCGCCGCCCGGTCATGTGGTGGGTGGCGCGGTGTCGAGGCACCACCGCTTGTCTTGTCGCTGTTTAATCGGTCGCCGAGGAGGCGTGTGCTTTGGCTCGCTGGCGGAGGAGAGCCGATAAAAATCGCCAGAATCGTTTGATTTGGCTGAACGAAAAAAACCTACAAATTTTTAAATTTTGAATTTGAATTTTGACTCCATAATGTCCTTCCCTAGTTGGTTTAGGCATTCTTATGCTAGATTATGTATTGAAACATTAGTTTTTAGTATATTTAGCACTCTTAAAACATAAATGAGGACTTTTTATGTACAACTTGAAACACTTTCTCATTAATTGATTGCATGCACTATGAGAGAATTGGATTGCATCATTATTTGCTCATTGATTCTTTAATCCTATACTTTCAAATCATTTAATGACGCGATATGATTAATAAGAGATACGAAAAAGTATTTGCTAATAGTTTGTTCAATGACACGAGTTTCATATGTATGATTACTAGTATCAACTATGAGAGAAACATTTTCTCATTAATATTTGCATTGTTCCAAATTTAAATTTCATAATTACCATTTTCACAATTTCCGCTTTTTCGGCTTTTTCCGGCTTGCTTTTGCTTGCCGGTCCGACATCGCGCCAAAATTCAAAATTTGAATTCGCGTTTTTTCCGAAATTTCGAATCATTACCCTCGGCCGTTTCATCCGCATCGCGATCCAGAGAGCCATCAACGCGTCTTTAGCGATGCTCGCTTGAGCAATGAACGAGCCGGTCGCCCTCCTCGCATGCGCGACGAGGCTCCGCCGCGCGTGGTCGCCGATAACTCGCCCAATGACCAAGCTTGCCGCAGCTTGTGGCAAGAGTCGCCCGCGCCGGCTTTTGCTTGCCTTGGCGCCGCGACGGCGCCCACGATCATTACCCTAAGACGACCTCGCGCCATGCTCGGGCGTTTTGCGCGCTTGCCGCGCTTGCCATGCTTGCGTCACCGTCGTGGAAGAAGACTCCCTTCTTCCCGCCACCTTGGCCGCGACCCATCGCTCCCGAGCGAGGAGGAGCTTCGCCAATGGAGACGGGTCCCGAGAGGCGCTGTGGCTCATCGCCGCCAACAACCTTGAGGCGACCCAACGCCTCCTCGATCGTCATCGTGGAGAGGTCCAACAGAGACTCGATCGAGCGAGCCGTCCGCTTGTACTTCTGGGGCCGCAATGAAGAGCTTTTCCACGCCTCTCTCCTCGCCGTAGGTGTCGTCGCCGAATCGCACTGCTCCGCAATGAGTGTTGAGACGAGAGTAAAGTCATCCGCGCCCTCACCGCTTGAAGGCGTGTGCTCCCACTCCGCGCGGCGTGCTCGCAATGTAGACTTGCGCGCGCGGTCGCCGCCGGCGCGTCTTTGCAGCGATGGCGCCCAAGCCTCTTTGGCGATCCGCTTGTTGGTAAGCGAATCGCATCTCGCGGATCGCAGCGAGAGCATCCAGCGCCCGCCGATCTCGGTCGTAGTCGACGCCGCCGCACGGATCAGCATCCCACATATGCCGCGCTGGAGCTTTACCCTCATCACCGCAGCCCACTCGACATAGTTGGTCTTGGTGAGGGTAGGCCACCGCCGCCGGGCCGACGCCCTCGACGACGACCGTACCCATGGTGACCATGGTACCGCATCGGGAGAGAGCCGCGTCGCTGTGAAGGCCGCGCTCTCCGCCTACCCGTCGTCGCCGCCGCGCGCGCCTCCTCCAGAGCGCCACCGCCGCGTCCGCGCTGTCTGGCCGCCGCCGCTGCTTTCGTGGGCGGCGCGGCCGCTTGCGCCCGCTTCGCCGCATTCTCCCTCTCCAGCCGCTCAAGGTCCGCTCGGCCTGCTATCACGGATATGGAGTCGCTATTCTTTGCCACAGAGCCTTGACCTCTCTTCCGCCACACGCATCTGCCGCCGACCGCCGCCGCTGCTTCCACTCTCGCCCGCTCCGCCAGCCCGCCACGGCGCCACTTTTGACGCTTTGCGGCCGCAGTCTCTGCCGCCCTTCGCCGCTGCTTTCTCTGCGGCTGCGCGCTAGCTCGGCCGTCTCACGACGCCGAGTGCTCGAGGCGATCGAAGGCCGAGATCGCCTGCGGACATGGCGCGCCATCGGGGCCGTCGCGTGGAGAGGGTTGCTTCGACGAGTCTTGCCGCCTCTCGGAGAGGAGTGAGCGGGATACCGAGGGGCTGCTTCTGCACTGCCGGGGCAGCCGCGAGGTCGGAGACGGAGATGAGCAAGAGATGCTCAAGCTACAGAGGATAGTAAGGCTCGATACCACTTGTTACTCATTTGAGTCTTCTTGTTGGTGTTAGCAAGATCCTTACTCTCATGGAGAGGATGACACTTGGAGATGAGGCAATTTTTCTTTGTTTATTTCTAACACAATGCCATGCCAACTTTGAGGGGTTGGGGATACATATTTATAGGTCGCCAACCACCAAGCATATGCTAAGATGCTTTCCTAAGATGTCATTCCTATAACAACCAAGATGTCGTCCTTAAAGTCTTTGCCCTATGACAACCAAGATGTTGTCCTATGACACTCAAGATGTCAGTCCTTAAAGCTGCTGTCCTATGACAGTCAAGATGCTGTCCTTGACCATGTGCTGCAGCCCCACAAGCACTAGACAAAAAACACAGAGACTTCTCCATCATCTATGGGGGCGTTCCTTCACCATTCGGATTGATCACTACAAGGTATTGATCACTACAACATCAAGTATATCCTAGAGAAGCGGTCGCGAGAATCCACGATTCCCCAACATACGCAATCTTGATGACATCCATGCGGAGCAAGATGTTCGGATATGTCCTCATTGTCGAGTTCTGTCTGGGTCGCCAGAATGCTGACGCTAATGTATTCTCGCAGGGAGGAATCGGTTGCTACACTTGTCGCAATATCATCTCCAACTTTCGCAATCTTCGATGACATCCATGCGGAGATCAGCACCTCGCCAAACTTGCAGTCTTTGTGGGAGCAAGTGCTGGCCGGTGTTAAGAGTCTTATACATATTAGTCTCTCTCTCTTGGCCCATGTGGCACAACAAATCATGTGTGTGTCTGTGTGTGTGTGTGTGTGTGTCTATATATATATCTCCTCAATAATGAATAAGCTGCAAAGTTGTGAATAGCGAAGTCCTCTCCAAAATCTAACATGGTATCAGAACATCTCCACACAAACCCTAACCCTATTTGCTCCTACGGCTACCGTCATCGCTAACTTCTCCACCGCGGGTCAGCGGGCTCTGAGTCGTTGCTACGCCTGCCCCCATCCTCCAACTCCCTCCTTTGCTCCGACGACACAATCCAAACTCCACAAGCTCATTGTCAACATTATCTCCTTCCCGCACTCGACGCCACTGGCCGCTCAGGCTTCTGGGCGCTCAACTCCGACGCCTCGAGCCGCCGCTGCGCCTCCCCTCCTCCGGCCTCGCCTCCCAGTGCAACACGACGCCGCCGCCGCCACGCCAGCTTCGATTCGTGCTGCCGCCTCATCTCCACGTCGGATGCGGTGACCTCCTTTGCTCAGCCTCGACTCCTGGTGCAGCACGACACCGCCGCCGCCACACCGACCTCCTCAACACCGACTTTGTGTCGCTGCCTCGTCTCCACCTCGGATCTGGAAACATCCAGCGCGTCGTCTTAGATCCGACGCGATCTCTGCTCGGCCTCGCCTCCCAACGGCGCCTCCTCTGCTCGGACACGGATCCAGCGGCCTCCTTTTCTCAGCCTCGCCTCCTGGTGCAGCATGACACCGCTGTTGCCATGCCGACCTCCTCGACGCCGGTGCTTAGTACTACTCTTGCTCTACTACTGTTGTTGATGCTCTGTTGTTGCTGTTGAATGCACTGCCTGAGTGCTCTGTTCTACTGCTATTGTGTTGCAATTGTGTGATTGTGGTCCATCAAGATGGCAAAGTCTGACTCGTTTGGGGGCAATTCATCTCTCGTGTTCACGGACAACAAACTCGACGGTCAGAACCATTGAGCATTAGCTTTCTCAGTCAAGACTACTCTGAGAGGTTATGGTTTGGCTTCTCATTCGACTAACGATCCTCCTTATCCAAAGAAGGTTGATGCTTAGGCAGTAAAAACTTGGCAGAAAGAAGACGATCGTGTCATGCCGATCTATAACTGGCTATTGTATCTCTCTTGATACTTCGCTCATTGCCTAGAAGTCAAGGAAACTGAATGTGGTGTCATGCTCTAGTGCAGATGCTAAACCTCGAGCCATTGCCGCTACCATAAAAGCGCAATAAAACTAAGCACTCGCACCCGACGCGTCTCTTGCAGCCCTTGGAGGTTCCCAGTGTTGTTTGGCAAGACATCTCCGTGGATTTCGTCAAGAGCCTGCCGAAGGTTGGGGGCAAATTGGTCATCTTGTATGTTGTTGACCGTTTCTCCAAGTACACCCGCTTCATCACTCTTTGCCATCCATACATTGCCAAAACTATCGCTCATGCCTTCTTCGACGGCATTGTTCGCTTGCATGGAATTCCTTCTTCCATTGTGAGTGATCGAGACCCAGTCTTCACCAGCAAATTCTGGACAGAGCTTTTCCACCTTGCCAGCGTCAAGTTACATCTTAGCTCGGCATTCCATCCACAAAGTGATGGCCAAACCGAGGTGGTCAATTGCATTATTGTGATGTATCTATGTTGGCTCTCGGGGGGCAGACCAAAGCAATAGCTACAATATCTATGTTGGCTCTCGGGGGCAGACCAAAGCAATAGCTACAATGACTTCCGTCGGTAGAATATAGCTATAATTCTTCGTATCAAATTGCTTTAAAGACTACTTTTAAGGTGGTCTATGGTCATGATCCGCTAACCTTGATGTCCTACCAATTGGGCTCTGCGGGCGTGGCTGCAGTGGACAGGCAGCTTTTGGACCGAGATGAGTTTCTAGAGGAGATTCGTTAACGCTTGCTTCAAGCTCAAGATTATATGAAGCAGCAGTATGACAAGTTTCTCCCGAAGGTGATATTTGAGATAGGAGAGTGGGTGTGGTTACGCCTCCATCATTTGTGTTGCCTCTTCCATTAAGGATGGCACTCGTTCCAAGATTGTGCCGCGCTTCTACGGGGCCTTCAAAGTGGCAGAACGCATTGGCTCGGGCTCGTATCCACAATGTCTTCCATGTGGCTCTCAAAAAGTTTGAAGGTTCTCCAGTTGATGAAGTTTCCCTACCAGATTTTGTGCATGGTTGTGTGGTTCCTTCCCCAGTGCAGTGGTTCGTGCACGTCTGAATCGAGGTGTTTGGGAACTAGTTGTTCAGTGGATTGGCTGCTCCGCTGCTGATGCAACTTGGGAGCGCTTGGATAGGGTCAAGGATCGTTATACAACGTTCCTACTCGAGGACGAGCTGTTTCAAAAGGAGGGCACAAATGTTATAGACGCTTTTGTGGGCAAGGTTTATGAGAGGCGGGCACAAATGTTGTAGACGCTTTTGTGGGCAAGGTTTATGAGAGGCGCCGTTGTCGCACTGGGGCCACCTCAACCATGGCTAAATCGAGCAACAGCACAACTTGTGCGACTTGATCATCAAAGCCGCAAGAAAAGGAAAGAGATAAGTAGTTGCTATTATTTAGTTATAGGTTGTTAGGAAGATTATCTTTACATTTGGAAGTTATCTATTAGTATCCTTTGTTAGGAAGGCACTTAGCTTATAAAGGTGACCAGCTATCGTTTGAGAAAGGCAATAAAGAAACAATCACAGTTTCCCTAAGTCTCAGCCAGGATCAGAGCCTCCAACTCGCAGGGAACAAGTCCCTGTCGAGCAAAGAGGGCGATCTAAGCCTCCACCCTATCCTTCCCACTCTTAAGCCATATCAGAATCTCTATTGAATAGCACAGGTGAACCAATTACCAGAAGTATCTTCATTGTTAATGCATGTGCTGATCCTTCGTATAGAAGTCCAATTCCCATTACTGCTGCTGACTGGAAGAATAGACAATGATGAAAATATAAGGACAAATGGATATCTAATATTGCCTGCTAACAGCCATGTAAATTTAGCTTAAGTAGGACATTGTAGAAGCTGACCCAATAGAACAAGAATTACAATAATAAATTATTGAGTAGAAATTATTAATCACTCTGTAACAGGTCAAAAGGGAGGAGAAATCAGTATAAGAAACTACAAGTCTACAAGAGGACAATCATACAAGGCAGCAAGCCAAATTACAAGATTTCCTGAGTCATTTCTAACTCTGATGTAGGGTACTATAATTGACACTGGTCATATAGATCCAACCTACTCTAATATGGTACCAAACTAACACCACCAAATCAAATGCCAAATATCAATTCGTATAGTTCTAGATTTTGGCCCATATAGCTTTTGGCTATGAAAGATAGGATACCAGTTGAACTTTTTTTCAGTCGAAAATTCAGGAGTTGTGTTCATTAAAAATTAACGATATAATCTGACTTAACACAACCACACTGTCTCTTTTTTTATTAAAAAAAAAAGAGTACTAGGACCAAATAAAATTAAGCAGACAATATGAACAAATTGAGTGATAAGTCTTTGAGTCTTAGTAAAATCCAATTTTTCAGCACATTTTGATAAGCATCCAAATTCTTACGCTTCATTTCTCCTTTCATGGAACCCTCCTACTGACACAAGTAATCTCTCCTAACTAAAATGTTCATATTACAGTTTAATCGTATCTACTCTCCATCCCAAACGTAATCTCTAGTCTCTACAGTGATTATTATTACTGCAGTCATAGATAACTGGTTATCTATGTGTGGATATCATGGGGATATGCTCCAGATCTTAGGATGATGTGACAATTGGCAATGGCGTTTACGGTTTGTCGTTTAACGTGTTTTCGGCAAAGGTTCGATTCACATCGGTCGAGCCCGACCGGCCAGCAGTCAAGGCTCGACCGAATGTCATAAAGTGGTATTTTGAGCTGGGCCAAAAATAGAGCGTGTAGGCAAGAGAGGGGATTCTATTGCACTTGGTCCCATAATTTTTGGACTCACCAGTCAAAAGTTCTATTGGTTTAAAAATTCCAAGAGGATTGATTTTCGAGAGAGGAAAATGGCTAAGTCTCACCAAGGCCCGACCGCCCATAGGTGACGGTCAGACCGGCCAGGGTGGGCGGTCTGACCGGCCCGAGGGGCGGTCTGACCGGTTTCTACTTGGTTTGTCCCCCGTCATGGCGGCGTTGTTCGGTTGTTAGGTCAAAGTCATGAGTTTCAGGGCATATATGTTGCATGATGCATGTTTTGACTAACATGGGTCAAGTTGTGAAGAACTTGTTCCCAAATTCGATTTACTTGTCTATTGTTGTGCAGGTTGCTTGGTGGTCAACGACGGTCAACGGCGAGGATGATCGGGACTAGGCTTGGAGAGCTGAGGTCCAGAATGATCGACGATGCCGGGTGAGGTCAATGTACTCAAGCGTGGTGCAAGATGGACAAGGGTGATCTATTAGCTAATCCGAGGCGCAAGATGGTGCAAGGTGTAGCTAGTTAGGTCAAGGGGGATTAAAGATGGCGCATTAAAATGCGTGCGTAAGTGTCTCGTTTGTTTTGGGCCTTAACGGGAGCCCAATAGAGTCAAACTTCTAGAAGGTCTAAGCCTCCACTATAAATAGGAGAGGGAGGTGGCTGCACCTCTTCTTCGTCTCTTTTGCAATTTTTGTAAACCCTAATTTTCTAAGGGAGAGCTTTTGTGGAGGCTAGGGTTCTTGATAGTTTGATGTAATTTTCGTGCTCTTGGATTGAGCATCGTCCTCCATTGATGGAGAGGCTGTAAGCCCATATCATATCAATCAATCAAAGGAAATTTTGTTCTATGTTTTATCTCATTGCGTTCTCTCTCTATTTGATGATTTTGGGTCTTTCTTTGATCCGTGAGTTTTTGCTTGGTTTCTTCACGTGATCTAACTTGCTGTGACGTGTGAGAATCTATCTAGGATCATCTTGATCATCAATCACCCACGAGCAAATGTTTTGACCTTGTTTTCGTTTTGACCCGGTTTTGCACCCTTCTTCAATCAAATCAAAAGGATCGCTATTCTTCCAAGAATTATCATAATCTTCGATTGGAATAGGTTCCTGATATCATAGAGAAGGTGTGTTCCAAGTTTCATCAAGTTTGGATTAGTAGATCAAAATTTTCATCTATTTTCATCTTTATCATCGGGGATGTTCTTCTGTTCTGTACACCAGCGGTCAAACCGCCGCAATCGACCGGTCAGACCGGCAGGAAATCGGTCCGACCGGTGTTGTCCCGGCAGTCTGACCGACAGTGCACTGTGACTCGTTATCTTGTGCTTGATCTTTTGAAGTATTGCTTAGGAGTGTTTATTGTATTCAATATTAGTCTTCCGCTGTACTGATATACTGATCTTCATAGCTACTAAAGTGAAATTGTGTTGAATCCAGTATTTGTGAAAAAGTGAGCGTGCTCCTATTCAAACCCCCCCTCTAGTCGCCTTTTCGGTCCAACACTATGAAACTGAGGTACAAACTTATAGCTGGACATGTCATCAGAGTGACCCAAACAAAGATCCAAAATCAAAGCATACATTATGCCAACTCAGTATACTGTACAACCAACCAAACTTGTACACAATTGCATATTCACTACAAAACATTTCTAACACATTAGTATACCGCATGTGAACGTAAGACAAGACTTAAAAAAAGTTCAAGGGTTACACGTTGAGAATTCTTAAAGTAAAAGTAAAAGACGCAATAAGGCATTAGGCAACAGCGGTGTTTACCTGGAGAAGAGTTGGTAATTCCAACTCTGGTGTGGAAGATGGATGCCGAGAAGGAACATGGAAGTAGAGCATCTGAAAAATAACCACAAGCCAAAGCAACAAAAATCATTTCAAGTTACCATAAAGCAGCATATCAGGATATCCCAGAATTCAAAGTGACCATACAACAAAAACAATAGCACAACACACCTGAATTTTCGACAACTGGGGAAACAAAGGAGACAGGACAACAGAAGCAACAATGTAACATGTAAACCAACAGGAAGTCTTCAAAAAAAAGTAGCACAAATATGGGGCTATTTGTTCTTTTGCTCATCAAGCCTATAGCAAAGATGGGAAACTAAGCAGTAAAAATTGTGTCAAGGTTTAGGCCGGTGGTTTTGTCCCATAGCTTTATCACGTTTTGAGAGACTGGGTGTTTGGTTCTTTTGCAAAAGGGTTTTTAAAGACAATATCTGCTAAATCTGTTCAATGAACATTCAATGTGGTTAAGGAGGAAACATTATTGCTGACAGAGGGCACATGAGCAATTCACCGTACATTTCTATATTGGATGCAATTCACAATGCTATTACTTTACGGGGAAATACGCAAATCTGAAAGGATAATTTTTCTATTAAAGAATTGATCACAAATTCACCATACATCATTATTAGATGGGCAGTATTTACCAATTTGACAGTCATAGACTTTTGACAATTCCCCAACATTAGTAGAGTAAAACAAATTCTAGGCTTCTAGCCTATTCAAATAGCCTTGCAGCTGCAAGCACCAACTAAGGAGAAAGGGACCATGACCAGTGTTCCCCTAGGCGGCCGCCTCCGCCGCCTAGGCGCTCGGCGCAAGGCTCCCGCCGCAACTCGGTGCCAGTCGGCCACCTAGGCACTCGGCCCGCCTAGGCAGTCAACGCCGGTCCAAGGCGGACAAAGGCGGGCAAGGGCGGCGGCCGCTGGGTGGTCCGGGGCGGAGCTGGGCAGGGTTGGGCGAAGAAAAAAGGTAAGCGAAAACTCACCTTCACGTGCCGCCTCCTCCCTGGATCAACTTCGTGCTCCCCATCGCCGCGCCTCGCCCCCGTTGTCTCCCAGATCAGTGCACTCCTCGAATCCTCCCTGTCGCCGCGCCTCGATTCCTCTTCCCCGTCGTTGGATTTTGTCTCCCTACCGTCGGATTGTTGTGCTGATGGGAGGGGCATGAGGCGGCAGCGGGATGGGAGAGGGGAGAGCAAGAACAAGGCAGAGAGAGCGAGCGAGGGCAAGCGTAGGGAGCGAGAGGATAAGGGTTTTCCGCTTGCTGGCTCGTGGTCAAAGAATTGCTCCTCGTGCGTTGCGGTCAACTTTGAGTCACTTGGTTCGGTTGGACTGTCGGTTGGGTTGGACCATGGATTGAAATACCGGCCAGAATCGGTTTATCGCTGGGGCCGGATTTGAAATCCTTGAGTTTTTCCGAGTTTGCAAATTCAAATTTCAATTTCAATTTCGATTGATTTTTTAAGCAAAATTTAACGAATTCAACCGGAAAAACCTGAACCGCCGACACGTACATTGGTACCACCACATGCCAATTGCGCTTGGCATCGTGCTTTTTTAACCACAGGTTGGACTGGAGTAGGCTAGCCAGTTCTTTCTCTTTTCTTTTCTTCTTTCTCTTTTCTTTTTCTTCTTCACTTCTAGCTTTCGACCGCGGAGTGCACAGACCGGCGCCCAGGTGGGCTAGGCGGCCACTCTCCGCCCGCCTTCCACCTAGCGCCTAGGTGAACATTGACCATGACAAAACGACATTCTTGGCAGAGAAGTGGACATCAAATTCCCCACAAAAAAACAAATCAGGTCCGCAGAATAGACTTCGAATACACCATGTTTACTTCTAACCATGATAACTAAACCCACCTAATAACTGTACATGTACATATGCCAAAAAAAAAGACATCAGTACCTTTGAAATTGCAGGGTGCATAGTTCCCCTATGAGATGCTGCCAAACCAAGTAACAAACCAAGTGTAGTTATATCATGCTCCTGCAATAAGATAATAAGTACAAATATACCATAGTAAACAAATAAATGATCGAAAATTTGCAGAAAAATAATGTCACAGCCCTTTTTTCTCCTAACAGGTTGAGAACAGAAGTACTCAAAACAAGGACAACAGATTGAGTAAATGAGGTGCCAAGTGGTATGAAATGGTTTAGGAAAAAAATGAATGCATGAACACAAGGATGACTGAGCAACTAAAGAACAATAAGGTCACCTGGGAGAGATATCGATAAGCATCAGTCATAGTTAAAACTCGTAGATGCTCATGCAAACCAAATGCCAGGAGCAGACCAGCATGAGTAAAATTTGGTTCAGAAGGTCTATTGTATTGTATCCAGGTTCTCAACATTTTCTCCTGGAAAACACATGGAAGTAAGATACATCCGTAACTAGAGAAAAGACAACATAAAAAGCAACAACATCTGCCGGAGGCTGTGAACATTGCAGTTGTTGCTACAGCTGCATAGTAGGCCTCTCTTTTGTGGGTGTTAGTTTACCTGAAAAGGAGCAAGCCTCAGCCCCGCAGCTACACCATTATGAAACTCAGCCCAAGATTTGAATTCTGATACACTTCTACTGCTTAGGTCAAGATTAACCTATATAAAATAGTATAACAGGAAAAAAACAGAAGTGAGAACTAAGGAGCTACAATGAAGCAATGTTGTAAAAAGAAGTTCTCAACCCTTGTAGGCCTTACTATTCTACATTCTACACACACAGCCATATTTCAGAACCCAATTCCTAATTCTGAATTTGTGACGAATTAAAATGAGGTAACAGAACTAGTAAATCACTTCAAATATTGTTGAAGGAACAAAACAAGTTGAATGTATTTATAGCACGTCACTAATGCTATGAACTATGAAGTGATATTAACAGCACTAATGTTATGAAGTGACATTAACAGTGGTGTTCTGTAGATAGCAAACTCTAAAAAAAACTGAAATAGGGAAATTTACTGTTGCATTCTGCTGTGCAGGCAACCGACCAGCCAAAACAAGCTTTGGGAAGACCAGAGCCTGCAGCAAAAGAAAATGGTGCCATAACAAGATAAAATTGAAAGTACTTACAGTGCTAAAATGTTGGATAAAATACAAGCATGAATCATCCTGGCTATAACGACACAGTAGTATGAAGTCGTACCTCGGTCAACAAAGTGTAAGTTGTAGCTAAAGTAAAAGCCCCGCGCCCAAAAGGTAAAGTTGTTGTCCTTTGTGCAAAATTCCATAGTTGTTGCTGAAAATACAAGAAAAAGAAGTTGGGAACAAGGACATTCATAACCAGTGAGATCCAGAAAAATACTGAAATAGTACCCTGATAAAAATGGTTGTTTCTCAGTATTTCATATTTGTGATATACTTGAGAAAAATGAAAAGAAGGTAACAAAGAAAAGCAAAATGGAAGAAAGTGGTGGTGGCAATGGGAGCAGGCTTTAGAAAATTCGAAGTTGGGCTATGGAGTAGAATTGTGGTTAGGCGAAACAATAGTTTAAGATGATAATATCTGTAGTTGTGGTTAGGTGAACATATCTGTAATCATGGGAAAACAGCAAGAGAAATACCTGTTGTAGGTCCTGATCAGAGGCACTAGGATTAGTGGGTGTTTGTATGGCCACAGGTCTTGCTGAGCATAAGAGGCGTCTAACCTAGTTGAAATAATATGACAGAGTAAGAAGCAGCCATACTACAATATAGAAAACATTATCATGTTGACAGACGAAGACGAAATAAGGTCGCAGCAGGCTAATACATCTTACACAAGCAAGGTCATGTTCCTGTTGTAAAACTGTGAATGGTAGAAGCATATGTAAAGCAACAGATATGCATTATCTCATTGACACAAAATGCACCTATGGATCATATAATTATGGTGGTTATGGTGGCTACTGGATATTTTCAAAAGATTATTTGCATCTACATGGCGACATCTTTACAGTCAGATCCAATACAGTCCATTTCAACCGTTGAATATGTCAAAAAAAAATTTGAAAATTGTAATTATTTTTATGCAGCACATCTTATTAATAGAGTACTCCCAGGCAATAGTTCAACCAGCTTTTTTTACTAATTTTAGTTGAGTAAAAACTGAGACCCTCAAGATGAGTAGTTTACAATTGCAATATAATCATAATATCTGCATGTCAGCACGTAGACTGACCAACTTACAGAATCTAATATGAGTGAGAATAGCTAACAAAAGATATGTAGATTATGTAGAGAAGACAATTGGAAGTAAGAGTTAAATATTAAGTAAATAATACTGCAGTTTAAATCCGATAACTCAGAAGACAACTATCAAACCAAATAATTTGCTCAATAATAAGTAAAAACCTCATTCAAACGCAAATCACGACCATATCGTAGTTGTGTTGTTGAGGTGAAGATGTGTTCCATGCCATCCTCAACTGGTCTATAGACAGAATCGGTATCCTCGGAATTCAAAACTTCGGATGTAGGGATGTGAGATGCAGTTGTTGGTACAGTTACTGGTTGCAAATGTAGCATATATGGGACTGAAATTGATGCCAAATTATCATTGTTCCAAAACCCATTTTCTTTCCTCACTGACCCCATCTTTGCTGTAGCTAGATCCTCCCTGCCAACAAGAACATAAGCAGGTGCAGGCCAGTCGTCAGGAGGAGACTCACGGCATTTGTCCAGTGCCTGTAATATGAAACCATGTCGTAAGACAAATTCGGTAGCAGCATATAACAAACAGCAAAGATAGAGGACACACATGGCGAAGCACGAGAGATACGCCAATTGGTAGCAAGTCCAATTGCTGACGCCCAAACTTTTCAGCAACCATAGTCAGAACAGTAAGCTCCTCGGTACTTCTGGCTGAACCACTGGCAACTTCACAATACACACCAGAAGATAGATTTCTCCCTTTCCTTTCTGCTCCTAACAACAAACTATAAAATGACACCACTTTCCTACCCCAGCTCACAGCAGAACCTTTTTCTTTGCACATTAGAGCGGGAATGTCATTTAAATTCGCCAAATCACACCCGTGATGCAGACAGTTTTCAAACCACCGAAACAGACATGGTGGAGTTCTTAAAGCAGTGCCAGAAGCTAGGGAATGGAATTCAACCAAGTTATGGGGAAAGTCCCGGCAATAATAATCTACATAACTATTTTCACCAAGGGATGAAGCAACCCTACATAACAACGAAGCAAGACATCCTAGATCCCTGAAAAGGTAAACAAAGAAGCTAGCATAGGTTATAAGGGTTGCAGAAAATATTGGCATATAGATGATAACAACATAGCACTGCTATAAATGCAAAAGATTCAAACCATTCAAGATCACATTGAATCTCATACAGTAAAGGAAAACAACAGTAAATAAGCAGAGATATATGCAAGTTTTGATGCATATAGTCCGAGAAAAATCAGTAAAACCACACTTATTAGCGACAGAAATGCCTTGTTGTTGACACTGAAGGTCTGAAACATAGACCCACACTACTTAATATGCTAACAGGGAATTATTATTCCATTAGTCAGTTTGTCCAAAATACCCCTGGAGAGAAGCAAGTTGCTCAATTTATTGCAAAATTAAGCTCTTCACTACCGAAGTTAGTGATTGGTGGAGAATTAACCTTTTTGAGAGTTTACATGTTAATTGATTTACCAGCATGTAATGAGGATAGCATTTGTAGCTCTACCATATAACTCACATCTGAAAGCAAGGTTCCTCTGATGGTCTTCACCATCAAGAAAAGCCCTCTAATACTATAATGTATTGCCACATATCCATGTTGAAGTATAAGTGAATTGTACGTCTTTCCTCATCAGCTAAAGCTTTTGGGTGAATTGGTTGTTGCATGCAATTCAATATGGTATTAGAGCCGAGAGGTCTTGAGTTCAAGACTCGGTTGGCGCAATTTTAAAAAAATTAATTGCAACCCACTTCAATTCCACGTCTTAGGCCTGAGGGAGCCTATACGTGAGGGGGAGTGTTGAAGTATAAGTTAATTGTGTTAGAGATATATGTATAGTTTTGTTATTCCCCAATGTTATAAGGGGTTATTTGCATATTGTATTTGTCTATATATACTGGCCCATTGGCCCCTTGAGAATATAAGTTGCTATTCCTAACATGGTATCAGAGCGTACCTAGGGTTTCGCTTTGCTTGTCGCCCCGCCACCGCCGCTCTGACGGCATCGCCTCTTGTCGTCGCCCGACGGCTCCCGATCGGATCCTCGGTGCCGCCGCCGCCTCGCCTCGTGACGCGTCGTCGCTTCTGCCGGCTACTCGGCTACTCATTGCCGTTGACGCTGCGGCTGCGCCTCGATCAAGAACCGGTGGTCGCGGATCTCTGCCGTCGCCACTTGTCGACGTCTCTGTGGCGCACCACCGCCGCTTGACGACCTCCTTGGCCTCGCGATCGCGCCGCCGAGACCCGCCACCTCGGCTTCCTTGTGATCACCTCGGATCCGCGCCGACGCCGCCGCCGTGTCCGCCGCCGGGAAAAAGCGAGGAGGCCACAGGCTCGGTGGCCTCGAGCTCCATCGCCGCCGCTCATTGTTGTTGCCGTCTTGCCGACCGCCGCGACACTCGCCAACGCCTCAAGGTTGTTGCTCAGTGATCTCGCTCATTGCCGCAGGCTAACTCGCCACCGACACCGCCGCCGCCATCGCCGCTTGCGGCCGCCGCCGTCGCCAGCAGGGGGATTAGGGTTCCCCCTGCCCTTGCGTGTGCGCATTGGCCGCTTCATCGCGTGAGGGCCGGCCTGTTTAAAACAGGCCGGTTGAGTACTGTGCCGAGCGAGAGCGAATAAAAAAAAATGTCGCTCTAACCGCTGCGCCGTCCAGCGCCGCCTGTTAGACTTCGTCGCCTTGGTCGCCGCGCCGTCCAGCGCCGCCTACCAATGGGCACCGTTTCCCACACTGCCCGGTGATCTTCGACGGTGTTAATTACACCGACTTCGTGTCTCACATGCGCATCCACATGGATGGTCTTCGTCTCTGGGGCATCCTCTCTGGCGATGTCACCTGTCTGTCTTGCCCTACTCCTCCGACGAAGCCTACGTCTGTTGCGCTATCCTCGACGGTGACAAGGTTTCTTGTTGAGGCTTGGCCTTGCCGATGAGAAGGTCGCTCTCGCCTACCAAGAGGCTCTGGATTTCTACATGGATCGATTTGATGAATAAATCCCTGTACTGTGGTCTTTGTGGGGTAGGCACATGGTTCTTGTACAACAGCTTTAGACTAGCATCTTAGACTAGCTTTAGGACAGCTTTAGACTAGCATCTTAGACTAGATTTAGGACAGCTTTAGACTAGCATCTTAGACTAGCTTTAGGACAGCTTTTGACTGGCATCTTAGGACTAGCATCTTAGCATATGCTTACCGGGTAGCACTTATAATTTGTATCCCCAACCCTCGAGTTGGTATGGCATTGATGAGAAATAAACCAAGAAAAATTGCCCCATCTCCAAGTGTCATCCTCTCCACGAGTAAGGATCTTGCTATCACCAACAAAGAAGACTCCAATGAGTAACAAGTGGTATCGAGCTATACTATCCTCAGAGTCTGAGCATCTCCTCGCTCATCTCCGTCTCGGCCTCGCAGCAATTTCAAATGCGTGCAAAGAAGCGAGCCCACCGTCCCCCGCCACTCTCTTGAGACGGGTAGCGGCTTGTCGAGCGCCTCTCCACGCCGACAAATTTCAAGATGCGCCATGTCCGCAGGCGATCTCGGCCGGCCGCCTCGAGCACGCAGGGCGTCGTGACAGCCGAGCTTCGCCATGGCAGAAAGCCATGAGCGCGCGGCGGCAGAGATCCGCGCGGCGGCGAAAAAAGCGTCAAAAATGGCATGGCGGAGCCGGCAAAGAACAGAAGCGAGGTGGAAGCGGCGGCGGCGGTAGATCGGCGGCGTGTGGCGGCGGCGGAGATCAAGGTTCATGCAGCAACAATAATGCTCCATATCCGCCGATGATAGCGGCCGACGCGACCTTGAGCCGGAGAGGAGGCAACATGAGGCGAAGGGCGCAATAAGGCGGCAAAGACGCCCACGAAGCGCAGCGGCACCTCGCGCGGCGGACGCCTCGTGGCTCTGGAGGAGCGCGCGGGCGGCGGCAGTCTGGTCGACGGAGAGCGCGGCCTTCACAGCGACGCGGCTCTCTCCGCAGACGGCATCGTGGTCACCACGAGTACCAGTCGCGTCGAGGACGTCGGCCCGACGGCGGGTGGCCTACCTCACCAGAACAACTATGTCGAGTGGGTCGCGGTGATGAGGTATAGCTCCAGTCGCGGCATATGTGGGATGCGATCCGGCATGGCGGACGTCGACTACGACCGGGATCGACGGCACCGGATGCTCATCGCCGCAGCGATCCGCCGAGATGCGCTTCTCGCTACCAACAAGCGGATCGACAAAGAGGCTTGGGACGCCATCGCCGCAAAGACGCAACGGCAGCGGCGCGCGCGCAAGTCTACATTGCGGTAGCGCCGCGACGGAAGGGAGCACACGCCTTCAAGCGGTGAGGACGTGGATGACTTTGCTCTCGTCTCAACACTCTGTTGCGGAAGCCGTGCGATTCGGCGACGACACCTACGGCGAGGAGAGAGCGTGGAAAAGCTCTTCCGCCGCGTCCCCCGAGAAGTACAAGCGGCGGCTCGCTCGATCGAGTCTCTCGCTGGACCTCTCCACGATGACGATCGAGGAGGCGCGGTCGCCTCAAGGTCGTTGGCGGCGATGAGCCACAGCGCCTCTCGGGACCCGTCACCATTGGCGGAAGCTCCTCCTCACTCGGGAGCAGCTGGTCACGGCCAATGTGACGAAAGAAGGGAGCCTTCTTCCACGACAAAGCGACGCAAGCGTGGCAAGCGCGGCAAGCCGCGCAAAGACGCCTGAGCGGAGCGCGAGGACGTCGCGAGGGTGATGACCGTGGAGGTGCCAGTGGCGCGCCATTGGCAAGCAAAAGCCAAGACGAGACGACTCTTGCCACAATCGCGGCAAGCTTGGTCATTGGGCGAGGATTGTCGATACCACGACGCGCCGGGCCCACGTCGCAAGCGAGCAGGAGGAGGAGGCCGGCTCGTTCATTGCTCATGCGAGCATCGAACTACCTCCACGGCAACCGCCGCGCGATGGCTCTCTCCACCTTGACGAGCCAAAAGCACATGCCCTCCTCGCCACGGCCCGAGAACGACAAGATCGACATCGGTGCCTCGACACCGCGCCACCCATCACATGACCGGCCGACGGAGTTCTTGGCGAGTTTGACTCTAGCGTCCGAGGCTCCGTCTGTTTGGGGCGCCTCGGCGTGGAAATCAAGGGCGTTGGCTCCGTCATCTTCACCATCGTGTCCGGTGAGCACAGCCGCCACCGGCGCCTACTACATCCCCGACTGCGAACTCCATCATCGGCTTGGGACGGCTAGATGAGAACGGCTCGCGTGTCGAGATCGAGCACGGGTGCCGCGGTTTGGGATCTTCGCCGCGCTTTCTTGCCAAGGTAACCAGAGGCGCAATCGACTCTACATTATTCACGTGCGGTGGCACAACCCTCTGTCTCATTGCCGTCGGGGCGACGACGGCGTGGCGATGGCACGAGCGCTTTGGGCACCTTCATTTCGAGGCCACCGGCGGCTCGGTGCCACGAAATGGTGCGAGGATCGCCGTGCCTTGACCATGTGGAGCGCTTCTGACGCGTCTGCGTGTTGACGGCGCAGGCGACTCCGCTCAATGGGCGAGTTTCGAGCCAAGGAGAGGCTCGAGCTCGTGCACGGGACTGTGTGGCCCGTGACACCGCCACACCGGGAGGACGACGCTACTTCCTGCCGCCGTCGACGATCTCTCCGCTACATGTGGGTGATGGTACTCGGCGACAAGGAGAGGTCATGGACGCCATCGCGCACGCAGTCGCTGCGAGGCGAGCGCGCAAGTTGCGCGTCTTCTGCCACGCGCACAGACAACGGCGCGAATTCCACGGCGGTGGGCGCGTCGTCTTGCGCATGATGAGGGCATTCATGCCCACTCTCCGCGCCGTGCAAATTTCCGCAGCAGAGCGGTGTCGCCGAGCGGCGCAAACTGCACGGTTGTGGGGATGGCTCTGCCCTCCTCAGCGAGGGATGCCTGCTGCCTTACGGGAGAGGCGGTGGTGACGGCCGCCTACATCCTCAACCGCTCCCTACCAAGGCGCTCGACGGCAGGGCGCCATACGAGGCTTGGCATGGACGCAAGCCGGCGGTCTCCCTTGCGGGTCTTGGCTCCCTCGCTCGTTCGCGAGCTTGGTCACATCGGTAAGCTCGACGACGGTAGCACTCGGGAGTGTTCATCGGCTACGCGAGGGCTCGAAGGCCTACCGCGTCCTCGACCACCACACACGGCAGCATCCGCATCTCGCGTGACGCTGTGTTCGGCGAAGGGCGTAGGGCGTGGGACAAGGCGGTGGGCGGCGGTTCGACTTCGACTCGTGGACTTTGTTGTCGACTACGCCCACTTCGAGAGAGCCGGGAGCTAGCGGCCGCTCTTCACCGAGCTCGTCCACCTCGACACCTTGCTCGCCACCGGCCCCGGCGAGTGCTCCACCACCTTTCGGCCGGCCACGCCCACTCTTCACCACCGGCCACTCCACGCTCTCCCACACCGGCCACCACTCTCCCTGCACCGGAGGCCACACCACCGGATCGGCCCCGATAGCTTTGGTCCACGACGAGCGCATGGTGGAGTTCGCTACTCACGTCTCCTCACGACGAGGACCGCGCCGACGCCTACCACGACGACGAGCCTCGCGCTATCGTACCATGGACAACATCCTCGTAGCCGCCGTCCCTCGGATCGCGGCGCAAGACGACTGGCATGCGAGCCGCATTTGGCGTGTCGACGACGGCGAGCCTCGCTCTTCGCCGAGGCGGAGGAAACGCGGCATGGCGTGTCGCGATGAAGCGAGAGATGGACGCCGCCGAGCGGAACCGGGCGTGGGAGCCGGGCGGATCTTCCTACGGCCACCGCGCGATCACCCTTAAGTGGGTGTTCAAGTTGAAGCGGGATGGCCGGCGCCATCGTCAAGCACAAGGCTCGCTTGGTGGCACGAGGCTTCGTCGCGGCAAGCAGAGAGGTCGACCGATGACGCCGCACTTGCCGCACGCATGGAGTCCGTTCGTCTTCTCCTCGCACTTGCGGCCCAGAGGATTGGCGCGTCCATCACATGGACGCCAAGTCCGCCTTCCTCAGCGGCGACTTGAAGGAGGAGGCCTCGTCCGTCGCCAGCCGGGATTCGTCATCCCCGGCAAGGAGGGCAGGTTCTCCGCCGCGCAAGGCCCTCTATGGCTGCGGCGAGCACCACGAGCTGGAACGCTAAGTCGGACTCCACCTCAAGCAAATGGGGTTCCAGCAGAGCGCACACGAGGTCGCGGTCCACCGCATGGGCAAAGCGGCAACGCCTCGGCGCGTGGCGTCGTCGGCGACGACTGGTGATCACCGCTCCAAGGAGGCCGAGGTCGAGGCGCTCAAGGCGGAGATGAAGACCGCCTTCGGATGAGCGACTTGGGGCTCCTCTCCTTCTACTCGGGATCGAGGTCCACCAGATGGCTCCCAGATCTCCCTTCGTCGGACCGCCACGCTAAGCGCACCGTCGAGTGGTGGGCTCTCCGATCGCAACCCGCACCCCACACCCTATGGAGGAGAGGTCAAGGCGAGTCGTGAGAGCATCTGCGGAGGAGGCGGACGCGACGACGCGATCTGCGGCGCGATCGTGGGCGCCTTTTCGCTACCTCGTCCACACAGCGTCAGATTGCTGCCGTCGCCGTCGGCCACGTCGGTCGGTTCATGCAATGACCGACGACGGAGCATCAAGAGGCCGTGAAGAGGATCCTCCGCTACGTTGCGGGCACCTCCGACTACGGCTTGCACTACCCGAGGTGTCCGTGGCGGCACTTCATCGGCATGCATGACAATGACCACGCAGCGACATCGACACCGGCAGAAGAGCACAAGCGGGATTCTCCTCTCCTCGCCGTAGGTGTCGTCGCGAAGCGCACTGCGGCTTACGCAACAGAGTGTTGAGACGGAGCAAAGTCATCGCATCCTCACTGGCTTGAAGGCGGTGCTCCCTCCGTCGAAGTGCACGCAATGTAGACTTCGCGCGCGGTCGGCTGCCGTCGTCTTCGCGGCGATGGCGTCCCAAGCCTCTTTGGCGATCCGCTTGTTGGTAGCGAAGCGCATCTCGGCGGGGCTGCGGCGATGAGAGCATCCAGCGCCGTCGATCTGATCGTAGTCGACGTCGCCGTCGTGCGGGTGCATCCGCATATGCGCGCTGGGCTTTACCTCATCACGCGACCCGCTCGACATAGTTGGTCTTGGTGAGGTAGGCCACCGCCGCCGGGCGGCGTCCTGGCAACGACTGGTACCGTGGTGAATCTGATGCCGTCTGGGGAGAAGGCGCGTCGCTGTGAAGGCCCGCTCTCGCGATCTACCGTCTTGTCGCCGCCGTCGTCTGCCTCCTCCAGAGGCCTTGCCGTCTGCGTCCGTCTGCGTCTGTCACCAGGCTGCCGTCGCTCATGGGCGTCTTGGCTACGCCTTCTTGCCCTTCGCCTCATGCTGCTTCCCTCTCCAGCTCTCAAGGTCCGCGTCGGCCCATCATCGGCGGATATGGAGTCTTTATTCTTGCCGCGTGCAGAGCCTTGACCTCATTTCTTGCCACCTGCCGCATCTGCCGCCGCCGCTTCCGCCTCCTCTGGTTGTTGCCGCTCATTTACCACCTTGAAGCCCTTTCCGCCTTCGGCAGTCTCTGCCGCCCTTCGCTCATGGCTGCTCTGCCGCGCGAGCTCGGCCGTCTGTGGCGCCGAGTGCTCGAGCGGCCGAAGGCCAGATCGCCTGCGGACATGGCGCTCTTGGGGTGTCTCGTGGAGAGAGCGCCGGACAGAGCCGCTGTCTCGGAGAGGAGTGGCGGGGGCAAATGGGGCTAGTCTTCTACATTGGCTAGCTGCGGGCGGAGAAGGAGATGAGCAAGAGATGCTCGAGCTCTGAGATAGTATAGCTCGATACCACTTGTTACTCATTGGACTCTTCTTTGTTGGTGTTAGCAAGATCCTTACTCTCATGGAGAGGATGACACTTGGAGATGAGGCAATTTTTCTTTGTTTATTTCTAACACAATGCCATGCCAACTTTGAGGGTTGGGGATACATATTTATAGGTCGCCAACCACCAAGCATATGCTAAGATCTTGTCTAAGATCTTTGTACAAGGGCAGTCAAGATCTTGTCCTTAAAGCTGCTTGTCCTATGACGATCAAGATGTTGTCCTTAAAGTCTTTGTCCTATGACATCAAGATCTTGTCCTTAAAGTCTTTTGTCCTATGACAGTCAAGATCTTGCCCTGACCATGTCTTGTAGCCCCACAAGCACCGACAAAACACGAGACTTCTCCATCACGGTGTCGTCGGCGCGCAACCAAGCGGTTGTGGGGATGGCTCAGCCCTCCTCAAGTAGAGGGGATGCCTACTGTCTTACGGGAGAGGCGGTGGTGGCGGCCGTCTACATCCTCAACCGCTCCCCTACCAAGGCGCTCGGCGGCGGGGCGCCATACGAGGCTTGGCATGGGCGCAGCCGACGGTCTCCCACTTGCGGGTCTTGGCTCCTCGCGTTCGCCAAGGAGCTTGGTCACATCGATAAGCTCGGCGACGGTAGCACTCGGAGTGTTCGCCGGCTCTGCGAGGGCTCGAAGGCCTACGCATCCTCGACCTGTCACACGTCAAGGCGTCGCATCTCGCGTGGCGTTGTGTTCGGCGAAGAGCGGTGGGCGTGGGACAAGGCGGTGGGCGGCGGTTCGACCGACTTCGGGGACCGTTGTCGACTCGTCCCTTCGAGAGCCGGGAGCTAGCGGCTCGTCTTCACCGAGCTCGTCCACCTCGACACCTTGCTCGCCACCGCCTCGTGAGTGCTCCACCACCTTCAAGATCGCTCGCCCGGCTCTCCGATCGCAACCCACCCCACACTCCTATGGAGGAGAGGTCAAGTCGAGTCGTGAGAGCCTGGCGGAGGAGGTGGGCGCGACGCAATCTGCGGCATCGTGGCGACCTTTGCTACCTCGTCCACACGCGTCCAGATTTGCCGTTCGCCGTCGGCTCGTCGGTCGGTTCATGCAATGCGGACGGCGGAGCATCGGCGGCCGTGAAGAGGATCCTCCGCTACGTTGCGGGCACCTCCGACTACGGCTTGCACTACCCGAGGTGTCCGCCACGGCGCGACCTCATCGGCATGGCGACAATGACCACGCAGGCGACATCGACACCAGCAAGAGCACAAGCGGGATTCTCTTCTTCCTCGGCAAGTGCCTCGTTAGTGGCGATCGATCAAGCGGCGGTGGTGGCCTGTCGGTGTGGCCGAGTACATAGCGGCTTCCACCGCTCGACTCAGTGCTCGGCTCGCTCAATCGCTTGGTGATCTCCTCGGCGAGACAAGCGCGGTGGCGCTCGGGGTGGGCGACAAGTCCGCTCTGCTCGCAAAAAGAACCCGCTTTCTCTGAGCGAGCAAGCACATCCGGGTGAAGTACCACTTCATCCGAGGCTGTTTGGATGAAGGCAGCATCAAGGCGAGCTACATCAACACCACGGATCAGCTTGCGGATCTGCTCACCAAGCCTCTTGGGAGGGTCAAATTCCTCGAGCTCTGCTCTAGGATCGGGATGATTCAACTCTCCCACAAGACGACGCACAAGACTTAGGGGGAGAATGATGAATAAGTCCCTGTACTGTGGTCTTTGTGGGGTGGGCACATGGTTCTTGTACAACAGCTTTAGACTAGCATCTTAGACTAGCTTTAGGACAGCTTTAGACTAGCATCTTACACTAGCTTTAGGACAGCTTTAGACTAGCACTTAGACTAGCTTTAGACTAGCTTTAGGACAGCTTTTGACTGGCATCTTAGGACTAGCATCTTAACATATGCTTGGCTGGATAGCAGCCTATAAATTTGTATCCCCAACCCCTCAGGTTGGTATGGAATTGCGTGAGAAATAAACCAAGAAAAATTGCCCCATCTCCAAGTGTCATTCTCTCCATGAGAGTAAGGATCTTGCTATCACCAACAAAGAAGACTCCGGTAGTAACACGATTGACCGCCTACACTCGGTGGTGCGGCGACGGCGCCGTGCCGATTTGTCTTCATCACCACCGTCCGACCTCGGTTCTCTTACGAGGTTGTGGGATTTTCTTGGTACCGGATGTGGGCTCACCTTCGTCGGCATTCTGAACCCTCTGGAGATGCCCTCTACACACAAGATGCCGCCAGAGCACTCTCTTGGCGAGGTGATGCTATCGTTGACACCTTCTACGCTCGAGTTCTCTTGTCTAGCGTCACCGGACTCTCTTCGCCGCTAGTCGCCGCTCTGTTCGTCTTGCTTTGGTCAGCGTCTTGACACGAGTTTCAGCGTGTCTACGAGTTCCTTACTCGCCTTCGTCCTGAGTTCTAGCAGAGGCGTGCCCAGCTTCTTGCACGCCACCCTCGTGTCACTCTTTTGGAGGCTATTACCGAGATACGCGCAGAGGAGACTCGTCTAAGTGGTCTTTGATCCGATGCCACTCCCTTCGTGCTCGCCGCTTCGCCCACTGCTACACCGATCGCTCCACGTTTGATACATCGCCTCCTCCAATGGTGCCACGGTGGTGGTGGCCGCCTTCCATCTGGCGTTGGCCGTCCTCGCTGCTCCTACTGCGACAAGGTCGGCCACATTGAGTCCCAGTGCTATAAGCAGCGGCATCTTTCACGCCGTTTTTCTCCTAGCACTGGCACCGTGCTTCTACATCGACGTCTGCATCGACTCTTTTAGCATTTTCTCTCTCGGCAGAGCGGCCGGACGACGCAGCTGCGCCTGAGTTCTTCCTCAATAGGTTCGCAGTTACTGCACTTTGAACAATGAGAAACCACCTCCTACACAGTCAGGTACCTCCCCATGGATTCTTGATTCAGAAGCATCATTTCACATGACTTCTGATTCTTCCACTTTGTCTTTTATTACACCTCTTGATCCCCATGTCAGTGTTCTTACTACTGATGGTACCTCTCTTTCTGTCTCTGGTCGAGAACCTCTTAGCAACTCATCTTTTCGTGTTCCTTCTGTTGCTCATTTTCCTCGCCTAACTATGCAGCTTCTTTCTGCTGGACAGATTACTGACCTTGGTTGTCGGGTCACTCTTGACTCTGACTCTTGTTGTGTTCAGAACCGCCACACAGGGGCTCTGGTTGGTTCTGGCCTTCGGCGCCTTGACTCACAGCGTCTCTGGGAACATGACTGGCTTCACCTTCCTTCCGCTGCCACCATCGCCGCCAGTCTTTCCGCTTCTGCCACTCCGTCTACCAGCTCTTTCCAGCAGTGGCATCATCGTCTTGGTCATCTGTGTGGATCTCGTTTGTCATCTTTAGTCCGTCGTGGTCTTCTAGGATCTGTCTCAAGGGACGTGTCTTTAGATTGTCAGGGCTGTAAGTTAGGGAAACAGATTCAGCTTCCATATCCTCATAGTGAGTGTGTGTCTCAGCGACCATTTGATCTTATTCATTCAGATGTTTGGGGTCCGACTCCATTCCTTTCGAAAGGGGGCCATCGATATTATATCATTTTTATAGATAACTTCTCTCGTCACACTTGGATATATTTTATGACTTCTCGTAGTGATGCCTTGTCTATCTATAAACAATTTTGCTACTACGGTTCGCACAAAGTTTTCCACTCATATTCGTGTCTTTCGTGCTGACTCTGCTGGCGAGTACCTCTCTCGTTACCTGCGCAGCTTTCTTGCTGAGCAGGGCACCCTTGCTCAGGTCTCTTGTCCTGGTGCTCATGCTTAGAATGGTGTCACTGAGCGTAAGCATCGTCACCTCCTTGAGACGGCTCGTACCTTGATGATTGCCGCCTATATTCCACCTCACTTTTGAGCCGAGGCCGTTTCCATTGCCACCTATCTCGTCAACATTCAGCCCTCTTCTGCTCTTCAGGGTGAGATCTCGGTTGAGCGCCTCTGTGAACTTTCTCCAGACTACTCTGCCCTTCGTCTGTTTGGATGTGTTTACTACGTTCTCCTTGCACCTCAAGAACGCGCCAAACTAACTGCTCAGTCTGTTGAGTGTGTTTTTCTGGGATACAGTGCCGAGCAAAAGGGCTATCGGTGCTGGGACCCTGTTGGTCAACGGATGCGGATTTCTCGGGATGTGACTTTTGACAAGTCTCGTCCCTTCTACTCACGTCCTGCCTCTCCTTTGGTTTCCTCTGTGGAGTCCCTGTCTTTTTTACTTTTCCAGATACACTCATCTTTGTCTCCGCCGTTGTCGCCGCCTGCTTCGTCGCCTACGGCTCCTCAGGCTCCTACCACTCTCTTTTACACTCGTCGACCTCGTATTGACACTCTTCCAAATGAACCATCTTCCCCTGATGTTTCATCTTCTCCTGATGCTCCATCTTCCCCTAATGGGTCATCATCTCCTCGCTACGGTCTCCGCGATCGTCAGTTGATTCAGCCTCCTGCCCGTTTTGGTTTTTCTGGTGCAGCCACTCATGAGCCTGTCTCCTACCGGAATGCTGTTACTCACCCTGAGTGGCAGCATACCATGGCCGAGGAGATTGCTGCTCTCGAGCGTACTGGTACTTGGGATCTTGTTCCTTTTCCATCTCACTCTAGTCCCATCACGTGTAAGTGGGTCTATAAGATTAAGACTCGCTTTGATGGCTCTCTTTAGCGCTATAAGGCGTGTCTTGTTGCTCGTGGCTTCCAAGGAGCATGGTCGTGACTACGACGAGACTTTTGCTCCTGTGGCCCACATGACCACTGTCCGGACTCTTCTTTCAGTGGTGTCTGTTCGTCATTGGTCTGTTTCTCAGCTTGATGTCAAGAATGCCTTTCTTAATGGCGAGTTGCGTGAGGAGGTCTACATGCATCAGCCACCTGGATATTCTATTCCTGAGGGCATGGTCTGTCGTCTTCGTCGCTCTCTCTATGGCCTTAAACAAGCCCCTCGTGCTTGGTTTGAGCACTTCTCTGTGGTCACTGTTGCTGGCTTTTCAGCTAGTGATCATGATCCTGCTCTTTTTGTCCACACTTCGTCTCGTGGTCGGACTCTTCTTCTATATGTTGATGATATGATCATCACCGGAGATGACTCTGAGTACATTGCCTTTATCAAGGCTCGTCTGAGTGAGCAATTCTTTATGTCGGATCAAGGTCCTCTTCGTTACTTCCTTGGGATTGAGGTTACTTCCACTCTAGATGGTTTCTTTATGTCCCAAGAGAAGTATATTCAGGATCTTCTTGATCGTACTTCTCTCACTGATAAGCGTACTGTTGAGCCTCCCATGGAGCTCAATGTTCATCTCCGGCCTTCTGATGGCGAGTCTCTTTCTGATCCGACTCGCTATCGTCATCTTGTTGAGAGTCTTGTCCACCTTGCTGTTACTCGTCCGGATATCACTTATCCAGTTCACATTCTGAGTTAACTTGTCTCTGCTGTCTGCTCCCACTCAGGTCCACTACAGCCACCTTATTCGAGTTCTGTGATACTTTCGTGGGACTATCTCTCGCCGTCTCTTCTTTCCACACTCCAGCTCGTTACAGCTTCAGGCTTATTCGGATGCTACTTGGGCTAGCGATCCATCTGATCGCCGGTCTATCTCTGCTTCTTGTTTTTTCTTGGTGGTTCTCTCATTGCCTGGAAGACGAAGAAACAGACTGCAGTATCCCGTTCGAGTGCAGAGGCTGAGTTACGAGCTATGGCTCTCTTAACAGCAGAGATTACATGGCTACGGTGGTTACTCGATGCAGACAGTACAGGTGCTATCAGTATTGCCCGTGACCCTGTGAAGCATGAGCTTACCAAACATATTGGTGTTGATTATTCCTTCATAAGGTCTTGTGTGCATGATCAGGTGATTGCTCTTCGGTATGTGCCTTCCGAGCTTCAGATAGCGGATTTCTTCACGAAGGCCCAAACTCGAGCACAACATGGCTTCTACCTCTCCAAACTCAGTGTTGATCCACCATGAGTTTGAGGGGGGTGTTAGAGATATATGTATAGTTGTGTTATTCCTCACTGTTATAAGGGGTTATTTGAATATTGTACTTGTCTATATATACTGGCCCATTGACCCCCTGAGAATACATTGACCCCCTGAGAATACAAGTTGCTATTCCTAACAAATTGTACGCCTTTCCTCATCATGGTATTGAATTGCATGCACTCCAGTCAGCACTGCATGGACCTCACCCAACACAGCACCCCATACCCATAGGCCTAACTGCATTGCTGTTTGAGAATTTTATATTATTCAGCATTTGCTTCACGAATTCTTTGATTCGTCATTGTGCCTAACTGCTTACTGTCAACAAGTCATGTAGCGATGTAACAATAATGACCAGTACTATGCGTATTGCTTCAAATAGGAATCAGAACTACAAGCACAGATGGAAAGGGGAGAGAATGGACACAAGATAGAGGCTCACAAAAATCAGCGAAGGTAAGAAGGTCTGCAGCCTGAACCACTGTAAATCAACCAGCAACTAATGTCACTGGTGCCCAGAAATCTAGGGAAATTTCTCGCTAGCGAATAGCTTACGTTTTGAAAATATTCGGAAAGAGGTCTATACAATTGAACTTATTTAGTATTTTGGCATATTAACAAAAAAATTCAGCTAGAATATAGACTCACATACATGGTTTGATCTAATTTACAAAATCATTGGCATACGAAGTTCTGCTATATCCGAAGTAACTATGTTATAAATGCTTAAAAGAACTGGGCAGAGGACTCCCAGAAGAGGTTACTATTGATAACCAATCAACTCAACCAGGTTTATAATGGTCTATTCATGCACATGTAAAGTATTCCAGCTACCAAGTCTATCAATTTTATGTATGATTTTAAGTGATTCTGCCAGGTGAGAAAAGTTTATGTCATACATATCAATTGGATCAAAAACACAAAAGGAAAAGTTTCCGAAAAAATCAGCAAAGTTCCCATTAACTTTGAAATTATTTACAGTCTCAGTAGATGTGTACAGTAAAACAAACAGCTTGTTGAGACAACGAATAAACAGAACTTACTGTTTCCGCAAAGTGTTCAGCTTCAGGTTCTCATATAGGGCATGCAATGTGTCCAAAGTTTCTCTCATAAACTGAATATAGAATGACACATCTGAACTATGTTCATCTTGCAGGAAAGAATGAAAGCCTGTGCTACTAGTACGATATGACATCGGCAAAAACGAAGCACAAGAGGTTGAAGATCGTTTGCGGTACCGGGCATGGTATTTGCTGCTTACCAAAAAGTCCCATGCTGTACCAGGCGATGTGGATGATTTAGTTGGCGAAGTTCGTCCATATTTTGTGCAAACTTTTGTTATTTCATAACTAAAAGATTCCCATTCTGAATCCACATGAGAGCTCGAACATAGGTAGGCAGCATCAATATCACCCCAGAGAAGAGAAAGAAAATGACTGTAAAAGGAACTCTGCAAACCCTCTGCCATTGCAGTTATGCAGTCACTAACAAGAGAAGACGAAGGATTTTTGTGCAATAAACATCGGAGCATCTGGAGAAAACAAATATGTAAAATGTACCATAACCATAATTGGAGATAACAGTGAGGAAAGGAACACAGTCCATAAGAACCATATTCAGTTTAGCTTAGCCTTCAGTGTTGGGGTAACCTAACCAATGTTTCTTGAACAGTTCACATAGGCAACTAATGAACAATTGACTATTCCTGGAACGAAGGCAAATTTTAAAAAAACCAGTAATGCAATTGGAACATCAAAATGTGAGTCTTGACAACCAGAAGGAAGGCTCATGTTAATGAAGGTGAAACCAGACGCAACTTATGTTGGAAGTAGGAAGGACAAGTATGGCTGTAAGGATAGGCTTAGTAGAGCTTTTATAGGGTTAAAATCGTAATTCCTAATCATTATAATTCATCAACTAAACTTTGAAACTAAAACTGTGTCACTTGCACAAACAAACAAAAATTACAGAAGTACACTGAGAAGTGTATTCAGGGTCACCTCAGTAACTTGATGTACACTATAAACTACAAGCAATATATAATGTCATCAACTATTGACTTCCTCTACATAAAAAACTTGCATTTTAAAAAAGAAAAGAAAATGAAAAGAGTAAAAGGCACTACCCTTTACTAACAGACAAATGACACAACCATCATGAATAACATAGAAAAGTAAGAAAAGTATAATGCTTAACCCATAGCATTAGTATTTCTACATAGCATAATGTAGCACAACCATACGAACTTCTGACACATCACACCCAAAGACCTGACACAGCAGCCAGTAAGCTTCAACCAACAGCGAGATTACCCATTGAGTTTTAAAATTTAAATGAACCAAAATTCATGTCGAAATAACCAAAAAATGAACATTAAAAACCCAAAACCTCTGCAAAACAGAACCAAAACACAGCCAATAATACATGCCCTTATAAATGGTATCAATTGTCTTGGAAAAAGAAAAGAAGTATAGTCATGGTCCTCATGGATATCAAGGCGTCGCCTAAGCGTCGCTTTAAGCGACGCTTAGGCGGTAAGGCGGTCGGAAGTGCGTCGCCTCGCCGTCGCCTTGCCATGGATCCTTGAGGCGTCCGCCTCAAGGATAAGGCGCCTCCATGGCGTCTGCAAGGCGGCATAAGGCGTCCGTAAAGTCCAAGGCGACCGCCATAAGAAGGGGTGGAGGTCCGGAGGAGATATAGAGACGGGGTCACGGGAAGAGGGCGCAAGCACAAACCTTCAAGAGTAGTGAGTGAGGCCGAAGGACCGAAGACCTAGCGCCGCCTGATCCATCCCCGTCGCGGCCTCCGTCCCGAAGCGGCGCGCCGACGACCATTGTTGCGCCACCGTCCTCTACTCCTCTGCGGTGCTGATCCAGATTCCCCCTCCCGGCTCCTCCTTCTCCCCGGCTCCCCCTTCTCTCCGCCGGGCTTCCCCTCCCTCCCTTCTCCCCGGCCCCCCCTCCCATTCTGGGCTCCCCCTCCTCCCGGCTCCCCTTTTCCTTCTCCCTTGACCTCCCCTCCTCCCTTCTCCCCGCATCGCCGCCCGCGAGAAGGGGGAGCCGGGTTGCCATCGGGAGCGTCGACGCCTCGGCGGAGTCGGCGAAGGAGAAGGCAGGGAGGGGGCGCGCGGCTTCTCGGCGAGTCGTAGCGAGCGATCAAGAAGAGATGTCGTATGCGGCCGGGTTGTCGCTTTATCTTTGCCGCCTTGCCATCATCTTTGGTTGAATGCCCAATTGCAATGTCTTTGAATCTATTGGTGAATTGTAATGTTTATGATTCTATCTTTGTCTTTGCAAGCAAAAAAATGGCAAGTGCAAGTGCAAGCGCAAGAGCAAGTATTGCATCATCCGAGGCCGGGTATGATCCAAAGACCGATCCAAAACGGAAGGCGAAGTCTAATGATCCGGGATGGAAATATGGCTATTGGCCGGAAATTGGCAATCGAGATAAGGTGATATGTATCCTTTGTAACACCCCAAGTACAGGAGGGATCAAAAGGCTGAAGGAGCATCTTGCGGGTGGCTATTCAGATGTGGTAATGTGTCCCAATACTACCACAGAAATCAGGAAAGAGATGGGAGATTATTTGAAAAAAAAAACAAGAGAAGTAGGCCAATTTTCCTAGACGATGATGATGATGATGATGAAGGGGGAGGTCAAGATGTGGAGGTGGTAGCACATGGCATTGGGTCCCAAGACCAAGACTCCACTGTGAAGCCAAGTTCAGAGACAGCCGCCAAAAGAAGGCATGTTGCCTTTTCATTCAAGGTCAATGCAAAGGCAAAGACAAGGAGACCAAGTCGATTCTTTGGTATGCTTCGGAGAACACCTGAAGATGTCGTAGATCAAAGACGTTCTGGATCTTTTCAAGGCACCATGGAGGCCAGCACAAGGACCAAGGAAGACAGGCATTATGTGAATAAGCAATGGGCATTATGGTTCTATGAGTGTGGCATACCATTTAATGCCGCAAACTCAAGGCAGTTTGAGATTGCTTGTGAGGCCGCAGTGCGATGCGGTTCGGGTATAAGCCTCCTAGTTTCCATGGTGAGGAGCCATTGCTTGAGGAGTGCGTCAAGGAGACAAGTACTTTAAGGGAGGAGCACGAGCGGGCGTGGAAGCAATATGGTTGCACACTTATGTCGGATGGATGGTCCGATAGGAGGGGCGCCACTTGATCAACTTCCTTGTCAACGGCCGGAGGGGACTTACTTCTTGGAGTCCGTTGATGCATCAAGTGAACAACATGATGCAACTATGATAGCTAATTTGCTAGAGAAGAGAATTGAGGCCATTGGAAAAGACAAGGTTGTTCAAGTTGTCACTGATAATGGTGCTAACTACAAGGCAGCGGGCAAGCTTCTAATGGAGAGGATTCCTACACTGTTTTGGAGTCCTTGCACTGCACATTGTTTGGACCTTATGTTAGAAGACATTGCGAAGTTGAAGGAATTTAAGAAGCCTATTGCACGTGCTAGGCGTGTCACCACATTCATTTATAGGCATGGTAGGCTTCTTAGTGCAATAAGGGAGAAGACAGATGGTATGGATCTTGTGAGACCCGCTGCCACTCGGTTTGCCGCAGCCTTCCTTACTTTGAAGAGCATGCACAAGCACAAGGATGCTTTGAAGTGTCTATTTGTGAGTGAATCATGGACTAAGATCAAATTGTCAAAGACGGAGGCTGGCATGCATGTGACAGATATTGTGCTCTCTAAGGAGTTCTGGAATTCAATTGAAGATTGCCTTAGAGCTTTAGCCCCACTTCTTATCGTGCTTAGGGTGGTTGATGGTGATGAGAAGCCCGCAATGCCAGAGGTTGCAGCATTAATGGCTCATGCAAAAGGGAAGATCAACCTTAGCTTCTCTACCCAAAACAAGCAACGTTTGCTCAAAAAGATCATTAACATTATTGAGCGACATTGGGTGAAACAAATGGATCATCCATTGTATGGGGTTGCACTCTATTTGAACCCAGGGAAATTCTTTACCATCCAAAAGAGTGGAGATGATACCTATGTTGGGGAGCTAAGGAGTTGCTTTAATGATGTGCTTGCAAGAATGGTACAAGATGAGAATACTCCGAACAAGATTGATGAACAAGCCATGCATTATGAGGACCAACGAGGAGATGTCTTTTCAAACAAATTAGCAATCCAAAACTTAGAGTCAAGAAGCCCTAGTAAGTGTTGTTAATTTCAGCATGTTTATTTCTTTCCGAATTCCTAATATAATAATATATGCTAATATGCGTGTATTTTCCATGCTAGTTGATTGGTGGCGTTCATATGGTGGGCGAGCCATTGACCTACAAAGGTTTGCTAAGCGTGTTGTTAGTCTTTGTGCATCATCATCTGGTTGTGAGAGAAATTGGAGTACCTTTGAATTTGTGGGTCAATTTGTAGCTTCTTTGTGTTTATTTTTGTCTACTCAAATCGTAGCTTATGCCTTATATGTGCTTACTAATTTCAACAAGTTATTTATTCATTTTATTTGCTTTGTTTGCCATTTGTGCTTTCGTAGATGCATACCAAGAAAAGGAACCGGTTACTACACAAGAGATTGAATGATTTGGTCTTTGTTGCATACAACCGGAAGATGAAAACAAGGTTTCAAATGAGGCGGGAGAAAGCAGGCAAAAACTATGACCCTTTAGTCATTGAGGATTTTGATTAGGACAATGAATGGACTGACTCATTGGTTGTAGCACCTCAAGGTGGTCGTGAGTGTGACCTTACATGGGATGATGTTGATGAAGCCATTGGCGCATCACGCTCGCTTCAAGGTCGCAATCTTGCAAGGCAAGCTAACAGGAATAGTCATGGTGAGACTATGACCTACCAAAGGCGTGCAAGATCTACAACTATGGCGGTTGAAGAAGATGACTTAGATGAGCAAGAGCAAGGCTCGGATTCGGGCAATGAAGAAGATGAGGAAGAAGATCCACATGATGATGCGGATGTGAGCGATTGTGGCGAAACTCCCAATGCTGCCGAAGATGGTGGAGAAAACGTGGATACTACCAGCAATCTCAATGAGTTTGACGATGGATACTGAGAGATGAGAGCGTTGGACTATGCTACTTTCGTGTTGTAAACTACTATTATGTCATTAGACTACTCTAAGCTTGTGGACTTATCACCTATGTTATTTGTGTAAACTTATGTCGCTTATGTTGTGCTTGTTAATTTGTTATTTTGCTCATATTTAATTCTCAGATTCACTTAATTGTTATTGTGAACTTATGTTGCATTGTTGCACATTATTCATGTGGCTTGTTGCTTGGGAGAATTGAAAAGAGGAGAGATTGCCAACAAGGTATGTCACTCAATCCGTATTTACTCAATTAATTAAAACATAATTTGTATCTATTACATTTATAACAAACTATATGTTGAAACTTGCAAGGGGGATGGGTGCTACATGACCTCAAAAATTGGCAACAACAAGGTACTTGTGCTGCTGAAATACTCGTTTTATTCACTGCCTTAGCGCCTTAGGACGAGAGTAAGGCGTCGCCTCGCTTCACGCCTTACCGCTTAAAAGGTGTGAGGGGGGTGGGTCGCCTCGCCTCGCCTTACCGCCTTAATAACCATGAGTATAGTGCTAAACATATACATGTGGAGTAAACCATAACTCCATAAGGATATTTTTAGTTCAAAATACAGAGAGGAAGGGTATATGGACAGCCTACCAGGCCATTGTTGCATGTTACATTTATACGACCTTCAACAGCATCCGCTATGCTGGTGATCTTCAGATCAGAGTAAAAATCTGTAACCTCGGAATTTAGCTCGTAATTTGAGAAGATACCCTTTCCAAGTTCAGTAGGCAGAGTATATCTGCAGAGGCACTGCTTTCCAGACTGCACTTGACATATTAAAAAAGGGCAAGAATTACTTTAACAGATGAGCACTTGCTGGATGACAGGATTTGAAAAGGCAACTCAATCTAACAAGAATATCAATATGTTCAAAAATGCATCTTGAAAAGAGAACAATGAAGAGTGATGCCATGAAAGTCCAAGCGAAGTCCTTTATGAATAAATCTATGTCTAAGTTACTTTTCCAATATAAATGTTTTACTTTGTAAGACAAGCCATCAAAAGGCATTTTGTTCAATACCAAGCAATGAGGCTTCATGGTTTTCCTAACCTTTTGCGCATGGTAAATTTGTTTACAGCAAAAGAAACGCATTGCCTGCATAGTGCTTACAGAGTAACACTCCAAAATTCACTTCAGATTGGAAGGGTCAGCTCGAAAAGTCAAAAGTGCGAATGTTAGTTTCTACAAATATATAAGATAAATATAGTAATTTAAAAGCACAGTTGTGCTTCAGCTTGTTGTGGGCAATCAAAATATCATGAGCTCAAAACTGCTTGAATTCATAATGCAATATAACTATAGAAGATTGATTACAATTGTCCTCTATACAACAGAAAAGTATAAGTACTGTTCCTGGTCAACTAAAGTAATGGACAACTGCTGCTTTCCACATGATAAATAACTGACGCAGTACACCCTGAATGCAAATCCAGGCCAGCTGCTAGAGCATTATTCAGGACCCAAGGATAAAAAATAGAAGGAATGACTTCACAATCATATCCACATGATAAAAAAATACAATGCTGACAGTGTGACCACAAAGAACATACATAAAGAAGTTTTTGAAGAAAAAAAAAAGAACATACATAAAGAAGTAGATCATTGTCAGGAGTCAGAACGATGATGTCCGTAAAGGGAAGGACTCCAACTCGTGCTCTGTAAGATAACAAATAGAAACATTAAAACTAGTTTATTGAGGATCCAAAATCATGTGCAAAGGCAATCCACCTTGGGCGAGTCACAACAACTGATGCAGCAGCAAATGCAGGAATGTTCCAGCTCATGTGAGGTTTAATATCACCAAAAGCTTCTTCATTAGTCTCATCAACTTGAATCCTTACAGCAAGCAATATTTTTTGTTCATGAAGTAAAAAACAAATTATTGGCATCCCATCAATATCACTTGCCAAGAACACCTGATAAGAACAATAAGAGTAAATTTCAAGTAATAAAAAAAAAGATATAGCTACAACAAACAGTATAAAGCAGAAGATAAGAGAAAAAGGAAACTGCAGGGACAGAGAGAAATCATGTGTCAACCTGGTTTGCATTTCTCATTAAGTTAAATTTTATAAAAGGATGCAATAAGCACCAAACCCACGGACAGCCTCTGAATCTGAGTTGTCATAAATTACTCCCCACACAGAAAGCAAAGCTTTGATATGATCACATGAGAATCACAAAAACAATATCACAATTCAGAACCTACAGCGGCGACCACTTGCACTATTACATGTTGCACTAGAAACCACAGATAATGAGAGAAGAGAACTAAATCCTTAATAAAGGCAGTAGATAGCAATATGACCACAATAAGACAGCATTCACATGCACAATCTAACCAAAAAAACAAAAGTAAGGCTTTTCAGGACTGAGATAATTTGGATTGGGAAGCAGTATTGAGAAAATGTTTGCTCGACAAACAGAACCAAAAGCCTTGTGTCGTCGTCCAACTGGCACAGGGCACATGTGAGGGTTTCCGTAGAGTGGCAGGCATGGGATATGGTAAACATTGAGAGGAAGCACAGAATGAAGAATTCACCAATGTCCTTTGTATATTTTGCAGCTAGAATTCATTGATCCAAAACTAGCATATAGAAACCATTACAAAAGAAAAGAGAAGAACTATATTTCGATCGTGATCATAATCCTTGTTAAGTATAAAGTATATGTCGTTGAGAGTATGTCTTAGTCTCTTTGTATAGGGTGTGCGGAGTTGTGCTTCTAATGCTTCAGCTTCTACTACTATGGGCCAGTTTGCTTGGCTGTAACTTTTATGAAAAGCAGCTTCCGACTAGACTGAAAGGTTGAACGACTGAGCTGAAGATATTTAGTGTTTTGGCAGTTTAGTTTTTAGGAAGGATGGCTGGAGCTTCTGAGTTGGGAAATGTCTTAAATGCCCCTGAGGAAAATGACGGCGATTAACTACAACTAACGGCAATTGACAGCATTTAACAACAATTAACGACAACTAAACGCAATAAACGACAACTAAAAACAGTTGACGACAACTAACGACAATTAATGACAACTAACGACAACTAACGGTAATTAACGACAATTAACACCAATTAACCGCAATTAACGAGGTAAAAGGAGGAGGCTGGCGAGGCCAACGAAGTAGGAGGCCGGGCGGGGTGGCGGCACCGAGGGAGGAGGACAGACGGGGCGATGCCGAGGGAGGAGGCTGGCTGGCGACATCGCCGAGCGAGGAGGCTGGCCGGGGCCAAGTGAGGAGGCGTAGGCCGGTCGAGGCGGCGGGCCAAGCGGCGCCGAGGAAAGAAGAGGCCGGCAAGGGTAGTGGAGGCGAGGGAGGAGGCCGTGAGCAAAGAAGACCAAGGGAGGAGGGCAGCCAGAGCGGTGGAGCTCAGGGAGGAGGCCGGTCGAGGCGGTGGCGCCGAGGAAGGGGCTAGATGGAGGGTGAGGGAGGCGGCGGGGTCAGCACCGAGGAAGGAGCCACCGGAGGAAGCGCGGGGTAGGCGAGAGGCGGCACGACGCGGCAGCGGCGAGCAAGGAGGCGGCAAGGTGGCGGCGCGGGCGGCCGCCGCTAGGGTTAGGGTTTGGGCTAGCAAGCGAAGGCCAGTGGGGATTTGGGGTTTTGTTGAGTGGCAAGGGGCGGCGGCACAAGGGAGGAGGCAGGCTGGAGTGGCACTGCCGAGAAAGGAGGCTAGCTGGAGCGGTAGCACCGAGAGAGGAGGCCGGCTAGAGCGGCGCACGAGCCCGTAGGGAAAGGATCGGTAGGGGGGTGGAGTCTTAGGAAGGAGCGGTCGGAGGCGTGTCTTGCCGCGGCGGCGGCGTGTGTGCACAAAGCGGGCGGCGCGGCGCAGGTAGGGCAATGGCATGGCGGGTGAAGGCGGTCTGTAGCTAGGATTAGGGTTCAGACAGGCAGGCGAAGGCTGGTGGGGATTTGGGGTTTTGTTGAGTGGCAAATGGTGGGAAAATAACCTCCGAACTCTATGGGCAAACTCGGAAACCCATCTCGCCAAGGCCGTGAGAAGCTGCCCTAAGGTAGCTTCCTGCTTCCCTACGTTGAAAACAGCTTTAGACTTTTCAAAAAGCGGCTAGAAATAGACACCCGTTTAGGACAACTTTTAGGCTTTTTCAAAAGCGGCTAGAGAAAGCTGTCCCAAACATGCCCTTTGTCTCCTCCGACTTTGGTTTCTTCAACTTCTTTGGTTGTTGATATGTCCGAGCTTTTGCCACTGGCTACCTCTAGCAATTTGGAGTCCATCATTCTAACTTTCTTTCTGCTTGCCCTTTTAATTTGATTAACTCTAATGTCTGGGGTCCAACTCCTTTCATTTCTAAAGGAGGCCATCGATACTATGTGATCTTCATTGATGAGTACTCTTGCCATACTTCGATTTACTTCATGTCTACTTGTAGTTATGTCCCTTCTATTTATCAGTCCTTTGTCATCATGATTCGCACTCAATTTGATTCGGTTATTCATGTATTTCGTGTTGATTCTGCTGGTAAGTACCAGTCTACTACTTTTCGTCAGTTTCTTTCCGCGTAGGGCACTCTTCCTCAGTAGTCTTGTCCTGGTGCTCACGCTCAGAACGGAGTTTCTGAGCGCAAGTATCGTCACCTCCTTGAGACTAGCCGCGCTATGATGTTTGCCTCTTCTGTTCCATCTCACTTCTAGGCTGAAGTCGTTTCTACCGCTGCCTACCTTGTTAACCTACAGCACTCCATTGCTCTTCAAGGTTCTATTCCTGTTGAGCGTCTCTACTTTAGGTCTCCTTAGTACAGTCACCTTCGTACTTTTGGTTGCGTCTGCTATGTTCTACTTCCACCTCGTGATAGCACGAAGTTGATTGCTCCGTCAGTTGAGTGTGTTTTCCTTTACTGCAGTGTTGTGCAGAAGGGTTATCGCTGTTATGACCCTGTAGCTCGTCGGATGCGTATCCGCGCGATATCAACTTTGATGAGTCCCAACCTTACTATCCTCATGACACCACTGCCGATACGGACTCTCTTACTGAGTCGATCTCCTTTCTGACTTTTCCTGATCCTCAGCTCACCACTCGTGTTGTTTCGCTTCCGTCTTTTCCACCACCTCCATCGGCTTTTCCAGTTCCACCAGCTCTGCTGACTTCACCTTCAACTCCTTCCCCTCCGACTCCTCTTGCTCCTTTGCCACCAAAGGATCATTCCATCTCTTTTGTTGAGGTCTCTCCCTTTCCGTTTCACTACACCTGCCGTCCTCGTTCTGATCCTTCCACTTCCGTTCACTCACCTTCCACTTCAACTCTTCCGTCCTTGTTGGGTCCTGTTCCTGATCCTCTCTTGGCTCCTCCTGCTCCATGATACTGTTAAGAGTGTTGTACATTCTCTACACTCTCTCTCTTAGCCCATGTGGCCCATGTAACCCATGTAACAATGTCTATATATACCCTCCCTATTAATGAATAAGTTGCATAGTTGTGAATAGCAAAATCACTCTCCAATTCTCCTAACATAGTATCAGAGCAATTCAACCCTAACTCTAACTATGTTTCCTCATTCCGCCGCCGCCGTCTTCTGCTAGCAACACCTTTCGCTCAGGTCGGCAAGCCTAAGTCGCGCCGAAATTCCGCCATCGCTCTTCGCTCTGCTCGCCCGACGCCTCGCCAATCCATCCTGAATCCGATCACCTCCGTCGGATCTACGCGTTCCTTTGCATTGCCACCAGTGCCGCCTTGAGCTCGCCCGCAAGTTCTTCACCGACTTCACCAGATCTCCTCCGCTGGATCTGCGCGTTCCTCTGCATTGACACCGACGCTGCCTCGAGCTCGCCCGCAAGTTCTTCACCGGCCTCACCTGATCTGCGCCAGATCTACGCGTTCCTCTGCATCAACTCCGACGCCGCCTCTAGCTGTGCGTTCCTCTGCGTCGCCGCCAATGCCGCCTCGAGCTCACCGAGGATACTTAGGTCTGCTGTGGATGTGGATTTGCTATTCAGTAGCTTCCTCTACTTCGCTTACTCTCCAGTAGCTTCCTCTGCTTCGATAACCTTTGCACTGCCCTGCTCTACTACTACTGCTACTAATGCACTAGTGTTGTTTGGGGGTAGTTGATTGCTTGTTGTTATTGTTGCTACGGATGCATTACTGTTGTTGATTGCTTACTGCTACTGTTGTGCTTAGTACTAATGTGTGGTTGTGGTCCATCAAGATAGCCAAATATGACTCAATGTTTGGCGCTAGTTCATCTCTTGTGTTCACGGACATCAAGCTCGATGGATTGAACTACTGAGCATGGGCCTTCTCAGTCAAGACTACTCCTAGGGGTTATGGTTTGGCCTCTCATTTAACTGACAATCCTCTTGATCCAAAGAAGGTTGATGTTGAGGCAGTAAAGGCTTAGCAGAAAGAGGATGATCGTGCATGACTGGCCTTGTTCTATGTGTTGATGTTTCCTTGAGGATGCGTCTTGGGTATCATACTTTAGCCAAGTAGATATGGACATACTTTGAGAAGAGATATGTCCAGTGCAGTGGTGTTCTTTGCTTCACATTGCTCAAAAACAATCACATGTCCAGTGCAGTGGTGTTCTTTGCTTCACATTGCTCAAAAACAATCACAGTATTCAACAGCTATTGGATTAGACAGTGGAGGAGTATTACAGCGCTTTCACTAGTATCACTGACCCTCTAAAGTCTATGACACCGAAGGCTGCCACTACTTGCCAGTCTTGTGTTGCCAAAGATGAGCATGCTCGGTAGACGCTCATATATCAGTTTGTGATGGGGCTTCAATCAGAGTTTGAGCTTGTTCGTACTCAATTACTCAACTATCCCACTCCACCGACTGACTAAGGTGCTCTCTAGTTTGATTGCAGAGGAGACTCGTCTTCATTCACTTATGCCTATCTCGGGATCCTCGCCACATGTTGTTCTAAGTCTCTCACAGCGATCTGGATCTATCAGAGCTACACCCACAGGAGTGCTAGCATATTCTTATTGCAAGAGGACTGGTCATTTTGTTAACAAGTGCTTCAAGTTACATCCAGATCAGCTTGTTGATTATCTGCTAGACATCCATCTAATCGTCGTCATGGAGCACCTACTGAGCCTCGAAGAGCACTTACTGGAGCAGTCACTGCTGCCACACCCACACCTACTATGACTTTTGGATCAGTATCGTTAGTTGCACCTTCTACTCCTAGCGCTGCTTATCCTTAAGTTCTGGACTCAGGTGCCTCTTTTCATGTTACATCAGACATCTCTCAGTTTGTTGCTCATAGGTCCATGACTAATACTGCATATGTTCATACTGCTGATGGTACACCTTGCTCTTATCACCCATCAGTGCATTCTCTCTACATCTCACTTCTCTGTTCCTAATGTGTCTTTTGTTTCTCGATTATCTATGAACCTTCTTTCTGTTAGTCAACTTATTGATATGAATCGTTTCATTGGATTTGATTATTCTTCTTGTTTCATTCAGGATGGTAAGAGTAGAAGAGTGATTGGTTCTGGCCATCGCCATAAAGGCTCTCCTAGTCTCATGTCTTGGACACCTTACATCTCCCTTCCACCAGTACGTCGAAGGCCTTAGTATCTTCTGCTATGTCATCATCTCAATCTCATGTTGATTCTTCCTTCAGCAAGTGGCATTATAGACTTGGTCATCTCTGTGGAGCTCGCCTCACCACTCTAGTTCACCGGGGTTCCATAGGTCATATCACTGTTGAGTCTAGTTTCCATTATACTGGTTGTAAGCTGGGGAAACAGCTACAACTTCCATATTCTAGTAGTACCTGTCAGTCCACTTGTCCTTTTGATTTGGTGCGTTCAGATGTATAGGGTCCATCTCCCTTTGCTTCGAAGGGTGGTCAGAGTTATTATGTTATATTTGTTGATAATCACTCTCGATATATTTGGATCTATTTTATGAAACATCGTTCTGAATTGATTTGCATTTATCAGACTTTTGCTAAGATGGTTCATACACAATTTTCTTCTTCCATTCGTCTTTCGTTTTGACTCTGTGGAAGAGTATCTTACATTAGTCTTTCGTCGGTTCCTTTCATCTGAGTGTACTCTTCCTCAACTCTCATGTCCTGCTGCTCATGCTCAGAATAGTGTTGCTGAGCGCAAGTATCGTCACATCATTGAGGCTGCTTGTGCTCTTCTTACCACCTCATTTGTTCCCTCACTTTTGGGGGAAAGCGGTCTCTACAGCAGTATATCTCATCAACCGTCAGCCATCTTCCAAGCTTCAGGGCAAGTGTCCTGGAGAGATCCTGTATAGAGCACCTTCCCACTATGCTCATCTTCATGTCTTTGGTTGTCTGCTATGACCTTGTAGCACCTCGAGAGTGCACAAAGTTGAGCGTTTAGTCAGTTGAGTGTCCCTTCCCAGGTTAAAGTCCTGAGCATAAGGACTATCATTGCTATGATCACTCAGCACGTCGCATTCGCATCTCTCGTGATGTGATCTTTGATGAGAGTCGACCATTCTTTTGTCATCCTTCTACATATCCCACTTCTTCCACAGATTCCACCTTTTTGTGTCTACCTCCCATTCTTTCACCAGATTTGTCGTCTTCAGATACACTTTCTCCACCAGTTTCACCTTCTAGTGTCTCCTCCACCAACTCCACCATTTTCGAACACTTCCACTTTTCCCATTCACTATAGTCATCGACAGAGAGTTCCTTCTGTTCCTCAGTCCTCCTCTCCTCCACTAGACCCTCCGGCCAGTACCACCAACTTTGACGATCGTTTTACCACATCACAGTATGTCGTATATGATCGTTCTTCTATTCAGGCACCATAGAGATAGGGTTTTTCTCGTGTAGGTGCAGTGGCTAAGCCGAGTACCTATCAGGATGCTGCTAGTATTCCTGAGTGGCAGTTGGCTATGACAGAGAAGCTCACAGCATTAGAATGTACAAGCACTTGGGATCTTGTTCCGCTACCATCTGGAGTTGTTCCTATAACTTGCAAGTAGGTGTATAAGGTAAAGAACAAGTCAGATGGTTCAGTAGAGCGATACAATGCTCGTCTTGTTGCAAAAGGTTTTTAGCAGGCTTATAGTCGAGATTATGATGAGATTTTTGCTCTAGTTGCTCATATGACCCCAATCCGTACTCTTATTGCTGTTGCAACAATATGTACATGGACTATATCTCATATGGATATCAAGAATGATTTTCTTCATAGTGATCTACATAAAGTCTATATGCAGCCACCCCTAGGTGTTGAGACTCCTACAGGCTATGTTTCTCGCCTTAGCATGCTTATTAAGGCATCGCTTAGGCGTCGCCTAAGCGGTAAGGCACCATTGCGGGTCAAGGCGTCGCACCCGCCTTCTTCGCACATGCCTCCGTGCTCGTCTTCTCGCGTCCTATCCTCCTGCGCGCCGGGCCTCCTCGCTCCGTCTCCGCCGGATCCGTGGCCGGGCTCCCGCCGTCCCGAGCTCGAAATCGTGCATCCCCGTTGCCGCCGTTGCCATATCCGGCCTCTCTTGCTCCGGATCCGACCTGGACCGAGTTGTCGCCGCCTCCAGAGCTAGCCCGCGAGCGTCGCCTCCCCTCTCCTGCTCCAGATCCGGCCGGACCAGACACCGCTGGTTGCCGCCGCGCTCACCCGGCCGGTGTCCTGCGGCTCTTGTGGGGCCACCGGCGACGGCTCCTACCAAGCCGCCTCGTAGGAGGGAGGGAAGCGCGGCCATGAGGAGAGGGAGGGGAGGCCGGTTCTTGCGCCGAGGAGTTGGGGAGGAGCCCGAGCCAGAGGGAGGTTGGGTCACCGCGGGAGGAGGGGAGCCCAAGCCGGGAGGAGAGGAGGGTCGCTCTGCGCCTTCTTGCATTTTTAACACGATCACGGCAACGAGCAGTGAGTAGCCGGCACAGCAAAGGGATCTTCTACGCTAGAGAATCGAGCTCTGCTTTGTTGTCGCCGGATCTTCTGCGCCGCTGCACTATCGCCTTAGGATGTGTAAGGTGTCGCCTCGCCTCATGCCTTAGCGCTTAAAAGGTGTGAGGGGGGCGGGTCGCCTCGCCTCGCTTTACCTCCTTAATAACCATGCGCCTTAGGCGTGCTCTATCTGGTCTCAAGCAGGCTCCTCGTGTTTGGTTTGAGCATTTCAGTTCCATGATTGTCGATCTCTTTGTCAGCAGTCCTTCGTATTGGTTTTGATCCATCCTTCACACAATCTCATTGTTTGTAGTCGACTATCGTCCTCAAGTATGTTCCCTCAGTGCTTCAAGTTGCAGATTTCTTCACTAAAATTCATACTCAAAAACAACATCGGCTTCATCTACACAAATCCACCTTGAATTTGAAGATGGGTGTTAAGAGTGTGGTACATTTTCTACATTCTCTCTTAGCTCATGTGGCCTATGTAGCCCATGAGGCCCATGTAACAATGTCTATATATACCCTCCCAATTAATGAATAAATTGCATAGTTGTGAATAGCAAAAGCACTCTCTAGTTCTCCTAACAGATACAACCTTCATGATCGTGCTTCTTCAACATATCAACCTCTCTCGCCTTGGTTTTACTCCCCTGATCCTGTTAGGCAGCCTCCTTCTGCTCGAGTTGATCCTACTCAGGCTCTTGCTATAGTTGAACCCGACTCGTATCATGAGGTTACTTCTTGTCTAGAATGGCAGATTGCCATGGCAGAGGAGCTTCATGCTCTTCAACGAGCTAGTACTTGGGATGTTGTTCCCCTTCCTACTTGCGTTACTCCTATCAAAGAGCTAGTACTTGGGATGTTGTTCCCCTTCCTACTTGCGTTACTCCTATCACATGCAAGTGGGTATATAAGATCAAGACCTCTTTTGATGGTACCATTGAGTATTGTCGTAACTATGATGAGACTTTTGTTCTTGTTGCTCATAAGAGCATTGTTCGCACTCTTATTGTTGCCTCTGTTCTCTCAATTTGATGTCAAAAATATCTTTCTTAATGGCGAGTTGCATGAGGAGGTTTACATGCAACCGCCTCCTGGTTATTCTGTTCCTGACGGTCAGGTTTGTCACCTCCGTCGTTCACTCTATGGACTCAAGCAAACCCCTCGTGCTTGGTTTGAGCGTTTCATTTCTGTTGTCACTGTCGACGGCTTCTCCGCCAGTGATCATGAGCTTGCTCTCTTTGTTCACACTTCCTCTCGAAGACGAGCGCTTCTTCTCTATGTGGATGGCATGCTAATCACTGGATATGAACCTAAGTATATTGACTTTGTGAAGAGGTGTATTAGTGAACAGTTTCAAATGTCTGATCTGATTCCCTTTAGCTACTTTATTGAGTTTGAGGTCACCCCCATGCCTGCTGGCAACAACCTCTCCCAGCAGAAATACATCCCTGATCTCCTTGATTGTGCTTGTCTCATTGACCAGCGTACGGTGGACACTCCTAAGGAGCTCCACCTCCAACTTCGAACCACTGACAATACTCCCCTTGAGGATCCAACTCAATATCGTCATCTTGTTAAGACTTTGATTTACTTTGCCACTACTCGACTTGACATATCTCGTGTTGTTCACATTCTGAGTCCGTTCGTTTTTACTCCCACTCAAATCCACTACAGTCACCTCCTTTGGGTTTTGTGATATCTTTGTGGAACCATCACTCGACGCCTCTTCTTCCCTCGCTTCAACTCCTTGCAGCTTCAGGCGTATTCTTATGCGACCTAGGTTAGTGATCCTTCTGATTGTCAGTCTCTTTCTACCTTTTGTGTCTCTTGGTTCTTCCTTAATTGCCTGGAAAACTAAGAAGCAGACTGCAGTTTCATGTTCGAGTACTGAGGGCTCTTGCGTCGGTGATGGCTGAGGTCACCTAGCTATGGTGGCTTCTTGAGGACTTTGATGTTTAAGCACATGCACCTACTACGTTACTGTCTGACAGCACTGGTGCGATCAGCATTGCTCGAGATCCGGTGAAGCATGAGGTCGCCAAGCATATTTGGGTTGATGCTTGCTACATGCGGTCGTAGGTGCAGCAGTAGGTCATTACACTTCAGTATGTGTCTTCAGAGTTTCAATTGGCAGACTTCTTCACAAAGGCAAAAACTATAACTCAGCATCGATTGTATCTCTCCAAACTTAATGTTGTTAATCCACCTTGAGTTTCAGAGGGTGCTGAGAGTATAGAGTATGTCATTGAGAGTATATGTCATTGAGTATATATCTTAGTTTCTCTTTGTATAGGGTGTTCTCTGCTTATTTGTCTTTTGGCCTTTGGCCCCATGTACATAGATATATGTTGGCCTCTCGACCCCATGGAATAGAACTGAGTTCCATTCCAACAATCCTATCCATGACCAAGATCTTTTTTATTATATTATTTTAAATCATAAATGGTGTCAAGGCAAGTATGCTATATGCACTAACTTGATATCTGCCAAAATACACACTAGATAGGCACCCATTTTTATAAATTGACGATCTTAATAGCACCAAAAAAGATGCTATAATTCGAATAATTAATCAGGAAGAAAACAAGCAACATAGCATGCATGATAAGACTGATCTTTCAAAGCAAGGTTAAGCAGCATACACAAAAGACAAGGAAAATGAAGATGAAAATATTCTATAGATAGAAAATATGACAAAAATGGAGTTCTTTTAATATATAATTAGAATGGAGCAACCTTACTAGCAGAAGATTGGGAGCATTTCCCCTGCCATATCTTACGGAATGCAGACTTATGCAAAGAAATATCACATGGAATTGGTAGCATCGCATTTTCATCCATTGCTTCCTGGTATGTTGCACCATCAATTTGCCAAACTGAGTGCTGAAAATTTCCTGCACATGAAAAGTTAATTCATATCCAGCCATAAAAAAGATGTAAAATGTACAAGTAGACAAACGTAAAACAGAACCTTTATGATACGATGCCATTAGAGGTATTATATCACTTGTCCATATGGTCTTTTCATCAAAATCTTTCATCACATTAAGTCTGCCCCTTTCTTCAAAATATGTAGCCTGAAAATGGTTGATCGATTGTGTAATCAAAAGGTATGAACATGAAACTGATAAGACTTCTTATATATTTATATGACAACCTAAGAAAAATTGTTGAGCCAATAATTTCTGGAATCTGGATAGTATCTTTCCACTGCCTGCACATGCCCTGATGTGCCAGGCAGTCAATCCCTGCTAAAATGTTTTTACATAAGCAAACATGTGCACACTTGTATTTTGGGCACACTCAATAATGGTAATTAGCAAACATGCCACCATGGAGCAACCAGTCCCTTGACAATCCACCAAGTGTACAGGAAGAAAGAAAAAAGCTCATCTCTACCAGTCAAACTAGCTTCATGGTCAAAAACATCTAGTACAAATATACCTGAGGCTCTTCAAGTGGATGTTTCAAAATGAGGTGAGAAGAAATAATGGCCCCATCAGATTTACAGACTACCTCCAATGTATTCACTTGGCATGAAACATTATAATTCAATCCAAATTCCTTGTTAGGGCGAGTTAAATCCCGTGCATTTAGCAGTGAACTCGAGGATGATACCATACGGCCTCCATCAGTAGATTTCTGAAGTAGAAGACCAAATGGAAGAGGCCATATTGATGAAACAGCATATGGTAGTGGAATACTGACAACCTCACCTGCAACATAAATTGTGTACATTATAAGCACGAGAAAATTAAACACGCCAAATTTTCAGCACTATGTCATTTGGCACTATAATAGAACGAGGATAAACTCACCAGTTACATTGTATATAGATAAAGTATCAACTTGAAGAACACATAGAAGGGCATCACAGATTGTGTCCATCCTACACCAGCAGGCCTAAAATCCAGTTTAGCATCGGCAAGTGAGAACCTATTGTAAGTAAATAAGAAACTTGGTGCTAAAAGGAAGAAAAATGCATGGTAAGATTAAAAAAGGAGCTTATATTGCTCCATGTCGACTTGCTAATTTTTGTTGTCCCACACGGTCGAAAGTGTAAACACCAACAACCTAATGCTGTATAATGAAAAAGGGTGCAGAGTAAACCTTAGTTGCATGGTAATGTTCTGCATTTTAACATCGAAAGCAAATTGGAGGTGCATAAGAACAGCAAAAAGTATACAGGAAACCCCAAAAAAACACTCCGGTGAACTACATTGGAGGAGAAAGTGCACAACGAACAACATCGAGTAGAGAGTTTGGGTGTCAGCCGTCATTCAGTTCAGCTTTTTTTTTCCTAACTGAATAAACTATAAGATATAAACAACTATATGCAAAAAATTATGGGAAGATTATAATTTGCTAAACAATGAAGACCACACAAAAGCCACAATACCATTATGACTGTATTTGGAGACACATATCTTTTGTGAACTCGAGAACCAGTACTCCATATTATCCTACAAGATAAGGCAAACATAAAAAGATCATATTGATGGTAAGAGATCCAACATATACAAAATGTAAGAATCAATAAAACTACAATATCCGAGTATGTTTGGCATAAAATCTAATTGTATGTTAGCAAAAATAATTACAAATGTAATAATATGGGAGTACTTTTGATGAAAAGTCTACTAATACCATTTTAATGTGACAAATCTAAATACTTTTATGTGTATTAGGTGTTATTTTGAAAGGTAGACTGCACGCATCCTAGGACAATAAATAGAAGAGAATGGGAGGGAATATTCCACAATATAATTGGACTTATGTACTTGAAAGTATATGCTTAAGAATAGCATAATTAAGGTGACATGAGCTGTGGTATCCACACCTCTAGGAGCTCTTTGAACACCAGAACAAATATCAACATAAGAAAATATGGAAGTCACACACAACTAATGCCAATTAGGAACATATAGGCATTTGATTACTAGTTGTTATAATTACAAAATGCAAGTGGGTATTGGGTAAAAATGATTTGGCATTGCTATCACTCAGCATGACACAGTAAGACCAATTAATTTCATGGAACATGTCTCTGTCAGAATGTGAAAAGAATAATTGAGCAAGAATAACTTCAATAGCACCCATTCTAGCATTGCAACAGAACAAACGAACACTTGATGACAACAATTTACCATAAAACAACTTTTTCAAGGTAAAAAAACAACAGCAACGCACGACTACGACTACTTAAACAGAATTATGTCGTTGAGTGGTAACTGCCTAACTGGAATTAAACATTGGAAGTACAAAGTTTCTTAATGCCTAATTGCTGCTACATGCGCTAAGAAGTTTAATCCTGGTCAGTTCCTAATTTCCACCAAACTGTACAGTAGAGAGAGAGAGGAAGGGGCCACGCGCACCGATTGCCGCGGATGAAGAGCTCGTGGTCGCCGTCAGCGCCGGAGGAGGAAGAGGAGGCCTCGTCGTCGAGGGCGGGGGCGGGGGCGGGGGAAGCGGCGAGGGAGGGGTCGAAGAGGAAGTAGTCGTAGTCCTGCGGCGGCCGCGCCTCGGGGCCCTCCCCGTCGGCCTCCTCGGCGGCAAGCCCGTGCGGGCGGAACTCCCGCAGCACCGTGAGCCGCCGCGACCCGATCACGGGCTCCATCTCTCTTGCCGGCGGCGGCGGCGACGTCGAGGAGGAGGGGAACAGGGTGTGGGGCAAACTGTGCAATCGTGAGAAGTGTACTGAGCTCTCGTCCCGCTCGTATGGGGCTTCCAAATTGTTTGCCGCGGTCGGGGGAGGGAAACCCTAACGAGGGGGGAAATGTGGAAGGAAAAAAAATCGCGCCCGGCGCATTTGAGTTTGGCTAGGCCCGCCTGTTTAGGCTTGGTGTGTGGGCTTGAACAAGATGGGCCACAATTTCGTTTTCACGACATGGGCCCAAGGATTGGAAGATCGGAACGGTACAAATCCCGGTTGAAGGGAAATCTCGGAAAAAAAAAATTGATTGAATTTCATTTGAATATATTTGAATTTGGGATTTAACCGTCGAGATTTTGAGTTTGAACTTAAATTTGAACATTTTCGACCGGGATTTTATTTCCAGTCCCCACCGATAAGACCGGTTACTGGCGACCGGTTACCGCCAGTAGTCGGGGCATGTGCTATTGTTCCCCAATCGTTTCCATTATTACTTTTAATCACACTAGTTCCTCTAAAAAACTTAATGCCACTGGTTTTCTTTCAGCAAACAACATCGCCGAAGAACTGTAACAATATACTTTTTCGCTGCCTTGATAGTCCGCAGTCATATTGTTGTTGCAAGATCTGGGGTCTCTAACAAATAAGATAAAGAATTGTTTCATGTTCATCGAATTATGGTAACATGTTGTTCATCTAGGGTCATTAATGTAAAGGGGTAATTTGCTATATGTCACTGAATAATTTTCAATCTTCATAATATATTACTGGTGTCTCACTGACAAGGCTTTGCACCCACATGTCAACCTCACACTGAGTGACATGTTGTGCATTGCGTAGTTATTCGGTGATATGTCGTGAATTTTCTCTGATGTAAAAGTTATGCACTTATGTATTTAACCTTGTATTATAAATATAAACTAGAGAATCTTTCCCAAAAAAAACTTGATTGTCTTATTTGGGCATCATCCGAACTGATTAATTGCAAGCCCTCGCCCAAAAAAAAAAAAACATGTGCAGCAACCTCAATTTGTCCGGTGCTTTTAAAACTGTTGGATCATTTTGCAGAGAGAGTTGTCCCCAAACCACACAGGTTGATAAAAATGCAGAGATACACTGCAACATTGTGCCATCTTCACAGATTCCCTTTTTAGATTGATAGATGCCATCTTCGTTGGAAACAAACCATGCATATGCGTCTTATTTCCCTAAGAATTCCAAATCGTCTTTGTTGTACACGTAACATTGTTTGGTATCTCCGAGCCTTCCCGCGTGATTCCCTGCACAAGGAGGCGGTGTAAAGGTTTCTGGGCAGCGCTACGTGTGCGCGGTTGTTCGACGACGACTTCTCGGCTGCGCGCAGGGTGACGAACTCATCGACCTTCTCCCGGAAAGGTGCGCGTGAGTTATGCTTGCCTTGCCGGCTACCACGTACGTCTGGATACCAAAAGAAGTGAACGAACGTAGAAGATAGCTAGATTTTTGATGTTGCACAGCTGTCACTTATAAGATTGTTGCTATAGAACTTACATACAGCAGTCCATAAACTTAGTTGTGTTCAGTCTATTTAACTTATGACCCGTAGAATAAATCCAATTAGACTTAGGCCTGCGGTCAGACCCGTTCTAACAATTTATCTGTGCATCGTCGAATCAAGCTGGTCGTCGTCCGTGTCGCGCTGCTTCCGCTGCTACCAAGATCATGGCCGCATCGCATTCTGTGATCATCCTTGAGGTAACCAGTAAGTGCATGTGCTCTATCGCATTCTTCTAATCACACTAGTGCTGATTAGTTTAGTGTATTGCCTACTCTAGAATTTACCTTACGTCCTTTGCTTTTTGCATGCTCTTGTTCTAGAGTAGTTGATCATGGCTAGTTTACTTGACTGTGAGATCTTATACTTGTCGTATGGACGCGTCGTGTACTGTTCTTTTGATACGAGCATGATAGTCGCTCACTTTGATCTATATGATATTATATCATGCGTATTATTTTTGAACTGTAGTAGATTTAATGCATATGCTACGATGTGTTCTTTGCAATCATATGCTAGAAGTAGTTGCTTTAAAAAAAATAAGTGAAAAAAAGTAGGAGTCTCCCACTGTGGTAAATATATTAATGATAGGATAAAAAGTTACAGTATGTACAAAGGTCGAAGCATATCTCAATTCTTTGCAACGACTCTAGCCGGGAAGTTATTTTAGTATGTGTCGATATGCGGATTTACACATCAGAAATTCTTAGTATATTTTGAAGTAATCTCATGGTCGGTCACTAGCTCACACAATAAAATATTTAAAATATTGATAAAATATCATCTATTCAACGATTTAACTAAAAATATAGAATAATAATAAATAGTAATAATAATTGGACCTTATTGTCAATGATTACTTAACTTACCACGCAGGTTTAAAGACACAAATAAAATCTTACAGTGGAAAAGAAACTTGGGGAGGTCATTTAACATAGACCCACAAGCAATCGAGCGGAGAACGCATCTGTCGACGATCAAATCGCCGATCTTATGAATATATGAAGAAAAAAAGGAAAATAGCGCGTATCTCCTGGAAAGTAATAAGATTGCTCTTTATTGCTATGAACTGGCTATTACAATGGGTGTATATAACCTAGACTGGAGACTAACTCGGGAATACAATGATCTTCTGAGAGTGTTTCCCAATCTATCTTCACTGTTCCGGGCCTTCTTCACTTCGGTTCGCAGTCCTCCTTATGTAGTTGATGAAGCGTTGGCAGTTGTCTCTGGGAGAGATGCTTGTTGGAGAAGCAGCGCGTCTGGTCAAAGAGAGGCGTCAGTTGACAATGTGTCAACTGTTATTCGGTTATATGTCAGTGAGTCATTTGACTGTATTCCTATGTCTTAGAGTTACGTATCGTCGCGTGGTATGGAACATACAACACATGTTCCATTCTTCACACGGTAGAGGATATATCTGGAGCTAGATCCAGATATCAGTTCAAGACTTGGTGAACTTTTGATCGATCGGAGACAAGGTTGGGAACCTTCTCCGACCAGGTTAGATATTGTGTAACCTCTGGAATCCTCACGATCAGTGAGGTCGTTAGCCTTAGGGGTTACGACCACGAAGACATATGGTCCTTTATCTATTAAATAATAAATATATGCTTTAATCCTCGCCAGCATCCTAATTCGCAAAACCTTCAAATGACTCCTCTTCGTAGAACCCCTGAGCAGCTTAACCTTCTTCAACTGAGCAGTAAAGTTTAAAGCCATGAGTATATAAAGTACTCAGCATGTCATATAGAACAATATACAATTAATATGCATATAAGACTTGATCAAAGGAATAGTTGTATGGTTCTTTTGCAGAAAGCAAGTATTGATAATAAATACAAAAAGTGAATTGTAAAGCGTAATTTACAATATTATAAATAAATACGTAAACAATTTATTCGAAACAACTAGTGAACTTCTCATTCACCTTTTGACCAAATTTTATTAAAAAGTGTGAAATCCCCAAACATTGTTCATAATAGGAGACACGACTGTTTAAACAGTTTTAACTCTGCAGAGGTTGTACAACTTTACCTACAAGAGATAAATCAACTTATAATGTTGGCCAAGACATGCTTCCGTAGACGTGTGACTAAGTGATTATTACAAGGCCTTCACAAAGCCCCTTCTTAACACAGTTCTGCTGCTAAGGTTTTAACACTGAATATCTTGCCAACCAGACAAGGGCCCCCTTTTGCGCTATTTTGAGCATACGTCCATCATGTATCTCACAATACCAAAACAAAACTGGAATTGAGACATTGCTGATTAGTTAGCTAGGTCCATCTCATACTGTATATGTGGTTGTACGATATATCCCAGTTCAACAGCGCACAAGATTAAGTCATTGATAAGTCAGGTGAGTCTACTTCTTCCCAACAATGTGTTACCCGCATCAACTTTACTGCACGATCGCTCGCATAAGCGAAAATCTTTTTTTTTTCAACCAAGACCAATGACATGCCCTGCCATGGCACAACAATTTTAACAACAATGGCTACCCACGATGATTCCATATATCATTAAGTCAAATTTAACATTATTAATCAAGAGACATGAGCCCATTGTACAACTAAGCAAGACTAATCATCTCTACGATACCCATGTTAGTGATACAAATATATCCAACTAGTAATGACCATCCTATGGCGACAAATGATTCATGATATTCAAATAATCAAAGGTGACATAATGACAAATAGGTGATTCGCAGTTGATATAAAAGATAGCATGTAATTTAATATAAAACAAGATACTTTTGAAAACATAGGTTCAATATGATCGATGGACTATGACTTGCCTTGGATTTTCTCAGTTACCATATTTGGATCTTCAAAACTTGCTCATGCTCTTAGAAACAGATCGTCTAAACGAGATACAAGACAACAAACGAAACACAAATAAATCCAAAAGAAAAACAAATAAAATACAAAAATATCAAAACCAACACTAAAATAAATATCTCAGTTTTAGATGAATTTATGAATTTGGACAGACTGGATCGGAGTTTGGACGAAGGAGAACGGACTTTCAAAATATTTGCCAGAAAAGGAAAAAGAGAGAGAGAGAGAGAGAGAGAGAAATAATGTTCCAGAAATATTCCTTCGACTGAAAACAAAAAGAAAAGACATTGACAAATGTGTCCCACTTGTAAGTGAAAGAGAAAGAAAGAGAGAGGATGACATTGGGACCCACATGTCATTAAGAGAGAGGAACAAAAGGAGATTGACAGGTGGGACCAATATGACAGGGAGAGAAAGTGACAGAGGGAGAGATTTATGAAGGGGACACACACGACAGAGAGAGAGAGAGAAAGAGAGCAAGGGAAAAATAGAAGACATGGCGGTACTACTCTGGTGCACAGCAGCGAGGTGACTGCCGACGAGGTCAAAAGCAGGACGATGGCTACACGGGGAACCTCTGGGCGGCGGTGGCGGGGTGAGGGCAACAACGAGACGGCGGCGACAAAGACAGAAGAGGAGTACGGCATCACGGCAGCGATGGTGACTCGGCAGCACCCAGAGGAAACGGAGGTGAGCATGGGCTTGGCGACGACACAAGGATGACAATGGTGACTCAAAGTGGTCGGAGGACGACGAGAACAGCGACGTGCCAGCGACCAGTGGTGGAGATGAAGGGCGGTCATGACGGCTCACCACGGTGACGAGACATGACGAGGAGGTGGGGGATCGGAAGAGGAAGGCGAGGGACACAGAGTGACGCACACGGGACAGCGAGGAGACACACTCGCGATAATATCAACGATGGCAGTGACGAAGTTGAAGAAGAAGGTGGTGACGACGGCTCGGCGATGCTCTGGGAACGAAGAGGTGGGCACCGGCTAGAACGCGGCTAGGTGAAGCCAACAGTGGTGACGGCACAGACAAAGGAGCAACGAGGGCGATGAAATCGACGATGGAGTACCTCGGCGGCCAGGACTTCTTCGACAGAAATCCGGCAAAACGAATATGGAATCGGTGAGGGCGAGCTGGGCAAACGGAAGAGGAGGACGACGCGGGGATTTCGACGCAAACGACGCACTTAAATAGGGTCGGAGAGGGAGTATTTGAGTGGAGGATGGTGTCGGCTGCGTGCGGCTTCGGGACAGCGAGCCGAAGACAGGGAGGACACGACTGACAAGGCAGGTCAATCGGATAGAGAGAGAAGAAGTGGTACGGGTAAAGTCGTGTCAACTCATGGAAGCTTTTGTTCACAGAAGCGTGTGCATTTGTAGACATGGGCAGCAACATGTGGACGGAGAACAACGTGTGTGTACGATCATGCATATACATGCATGCATGCAGCCGCAAGAGGAGTGATGAATATGACTCCAATTCATGATATCTTTGATTTTGTTTTGGCGCCAAGAAATCAAGTCGTGTGTTAAAAGGAAATATTAGCAGATAAAAGGAAGGGGCACCAGCAAAAATCCAAGGAAATCAGGAAGCAAGGGCCGATGTTTTCTATTGCCAGCGCATAGAAGAAGCTAGGGCCATGCACATTCTTTTCTCTCTGTGACATGGGGTGGGGGGCCACCAGAAGAAGTGTATTTCAAGATGGCACACCAGGATGCAAGTTTTGTCGGCTGTGTATTTTTTTAGTTAAGTTGATTTGTTTCTAGGAAAGGGATCGAGATGTAAAAGGATTCCTTCTAGAACACCAGATTAGTTTTCCTAAGAGGATAGAGTCTAGTCAGATGGGCCACTTTGGGCGAGGTTTGTGCTCGCTATTTAAGCCATAGGGGTGTGCGCAACGTCAATGGGTGGGTGGGGGGGTTAGATGATGAATTAAACCATCATGTGGGAGTTTTTGTCGTGAGCCATTCGGGTCCAATCCATGTTATTGAGTTTGCAAGTTTTTGTTAAAAACTTGTCACCCGGTGCAAGTTGATTACGACTTGTTCTCGAGGGCGAGGTCAAGTGCTTAGGTTCTTGGGTTCGATCTCTTGTTCCGCAAATCTTTCTAACTTAGATTGGGTTGTGGGTATCTATCTTGATACTATTGTTCGTCACCGTGAAAGATCGGGCAACATACGGATTAAATCTTGTCTCGAGGTTTGATCCACATCAAGAAGGCAAGCGGTTTGGGCTGATGTGCAAGAAGAAAGAGGCAACGGGACAAGGAGGCTAGGTTAGCAGAAAGAAAAGGAAACAGGTCGGGAAAAGAAACAACCCGAAGGAAAACGATTTCGGCCCAAAAGAAAATCCAAAAAAAAAGAAAGATTTTCAAATTTAGAAAAATTATTAAATAAAATCGATCTCAAAGAAATAGCAAATAAACTTAAAAAAATCCCGAAAATACTCCGGAACTCAAGGAACCCAAATAAAATGGTTTTGAATTGTAACATCCCAATTCTAAGTCCTTGCTTCAATTGTAAGAAAATGAGTAGAAATTAAAACTTTCCTTGCATCTTGAAGTCCTTGAGCATTTCTGTAATTCTTCTAAGGAATTATGAGAATCAAAAATCAAAATCCTCATTTGACTCCAATCAAAAACCTCCTTGGCAAAGATCTTGTGCCAAACCCATGTAAATATTTTTTCTGAGCTCTAGGGATGGTACGTGACACCTCCGAATTATTTCATGATTTTTAGAAATTATTTGATAATTTTGGAGGCAAGTCAAACCAAGTCAAAGCTTGGTCAAACCCTAACTCAAACTTCTGTAATTTCTGGAGAAGAATACAGTGCATAAAAATCTCTAGAAATTTTATGTAAGGTTAATCCTTAAGTCAGCAACAACCAGTTAAAATTTTATAATTTTTGGAGCTAGTTTGCTACCTTAAGCAAATCCTTCAAAATCACCGCTTAATTCAAACCCTAGCCGGTTTTCACTGCTCCTTGTGCGAGTCGACTCGGCTCGAGCCACTTGACTCGCCCATCAACTAATCGCACCAGTAGCGGTTGCTTTCGGGCGCGAGCATCGTGGATCGTTGGATCCGAGATCAACGACTTATGTGCGTGTGAACGTTCGGACCATCCGAACGTTTCGATCAACGAGAGTCGTTGGATCTTAGATCAACGGTCTGGATTGAAGGGAACTTTCGGACCGGCTGATCGCCCTTTCGCTTGATCCGTTCGATCTCGATCCAACGGCCCGTGCCAACACCCTTTTCAATCCGTCTCTCTCGCGCGACTGAGTCACTGGCGTCGCGGGCCCCACCTGTCAGGGCTTTCTTCCACCTTAGGCAGGCGCTTCTCAGGAGCTGAGCTCCACACGGCCGTTGCATGCTGTGCATCTCCGTCAATGTCGTTGCCGCACCACCCTTGGCTACCAATCGTAGGGCTTCGCCCACTCATGCCGCCTTCTTCTCCGTCCTCGCTCCTGCTCAAAACTGACCCTATGCCCTCCTTCTTCCGCACTTCTCCTCTCGGTGGCTAAGGAGAGGGGTGCTCGTTTGTGCAGCTCCCACGGGTAAGTTTTCCACCGTTATGTCCCTCGACTCCTACCTTCCATGGCCTCCCCATTTTCGCTCATTGGAGATTCTATCTTTGCATGTAGGATCTAAGGCAAGCTCGTGCTCCCGCTTTGTCCAGAGCGCGCCCAGGACTACACCCTTTGGCCATTATCGACTCCGGTGAGCATTTCTCTCTTTTTAGTGCGTCACCATGCGTGCCTTAGCCTGCTTAATCTTTCCCCTCACTCTATTTTTCTATCGGTTCACAGGAGCCCGCAAAATCCGAGTTTGGACCATTTTTCGGCCGCGGAGCCTCGTTCGTCCCCATCTCCGGTGTGGTAAGCTCCTGCCGATTCTTTGCTTGTACACAATCTATGGGTTGTCTTTGAGCTTTCTCTACCACTCTTTCTCTGTCTCCTTCACCAGAGCGAGCTCCCCTCGGTGAAGCACCCCGCCGCCGTCACCCTCATCGTCGCTAGCTCAACTCCGACCTTCTTCGAGTCTCTCACTCGCTCAGGTAGCCTCCCTATGCCTTGTAGTTGCTTTGGCACCTGCTTCCTTGGACAATGCGGAGCTCGATCTTGCAGTGGACGATTAGCCGTAGATCTCCTCCGTTTCTCTCCGGTGTGCCGCCGCCTCGGGCCAGCTCAACCACCGAGAGTGCCACCATTGGGTGTGCGAGGATATTGTGAACCCATCCATGCCCTTAGCTAGCGCCGTCGTGGCTGGGAACGCCGGCGAGAGCTCGGAGAAGCCAGTGCGGTATTGTCGGTTTTCCGACAACACTGTAGCCTCATCATTAAAACCAAATCTCGTTCATTAACTGCTAATGATTGCTTGGTAGTTAATGATTGTCTTATTCATTCTTGCTATGACTGATATGTGGGGCCAAGCACAGTAAACGTGGTGTAAATTTCGGTTTGCGTGAACGTTCGTATCGCTCGAACATTTCGATGAGTGGACCGTTGGATCCGAGATCAACGGTCCCGATTCGAATAAACGTTCGGACCGTCCGAACGTTTCGATCCGCGTGGACCGTTGGATCCAAGATCAATGGTTCCAGTTCGCATGAACGTTCGGACTGACCGAACGCCTCGATCTACATGAACCGTTGGATCCAAGTCCAACGGTGGAGTGGTGAGCCGTGCACGCGCTGTACTCTGCGCGCGTGGGCCATCGGATTTCATATCTCTGGCCCATACTCGCCCACATCGATTTTGGATTTAGGTTTTTCCCGGGGATTTAATTGTGCACTGAAAAATGCAATTAACTTTTAAAATGCATGAGTATTTCTCTGTAACTCTAATTAGAGTAAACTCAATTTTTTTGGGATCCTCTGTTAGAGTACTTTATTGTAAAATAAGTTGTGAACATGATACTGTTACTAAAAATCATATTTTGCATGTAACTTGGTACTACTTTCATGCCTTTGAAAAATAATAGGAAATTTATCTTAGCTCTGAATGAGGTGAATCAATTTTCGTTGATAATCTCATGTGGTTCTCTGTCTACCATAGAAATTTCATGTGCACCACCTCTCTGGAAATTATCACCAAAATTTGTATTTCGGATGAATAGTGACAGCTAGCAATTAATTGGATTTTCTGAAAAACTGACTTTCAAACTACCATATCTTTTGCTTGGAAAATCATAATCAATTAATTTTTATTGCTAAATACATCTAAAATCATGCTCTACCTTCTGTAAATTTTTCATAATTTTTGGGTGAATTTGTACTTTGGGGTCTTTTCGGTGTTATACGTTCTTATTGTGCTTTCGATTTCTTTCGGTAGGTTCAGACGATATTATTGTTTACGAGAGCGCTTCTCTGCAACAAGAGGATAATCCACAGCAAGGCAAGCAGTTTGATCATGTTAATCCCAGTATTTTTCAAGTCTAATATATTGATTTCAACTTGTATGTATGCATTGCTATTTTGTTGTTAAATTATGGTTAATATCCTATAGTTGCATAATCTATAGGAATTGATTATCCTCTACTACCATGAGCCTAGGTTATTTGCTGTGATTTGAGTTCGATGGATGAGCTCTTGTCACTTAGTAGATTTCGAATTGAAATTGCTTAGAAATGCTTAGTTTCGGTAGTAATGGGCGATCATCGATTTAGTCGATGATCTTCATCACACATCTATTTATTATTCCATTATGTCCAGCACTTGTGCTTTTTTACTTTGTAAAGTCAAAAACTGAAAATTAAATTGTTTTAGAGTTGGGCAAGTGGTTGAATGGTGGGTTATTGGGTTTGTGAATGTCTTGCCTAAGGACCGAACATCTTGTGTCACACTCTCCAAGCAATTTTTTGTGCTAACCACGCGAGAGGGATATGTGACCTCTCTTGACTTAGTACGTTGGCGTGTATTAGCTCCGAGTCGCAGGAGGTGGGTTGTGTGTGTTGTGTGAAAAAGGATATGTGTTTTTGTGTTGGGTGTGCGGTGGTGGAGATTCCGGGTAGGTTCTCCACCTCGAGGGGCATCGCAGTTGTCCGAGGCTTTACCCGTGAGGGGTAGTTGACCGAGGCTTTCGATGACCCCGACACAACGTATGGGTTTCTATCCATACGAGCGACTCGTAGTTAATGCATAATATTGAAAATATCTCGTAGGACTTAGCCGTGCCGGCACACCTAAGGAAGTGTGCTTAATAGCTTGGCAAAAAGGCGGTCTGGCGTGTGGGTACATTGGTACACCCCTGCGGGGATAAAACTATTCGAATAGCCTTATCCTAGGTTATGGACACGCTTAGTTAGGTTGTGCAAGAGTTAGACTACAACCTTTTTATTAAAATTTGACATAGTTGGTATGAATGGGTAATTCATACTATTGTTGTGGTGACTATTGGGTTAGCCACTTCCAGGATGTTGTTGTCTTTTATTTATTGTTATATTGATGTTAATTTCTGCTATTTGAACAATAAAAACAGATTGTAAATTTGCTTTTAAATGTACTACATTATTTGCAAATAAAGATTACTTTATGCTAAAAATGAGACATACAGCCTCCACTTAAATAAGCTTGCATGTAGCATATGTATAGGCTTGTTACTCTACACGTAAGTCTTACGGAGTACAATTTTTGTACTCATTTGCTTTGCTTAACTATTCGTTGCAGAGGAGGAAGGTGAGCCCCTTGGGCCTCACTTTTGTGAGATATGTCATGGTTTGACGACTAGCTCTGGGACCTGGTTGGTTGCCTTGTGGGTTAAAGGCACACTAATTGGCTTTTGTTTATCGCCATCTTATGGCACCTTGCTTCCGCTGTTATCTTAGATTCTTAATTGTATTTGGCCGGTTGGCCCTTTTTGTAATAACTCTATATTGTATGTCTTTAATATTGCTTAATCGTGCTTTGGATTTTATGTGATGAATGGAATTGATGCATAATTTTTGTATGGGGTATGTGTACTGCACTTCTGGGAAGTATATATACGCCGAGAGCCGTGATATTTGATTTATAATGCTTTAATCATCTTGATTGGTTAAGTATTACAAGTTAAATACCCTGGGGTCTCACATGAATTTAATTGAATTTTATATTAATCACATTAAATGATTTTGATTTCTGAAAATTCAAATTAAGCTTGAACTTAAACAAGAAAAATTCAAATGGTTATTTTTATTTTTAAAGACTTTAAAAGAACTCTAAATTTAGAATGTTACAGCATGATGTTCTTCCTATCTATGCAAATGTAGAGTGATCTTATTTCTAAACCCTCTTCTCTACGCCTAAAATGAAGGAGCTTAGCGAGAAAGACTTTTCTATTTCTTTGTTTCCAAATATGCCAAGCTGCCATGATAATATATCCATGAAGTACCGATATCCAAATCCTTAACTTGCTAGCTCCAACTTCTGAAACACCATATCAGTTTGAGGCCATTGTATTGGCAAAAACTGCCAACATTGCTTATTGAAATCAAAACTGGAGAAGAGGTGACGGTGTGTCTCCTCAATCATTGTATTGCAAAGAACACAGTCAAAATTATTACCATTGTTGACATGCCTTAAGCTTCTCTTTAACATGTTCTTTGTGTTCAATCTATGCACTAATGTAAGATTGAGGAGGCCAACTAAAAGGGGTGAATAGCCGTTTTTTAAAATATTTTTGGCTAAAAACGATTTGTAATGCGGAAGAGTAAGTCAAATCGGTTTTGCACAATTAAAGCCTAAAACAACTAGTCTCACTAAATGCACTAACAATATAAGACTATATCAATGATAGCAAATATACAAAGACATGAAAACAATTTAATTCTAGGAATATAAAGTGCGCAAGGTAAATCACTAGAGAGCAAACCACAAAAACAGAAGGACTTTTTACCGTGGTGTTCGGAGACTTGTTGGTCTCCCTTAACCCAAATTGAGGTAAGTCCAAACTAATTAGACCAGCTCCATGAATTAAGCCAAACATCTCAATTCCACTAGTAGTAGCTCTTTCCAGTTCTGGGTAGGTGAGTTCTAACCTTCACAACAGGCCGGATCTCTTCACAATCTTCTTTAAAGAGATCACCGGACACGACGCCTTCAACGCCATCTAGGAGTCGGCAAATTCCAAGAGTAATAAGTCAAGCCCCCTTTCTTGACTCTCATCACGTGCAACGAATACACAAGCTCAAGTGGATACAAAAATACGTACCACCACATAAATATCGGTACTACCTACTTGCGGTAGTACCGCAGCTGAAGTGTGGTCATTCCAATTTTCAGGGAGTATCAAACCACTCGAAAATATACTCTCTGTATTTTACGTACCGCCAAACATTTTTCGGTACCACCGACCTATGGTAGTACCGTAGTTCAAATGCGGTCGTTCTGATTATCAGAGAGATTCAAAACATCTAAAAAACATGCTCTCTGGAAAATACGCACCGCCGAACAAATATACCACTTATCAGCAGTGTTCATACCATTTTTCAAAACAGTTTTCCAGAAGCTCAACTCAAAGCAATGCGTGAACCCTAACAATTTACAAAACACATTTGCAAACTTAGATCATAAAACAAGGAGTAGGGACATGGACTTCAACCATTTGCAAAACACATTTGCAAAGGATAGTCACATGCTACAAGGATTAAGTGTATGAACCTCGCCTATTTACAAAACACATTCGTAAATAGTAGCATCATGCCATGGTGAGCTAGAGCAAGCAAGATTGAGCTATCAGCACATGATGAAACTCAAGCTACTAGGCAAGACCCCTCTTAATAGTACGACAACCTATACTAGCAATCCGAACTCCCAACTGAACACCGAGACTGGTAAAAGTCTAGGAACACATCCTTAGCTCTAGCTAGTCATACATTTGCCTTGCACATTCTCTTGAAGCTTGATGACGCACATCTTCACTTCAAGTCTGGATTCTTGACTTGAATATCATCAACACATGATGATCTTCTTCACTTCGGGATCTTGTCTTGATGTCCATCAATACACGATGACATCTTCATCCCGAATCTTGACTTGAATATCACCAACACATGATGATCTTCTTCATATGCCCTCCATCAACACATGATGGGTCTTCTCTTGACTTGATGATCAACTCATGACTTCGAGATCTTGATATGCATCAACACATGATGCATCATTCATTTGACTTGATGACAATCAACTCATGATGTCATCCCAAGTCATCGTCAACCTATTTCACCAACTTATGAAAAATGTTAGTTCCACAATGTGATTATCATTAATTACCACAACATATCATTAACTCATAGTGGTGGGTCAAGATACTTTAATCTTTCCCTCTTTGGTAATTGATAATAACCATCACAATTACAAATAATTGAATATAAGAACATATGAGTACATATGTGTCGTAGGGGTGGCCCCACCGGCCACAATGCCCAGGCAAAGCAACCGACAGAACCCGGGGGCAGCCCCGGGTGAAGCCTCTGGGGTGGACCTGAAGCCTCCCTAAAGGGCCCCGAAGCCCCACGAGGCCCAGAGCAGTAGGACCTCCGGGCCACCTCCGGGGTGGACCCGGAGCCTCCCCGAAGGGCCCCGAAACCCCGGGAGGCCCGGAGCAGTAGGACGTCCGGGCCACCTTCGGGGTGGACTCGAAGCCTCCCCGAAGCTTCGCAAGGCCCGGAGCAGCAGGACCTCCGGGCCACCTCCGGAGAGGACCCGAAGCCTCCCCAAAACCCCACGGGGCCCGTAGCAGCAGGACCTCTGGGCCACCCCCAGTGTGAATCCGAAGCCTCTACTACCGATCCTGGACCGGAGGCACCAACAGGATGGACCAGGTCCAAGAGCACCCACCATGGACCAAGGTCTAGGCGTAGGGGGGAAATGTCCCTGCAGCCCCTACGCACACAGTATTGTTATAGGGTTAGAAGGGTAATGTACAAGACCCTCACAAAGGACTATAAATAGGGGGGTCACCCCCTCCTATAGGAGAGAGAAAAAAATAAGCAGGAACTCCTTAGTGATAACAATCTTCTCGTTCTTGTCATTGGCTATTCCCCTCTCCTGAGGATCCCCGGAGCCTTCCTGGGCTTGTCCGGTTCCCCTTTATCAGATAGCTGCTTTTTGCTACGACGCTTGGCGCTGCTCAGTGGGGACCGACAAGTCGAGCGATACCCAAAGTATGTGAATGGCGCCAAGAGCCGCGGCAGACTCACAAGGCTGGGCAGCGGCGCAGCGGCGGCCGAATCCGCCGGCCGCCCGAGGGCAAGCGGTAAGACCTCCTAGGCCAGAGCCTCCCAAAGTCTCGGCCACCGGGGCGGCGAAAGATCCCACGATTTACTCCAAGAAGAGCCGGCCGACCACGGAGCTACTCGACCGGCAATACGGAAAGGCTCGCCCGCCTGCAGGGGTGCCGATCGGGTCCTCCGCCACGCTTCCCGCGACCGGCGCCGGGAGATCCTAGCTCCCTTGAGCGTAAAATGGGCCGACGCAAGACGCCGCCCCCGGCTTCAAGATGCCGGAAGTCCGGCCCTTCGAAGGGACAACGGATCCCGCGAAGTTCCTCCGTGTCTACAAAACAGCCATCGAGGCTGCCCGGGGGGGGGGGGACGACACCACGAAAGCAAAAAGCTTGACCCTGGCCTTGAGGGGGATAGCGTTGACGTGGTTCTTTACCATCCCCGCGCCCGTATGCGTGGGAACAACAAGGACATGGTGCGCAACAGCTTCCAGGGAAACTACGCCGAAGCAAAGGGCACAGGGGACCTGTTCGCCATGAAGCAGGCCCCGGGCGAGACCCTCCACAGCTTCTTCAGAAGGTTCGCAGAGGTCAAGTGCCAAGTAAAAGGGGAGCTTTTCGACAAAATGGAGGAATACGCCAGAGCGGAGGAAGACAGCACCCGGCGGGGAGGAACCTCGAGCCACACCACGGCGGAGTCCGCGGCGGCAAGGCCAAGCCTCCCCCCGAAAGAACCAGGAGTAACGGTCGTGGTGATTACCGCCCCGCTGCGGAGCAACGACAACCGTTCGAGGGGGGCGAACGCATCGTGATCGAAGGACACCAATGTACCTGTGGCCCCGGTATGCGGGTCGGGGTGCGGTCACTACCGGCAAGACGGAAGGCATGCCGAGGCCCGGCTGTTCCGCGACCTTCACGGTGAAGGGTCTCACATAACCCTACAATGCCGAACCCCCTGAGACGGCCAGGAAAGGCCACTCTTGTTCTGCGACAAGCACGGCGAGGGGTCCCACACTACCCAGCACTGTCGCACAATCACCGCCATGCAAGAGTATATGAGCCGCAGTCGCCCAACGGGGCCAAATGATGGGGGAGGGCTGCGGAACCAACTGCTCGCCCCGCCCCCGAGGCCCCTCATCGAAGGAACCCAACCAGAGCAACGGCCGAGGATCATCAATATGATTGCGAGCGGCTCATCGTCAGGGCTGTCGTAAAAAGGCAGCGGCGGGCTTACGCACGCCAAATCCACCACGTGGCAACGCACGCGGCTTCTAGCCCGCCGCGCTATGCCGAAGTGCCCATCACCTTTGGCCTCGAAGACGCTAGTGGCGTGCACTTCCCTCACCAGGACCCCCTGGTCATCTCGGCCAATATAGTGGATTTTGAGGTGTGCCACGTCCTGATAGACAAAAGAAGCTCCGCGGACCTATTATTCGCGAAAGTTTTCGACAAAATGATGATCCCAAGGGACCGATTGTCTCCACTGGGTATCCCCCTGGTGGGCTTCGGTGGAAGGCCGGTAACAGCTTTGGGGCAGATCAATTTAGTCGTCACATTCGGCGATGGCTACGCCGCCCGCACGGAGGTGATCACGTTCGACGTGGTCCAGATGGCGTATCAATACAACACCATCTTTGGCCGAGCCGCGCTAAACGCGTTCGGCGCCATAGCGCACCACAACTACCTCTGCATGAAGATCCCCGCTCACGAAGGGGTAGTCACGGTGCGGGGAGATCAAGACCTCGCAAGACAAACCGAGCTTGAAGCGTTATCCCCCGCCCACCACGTCCACACGGTGGGAACAGGCGCTGCACAGCCCGATAGCGCCTCGGCAAGGTGGGCGCCGAAGGCTAAGCCGGAAGGTCAGCTCCTACGAGTCCCTATCGCCGAAGATGAGCCAGGCAAAACGGTGGCCCTCGACGCCGAGTTGTCAGCCGCAGCCTACGGAGACATACTTGGGGTGCTCCGCCGCAACAATGACATCTTTGCTTGGGGCCCCGAAGACATCCCGGGGGTCCCAAGGGAAGTCACCGAACATCGGCTGACACTGCGAAGAGACGCAGTGCCCAAGAAGCAGAAACTGCACCGCATGTCGGTGGAGTGGCTGGAGGCCGCAAAGAAGGAGGTTGCTAGGCTCTTAAAGGCCAGGGTGATCAGGGAGATTAAGCGCTCCGAGTGGCTGGCCAACCCGGTCCTCGTGCGAAAGGGGGAAGGGGACTGGCGCATGTTCGTCGACTTCACTGACCTCAACAAAGCCACACCCAAAGACGATTTCCCCCTACCCCGCATTGACCAACTCGTAGACGCCACTTTAGGCTGCCAGTTAATGAGCTTCCTCGACGCCTACTTCGGTTACCACCAAGTATTCATGGCATGGGAGGACAATCTCAAGACTGCATTCATCACCCCATCGGCACATACTGCTACAGTCGCATGCCCTTCGGCCTGAAGAACGCCGGAGCCACGTTCAGCCGACTCATCAACAAGGTTCTTGCCGAACAGCTCGGCCGGAACGTTGATGCCTATGTTGACGACGTGGTGGTCAAGGGCAAACTCCAGGCTTTGCACATGGCCGACCTCCAGGATACATTCGCCACCTCATGCGCGGGATAATGCTCAACCTAAAAAGTGCTTTCCTGGCCCCGGCCGAAAGTTACTTGGCTTGTTGGTGTCGCAAAGGGGTATCGAGGCGAACCCAGAGAAGATCAAAGTCATCCAGGAGATGCCACCCCCACGCACGGCCCACGAGGTGCAGAAACTCACGGGCCGCCTCACGGCACCCAGCAGATTCTTGTCCCACTCGACGGAGCGGGCCCTTCCGTTCTTCAAAATGCTCCGCGGAGCGGAGCCCTTCAGCTGGACCCAAGATTGTCAGGAGGCCTTCCAGCAGCTCAAAGAATACCTCGCCAAGCTCCCCAGCTTAGCGAGCCCGGAGTAGGGCGCAACCCTTCTACTTTACCTCACAGCCTCTTCGTCCGCTGTCAGCGCGGTACTCATCCAAGACGAAGGAGTTCAACGCCCGATGTACTATGTGTCCGAAGCTTTACAGGGCGCCAGAGCCGAGTACACCGAGCTAGAACAGCTGGCCTACGCCCTCCTCGTGGCCTCTTGCAAGCTCTGATATTATTTTCTGGCGCATGCCATTGTCATCCCCACATCCTACCCACTGGCCCTGATGTTGAGGAACAAGGACGCGTCGGACCGCATAGGCAAATGGGCGGCCGAGTTGGCACCTTTCGACGTGACCTTCACCGTGCGCACAGCAATAAAGTCACAGGCTCTATCCTACTTCGTCACCGAATGGACCCCGCAACTAGCGGACCAGGCACCAGGACAAGTTGAGACACTGTGGGTAATTACCACGGATGGGTCGTGGTGCGCAGCAGGAGCCGGCGGCGCCGCCATCTTGACCGCGCCTGACTGCCGGACAATCTCCTACGTAGCGCACCTCGACTTTCCGACAACATACAACGCCTCCGAGTACGAGGCCATACTGCTCGGCCTGCGGAAGGCCAAAACATTGGGCGCGAAGCGCATAATAATCAAGAGTGATTCCCACCTTGTCGTAGGCCACTTCGACAAATCATTCATAGCAAGGGACCCGGAGATGTCCAGGTACTTAGCGGTGGTCCGGGGCGAAGCTAAGAATTTCCACGGCATCACCGTCCAGAGCATCCCGCGCACCTACAACGACGCGGCGGACAAGCTGGCCAAAATAGCAAGCTCCAACGAAATCCCCGCCGTAGTATTGTACTCCAGTCGCAGAGCCATCAATCGCCTCGAAGCACTGTGGCTCGCCTCAAGCAACAGGGGCTGCCCTGGAGATACCAACGACGCAAGAATCTCGCCCTGTTCTCCAGATTAGTGGCACGGACTGGCGAAATTCTATCCGGAGCTACCTTGAAGGGGAAGAGCCCGATGAAGGAGTCGAGGCAAGCCGCCTAAGCACCGAAGCTCGCGAATCACCGTGATCATCGATGGCCAATCAGATAAGGGAGGTGTCTCATACTGTTGCTACGATGCATCTCCCAGGCTGAAGGGCAATCCTTGCTGAGAGAAGTACATAAGGGACTATGCGGAGCACACCAAGCACCAGGGGGCCTCGTGGCAAAAACTTTTCGCCAAGGCTTTTACTGTCCTACGACGCTCCGGGATGCACAAGACCTAGGGCAACACTGCCAGGGGTGCTAATGGGCTAGCCATCATTCTAAAGCACCGCCTACATCGTTGCAGCCACTTGCTCCAATATGGCCCTTCACGCGGTGGGGGCTCGACATCATCGGCCCCTTCCCCACGGCCAAGGGCAGCCTATGGTTCGCATTCGTTGCCATCGAATACTTCCCCAGATGGGTGGAGGCCGAACCAGTCACCAAAATCACGGCCTCGGCGGCGCAGCGGTTCGTCTGGAGGAACATCATCTGTCAGTACGGTGTGCCCCGGGAAATAGTCACCGACAACGGCACCCAATTTGATTCCACGGCCTTCTGAGCCTTCTGCCAGAGCATTGGCACCACCATATGCTTCGCATCGGTCGGCCACCCTGAGTTGAACGGGGTGGTAGAGCGTGCCAATGGCAACTTATTGGCCGGGTTAACCAAGCGCCTCGTGCATCTCCAGAAGGGGTTATGGCCGGAGGAGCTCCAAAATGCCTTATGGGCAATCCGCACTTCCCCAACAAGGGCCACAGGCTTCTCCCCGTTCAAACTCCTCTTCGGGAACGAGGCAGTGACCCCAGGGGAAATCACAGGAAGGTCCCTCCGGGCAACCGAAGGACGAAGCACAGACGATCGCGCGGTGTCGGTAGATCTCCTAGAAGAGCATCGTGTCGAAGCAATCTCAACAATGGCCAAGTACGCCGACGGGGTCGCTAGGGCATACAACCGGAAGGTTAGAATCCGCACCCTAGCACCAGGCGACATGGTACTCAGAAGAGTGGCAAACACTGCCGCAGTAGGAAAGTTCAAATCAAAGTGGGAGGGCCCCTACGTCATCACCCAGAGCACGAGGGAGGGGTCCTACTACATAGCAACACCGGAAGGACAGCAGCTGGACCACACGTGGAACGCCAAGAGCCTCTGAAAGTATTACCCCTAGATAACACCGGCTACGCCCGGAATATGGTTCCCCTGGGTGTGCGTAGGAGAACCTTGTACTCATGTAAGCACATTTTGGCAAAGCAATAAGGCTACAGCCAGGAGCAAGATGGAAAAGACGCCTAACAGGGATACGAGCCCCGGTGCATACTAACTCACCCGAGATGTGAAGTGTATAAACTAACACCGTGCATGGCCCATGTACCAAAGATTAAACGCTGTCCGTCATGAAGACACCTAACTGGCTCGAGCCCACAAGACACTAACTCACCCGAGGTGTGAAGTGTATAAACTAACACCACGCATGGCCCACGGCCCCAGTACTAAATGCGATCCGTCGCGAAGATGCCAAATCGGGCTCCGAGCCCCAGCGCACACTAACTCACCTGAGGTGTGAAGTGTATAAACTAACACCGCGCATGGCCCACGGCCCCGGTACTAAACGCGGTCCGTCGCAAAGACGCCTCATGGGGCTCCGAGCCCCGGCGCACACTAACTCACCCGAGGTGTGAAGTGTATAAACTAACACCGCGCACGGCCCACGGCCACGGTACTAAATGCAGGCCTCGCACATCCACAAGGCTCCTCAAGCCCAACCTAAAAGCATGGGGACAGCACAGCTCCGCCTCCTTAGCACACCACAAGGCTCCTGACCCCAACCTAAAAGCATGGGGCGGCGCGCAGTTCGCCTCCCTCGCATAATGCGCAAGGGGCTCCCTCGGAGCCCAACCTAAAAGCAAATGAGGCATCGCAGGCCACCGCAATAAAGGCAAGAAACGATAGTTCACCGCAAAGTTACAACACTCCGAAAACATACATTAGTACACCGCGAAGTTACAACACTCCGAAAACATACATTAGTACACCGCGAAGTTACAACACTCCGAAAAACATACATCGGTACACCGTGAAGCTACAACACTCCGAAAAACATACATTGGTACACCGCAAAGTTACAACACTTCGAGAAACATACAATAGTACACCGCAAAGCTACAACTCTCCGAGAGAAATAATACAACACAATTATACAACTCACATTCTCCCCATAACTTCACAAAGTTACGGCGCGAGGTCCCACTCTTCCACCTGGGAAGCCCACTCAGCCAGTTCCTCTTCGGAAGACCCGGAGGTAGCAAGACAGTTATATCCCTCATCGCCCAGGCAAACAGCACCTCATCAGAAGCACCGAGGCACACAAGACGCTCATACGCTTGATCGGCCTCCCGCCCTGAACGAGGTGGGCCCTCGTCATCAGCTGCGCTCGGGCATTTTGAAGCGAAAGCAATGCCTCACCCCGCCCAGAAGGCGTGAATCTCAGCACGGCATTGGGCGGCCTTGCGCTCGCGGAAGCGCCAAAAGCGCTCCATGGATCCCTCCGGGTTACGACACTTCCATCGCTGCTGTTGGGATATGCGGCAATGCTACGATAGCACAAACAAAAATTTCTGCGCAACCAAGGAACCACCGCAAGTAATAGATCACGAGATTACCGATAGACATGCCGACTCGTAGCGGAAGTAGAGTCATTGTAGCGAAGTTGATGCAACCGTAGTCGTGACTCACGACGCGGTTCCCCTTCGAGTAGTCGTACTCACGCGCTCGCTTTCTTCGAGTGGTCGCACTCCACCACGCGACTTCTTCCCGACCGGTGATCAACACAAGTCGCGGATCGCCCTAGTGCCGATGTTTCGCAACAACACCTCCGAGGTATCCACACGTGAGGCAGATCACCACGCACCGGAGTGCTAGCTCCGGCAATGCGGGTAAAGAAGGCGTGGCTATTAGGTTTCGTGAGTTCTTCCAAAGATCATCCTCTCCTCTCGTTACCCCATGCCACCGCCCCTCTTTATATAGGCATCCATGATGGGTCTCGACCTGGAGGCCCATTAGGAACTCGTGGCCTATACGAATTCGGATCACCATCCAAAATGATCCTTGCCCTTTAAGTGTGCGACCCCACGACGTTCATGTGTAATCGGTTGTGACTCGGACACTCATTTCCGATCACTAGTCGTTAGCTGCATTTAGCGGCACATAACGATTCCCAAAGACACATAGAATAAATCGGACGAACCTTGATGTAATATGATCTATGATCAGATCCCCATCACTTACGACTAGTTCATATCTCTATACGACCATGTTGTAATTGGTCACGACCAGTCAGAACTCCTCACGCACTGTGTTCTTACCATTCTCGTGATTACGCTCGACTGCCTACGCACCAAAGATGTATCTCCATACGATTGGTCCGTGAATCGATCGAATCTAAGCGACCTACTTATGCATTCTCCCTTTGCCTCATGATGTCTGGTTGAACTCCAGGTGAGATGATGTGTCATCCATGGACTGTTCAATACTTTCTCGACGAGTGTCTGATAACATCATGTGGTCGACACTTCGACCACTAGTGGCATGGCCATGCACTTTCTTTATCCGATCACCACGAGGGCCCAGACATCTCTCTCGTTATGTTAGGAGGGGCAACCCATCTCGACTCACCACATTCCTCCGTATATTTCATAGCATACCCAAAGCTACCTTTATAACTACCCAATTCACGGAGTAGTGTTTGGCAACCCCTAAGAGTGCTATTACACATGTAGGAAACCATGCTGATCTCAGGTCTAAGGATTATACATCATCATTACTTGAGACCAACTAATGACACAAAGATTCATAACAATCTCAATAGTGCCTCAATGATGGGTCTATCCAACACCATGTTCTCTAACATGTGTTCACATTATTGATTCGATATTCCATATCTATGACCGTGAAACCAGTCATCAATCAATACATGTGTTAGTCATAGAGTCACTGTTGTTCCGACCAGTGACCTCCGACCAGGGATATATTTAGAATGACATCATATAAGTTAAAGAGTTTCACCAACAAGTCACATACTTATTGATCTATAACAAATGATTCATTCATGGAACACGATAACATATTATCAAAATCATGAACATAATAAAATATCATCATCTCTATGATTGCCTCTAGGGCATATTTCCAACAGTCTCCCACTTGCACTAGAGTCAATCATTTAAGTATCTAATACCGATAGCTCTTGTGTGCGCCTCTTGTTTTGGCTGTGGGAGAGGCTTAGTCAATGGATCAGCAACATTTGAATCCGTATGAACTTTACATATCTTAACATCTCCTCTATCGACCAGTTCGTGAAGGAGATGATAACTCCTGAGTATGTGTTTGGACTTCTGATGGGATCTCGGCTCCTTAGCATGCGCAATGGCTCCATTATTATCACAATAGAGATCCAATGTGCATAAGGCACTCGGAACTACACCTAACTTAGTAAGGAAATTCCTTATCCAAACACCTTCTTTTGCGCTTTGAAGCCGCAATGTACTCTACCTCCGTCAGAGAATCAAAGAACCGCTTTCTTACTTGAACTTTTCCACCACCGCTTCCTCCATTCAAAATGAATACAAAACCAGACTGCGAACGATAATCATCTTTGTTGGTTTGGAAGCTTGCATCGGTGTAACCCTTTACAACGAGCTCTTCATCACCACCATAAACTAGGAACACATCCTTAGTTCTTCTCAAGTACTTAAGATGTCTTCATCCTCCGGGTGCTCATCGTCGCCAGCAAGCATGGCGAGGACCCGTACTGGGTGGGCACCGATGTTGTGCTTGACGAGCTTCTGCTAAAGGCCGATCGGTGCTCCGACTTGCTCCGTCGAGCTGGGTGGAACTCTGAGGATGTCTTGGATGCGCTCAGGCATGAGGGCATGGGCACGTGAGGGAATGCGAGGGTGCAGGGTGTGCGAGGGTGTCGACGCGAGGGCACGCGAGGGCTTCGGGCTCGTGGGTGTGGGTGCACGAGGGCGCGAGGCCCTATGGGCATGAGGACGCATGAGGGTACGAGGCCCCGAGGCCCTGAGGCTCCGAGGGCAGCACGAAGACGCGATGCCCCGGGGGTGCGAGGGCACCACGAGGGCACGAGGCCCCGAGGGCTCAAGGGCACCATGAGGGCACGACGCCTCGAAGCCCCGAGGGTGCGAGGACACCACGAAGGCGTGCGAGCCCCAAGGGCGTGAGGGTACAGGAGGTGCACCACGAAGGCACGCGAGGTCCTGAGGGCACGAGGGCACTACGAAGGTGCGAGGCCCCGAGGGCACAAGGGCACCACAAGGGCACGAGTCCCCGAAGCCCCGAGGGTGCGAGGATACCACGAAGGTGTGCAAGGCCCCAAGGGCGTGAGGGTACAGGGGGTGCACCACGAAGGCACGCGAGGTCCCGAGGGCACGAGGGCACCACGAGGGTGCGAGGCCCTGAGGGCACCGTGAGGGCACCAGGGCACCACGAGGGTGCGAGGTCCTGAGGGCACCTCGAAGGTTCCTGTTTTCCGGACACCATTCCTTCCTTTGACCTTGTTACATATAAACCACACCTATCAGTCAGGGTATGTAAGGCGCGTAGGACTTTTAGGAGTGGTCTGCTCTGTCAGTGTTTGCGCTTGAAGAATTTCACTTCTTACATAATTTTATGTGTATATTGCTGGTCCTTTGCGCGACACTTATCTATTTTATGCATTGTTGGTATTGCAGGTTTTGGCCGCTTCGCCGACATGACCAAGGACCGCGACCCCTTTCGTTGGGGAAGGGGAGACAAGGATCAGGCCAAGATTGTTGGGATTGACCCACCATGTGACGAACTTGACGAGGAGGTCGAGATCCTTGATGATGGCCCCGACAAGGCGACTCTTGTGGGAGTTGAGCTTTCCCCCTTACTAGGGCGGAGAAGGCGGCGTTGGTGGCACCTGGGAGCCGCCTTACACTGAGCGACGTACGGTGGCCGCGGCTGGGCGAGCGCCCCTGCCCCCCATAGGGGTACACTGTTTCTCTCAAAGCTTGGCTCGATGTTGGTCTGGGGCTTCCGATCCATCCCTTCATCCGGACGCTCGTGAAGCATTATCAGCTCGAGCTTTCGCACTTCTCGCCCAACCTCCTCGCTAGGGTGAGAGTGTTCCTGTGGTCGTCTTGAGACGGTGGTTGAAGGCGCACGCCCGCTTCATCAAGGCGGTCTTTGACTACTTCTTCCATCTTCGCGGTCGAACGGGAGGTTCGGACCGCTAGGCTCGTTGATCTCGACAGCTCAAAGACTGTGGTGAGTATCCCGCCCATGCCACTAAATACAATTGAACCGTCCCGGAAGAAGTGGTTCTACTTGAAGATGGAGGGCTTCCCATACACCGGCAGCCGGCCCAAGATTACTCAGGATGGCTATCCGGAGATTTCTCCTCTCTCGGATGCCGTCTGGGAGTTGGTTCGTGCTGCGTCCAAAGTTCGTAAGTGGAGTGGCGTTCAGGACTTAATGGAGGAGATGACCCTTCTGGATGCTAGCCCCCTGGTCAACGAGGACCGCGACTATTTGAGGATCTCCAAGAGAAAAGGTGGGCACGGCTTGGCCAGTTCTCTTCTTTACTTGCGATTTTTCCTTGATTTGTGAACCTGAACCAACGCTTCAACTTTGTGCAGTGCGCTCTCCCAAGAGGGCGGTTGAAGAGGCCGACTGGATCCTCAGGGAGATGACCATCACCGAGTAGGATGCACTTAAGGAGGTCGGCATTTCTGATGGTCGAGGGTGTAACAGTATTACCAATAGCTTGAAGTTGGCGATGCCTCCTCGGAGCAAGCCCATCCCTGATCCATCGAAAAGGAAGAAGACCAAGGTGTTGGATCCAGAGGGTAGTGCCAGAGGTCCTCCTCGGAAAGGTCAGTCGATGACGAATCCTTCATTGCGGAGCGAGGCCTCCCATCGTGGAATGAAGCCTCCCCCGAAAGGTGGCTGCCTTTCTCGTGCTTCTGGTACTACGCGACCTCCCTCGGGGCATCTTCCATGCCATGTTGCCCTTGGCCATGCCTTGCGTGAAGAGAAGCTCCAGGATCTTGAGGTGCTGTAGAGGTCGACTTTACAGAAGAGGAAGAGGGAGCCCACTAGCGGTGATCACCCCCCGTGTGCATGCCACTGAGCCCGAGCGCGGGGTTGCCAGGGAATCTTTTCAGAGACGCGGGACTCCTCAGGCTACATCTTCTTCTTCAGGCTCTAGTTCTACGTCTCCCATGAGCTCCAGCTCTGTTGGGTCCTTGGTACGCATGTTGGAGAAGCAGTTGGAAGAGGGAGAGTTGGCCTCAACCCCTCGTGGTCGTTTAAGGGCGCCCGTTATTCAATACTATGACGCCTTCGACTCTCTCTTCGGGGATGAAGGTTAGACGCTTTCTCCTTTTTTGCTTACTCTTGTTCATTTGTTGTTTACTGTTCACTAATATTTTCTGCTTGTGCCAGATGTTGTTGAGGGAGGAGCACAGTCTGGAGCTGGTGACGTGGGGAAGGCAGCGCCCAAGGTCCAGGGCCCAAGGGGAGAGAAGACTTTACCTGGCCTCAAGGTTCAGGTGCACGAGGACCGTGATGGGGCCACGAGCCATTCCTCCAGTGAGTTGCCTTCTTATGCCGTCCCGCTCATTGATGAGGATGATGCAGCGGCGCAGATTCATCGCCTTACCGAGGGGCGTGTCAACAAGTACATGGCTCGTTTCCGCGATACGCGAGACGTTGGAGAGTTCTCCCAGCTTCTCAGGGATAGGCTGGGCACTGCTGTAAACCTCTACTTCCAGGTACCTTTGCGGTTATTGCCTTCCTATATCCAGCACTTGCTTTTCAAACATCCTCTAACGACAGCGTCCTGCATGCTCCTTGCAGGCCACTTCCATCTCGAACATCATTAGGGATGAAGCCCCCCAAATCATAGAAGAGATGTTCCAGGAGGCGGTAGCTGAGGCTCGGCAGAGTGCCCCATAGTTGGATGACGACAGGTTGAACTCCGCAGAGGAGAAGCTGAAGGTCGCAGAGGAAAAACTGCGGATTGCTGAAGACAAGCTGAAAACCATTGAGGAGAAGTTGAAAGTTTCATAGGAGAAGGCTAGAGTCATTCGTCATGCGAATGTTAGCTTGGAGGAGGACGTGACCAAGTCCTGGCAGCGGCTGAACCATTTCTTCGGACTCCAAGTGATCACCCTGACTGCACATAGGTCCTTGGAGAGCTTGGGGGCTAAGGTTGCCCCAGTTCCATCAGGGGTGACCAGGATAGAGGTATGGGTTCCCTGTTGGAAATATGCCCTAGAGGCAATCACAGAGATGATTATATTTCCTTATATTCATGATATTGGATAATATGTTATCATGTTCCTTGAATGAATCATCTGTGGATATCATGGGGATATGCTCCAGATCTTAGGATGATGTGACAATTGGCAATGGCATTTATGGTTTGTCATTTCACAGGGTTTTCGACAAAGTTCAGGCTTTCTGGACAGGGGCGGTCCGACCGGCCATAGCATGGTGGTCCGACCGGTCCCAAATCGGTCGGACCCGCCATGTGCGACGGTCGGACCGGCCATGACCAAAGAGTGTCAGAATGTGCTGGGCCAAAAATAGAGGGTGTAGGCAAGTGAGGGGATCCCAATGCAATTAGTCTCATAATTTTTGGAGTTCCCAAGCAAAAGTTCTATTCGTTTTAAATTTCCAGAAGGTTTCGGAATTTCAGGGCTTGAAATTCGGCTAAGTCCCTTGTGGCGGTCCGACCGGCTCACAGGGAGCGGTCCGACCGGCCAGAGGGCAGTCCGACCGGCTCACAGTGAGCGGTCGAACCGATTTCCACTTATGAACGTCAGCCAACTTCGTGGTGATGTTGTTTTGTTAGGTCAAGTTCATTGGTATCATGGCATATGTATTGCATGATACATGTTTTGACTAACATGGGTCAAGTTGTGAAGAACTTGTTCCCGAATTCGTGTTTGCTTGTCTATGGTTGTGCAGGTTGCTTGGTGGTCAACGACGGTCAACGGCGAGGATGATCGGGACTAGACTTGGAGAGTTGAGGTCCAGAACGATCGACGATGCCGGGTGAGGTTAATGACTCAAGCGTGATGCAAGATGGACAAGGGTGACCTATTAGCAAATCTGAGACGCAAGATGGCGCTAGGTGAAGCTGTTTAGGCCAAAAGGTTAAAGACGGTGCTTTGCGAAGCGTGCGTGTGTGACCCGTTTGTTAGTGGGCCTTAACGTGAGGCCTATAAAGTCAAACCCTAGAAGTTCTAGGCCTCCACTATAAATAGGAGGAGGTGGTGGCTGCACCACGACTCTCTCGCCTCTTTTATGTTTCAAAACCCTAATTGGCTTAGGGGGAGTTGAGGTGGAGGCTAGGGTTCTTGATGGTTTGAGGTGATTTTTGTGATCTTGGATTGACCACTGTTCCTTGATGGAGTGGGTGTAATCCAGCATCAATCACGAATTTAATCTATGCAAGGTTTGCTTGAGATAAGTCTATTTTCGTTCTTGCTTTCAATTTTGTGATTTTAGGGCTTTCTTTGATCCATGAGTTTTTGATTGATTCTTTCACGTGAATTAGCTTGCTGTGATATGTTTGAACCTATCTAGGATTATCTTGATCATCAATCACTCACGAACAAGCATTAGGATCAAGTTTTCGTTCTTGCTCGGTTTTAGACCCTCTCTTACTCAATTGACAACTGTTCAGGATCTAGCCAAGAATTATCATAATATTCGATTGGAATAGGTCCTCACAGCATAGAGAAGTGTGTGCAAAGTTTCGTGAAGTTTGGAGTTGAGAATCAAAAGTTAGACCTAATTACAACTTCGTCATCGGCCGTTTTTACTGCTTCAGATCTGTTTCGAGTCCGCCGGTCCGACCGCCTCACCATCGGGTCCGACTGATTTAGCAGCGGTCCGACCACGGATATAACAGCGTCCGACCGCTCGCAATCGGTCCGACCGTTAAGTCCGAAGGTCAAACCGCTAGTACATCGTGCCGCTTTTAATCTTAGTTAATTTTGTTGCTTTACTTTGGGGATTAAATTGAATTCAATACTAGTCTTCCATTTTGATCGGTATATTGATCTTCATAGCTTCCTCATAGCTATTGGAGTGAAATTGTGTTGAATTCATAATTTGTGAAAAAGTGAGCGTGCTCCTATTCACCCCCCCTCTAGTCGCCTTTTCGGTCCTACATCATCAGTTATAGATCAATGAGTATGTGACTTGTTGGTGAAACTCATTAACTTATATGATATCATTCTAAATGTATCCTCGGTCGAATGTCACCGGTCTGAACAATCAGTGACTCTACGACCAAAGACATGTATTGATTGATGGTCATGTTTCGCCGGTCATAGATATAGAGATATCGAATCAGTAATGTGAGCACATGTTAGAGAATATGGAGCTGGATAGACCCATCATTGAGACACTATTGAGATTGTTATGAATCTATGTGTCATTAGTTGGTCTCAAGTAATGATGATGTATAATCCTTAGACCTGAGAATAGCATGGTTCCCTACATGTGTAAAGCACTCTTAGGGGTTGCCAAACGCTACTCCGTAACTGGGTAGTTATAAAGGTAGCTTTCGGGTATGCTATGAAACATGCGGACGGATGTGACCGGTCGAGATGAGATTTGCCCCTCCTGCATAACAGAGAGATGTCTCGGGCCCTCGTGGTGATCGGATAAAGAAAGTGCATGGCCATGCCACTAGTGGTCAAGTGTCAACCACATGAAGTTATCCGACACTCGATCGAGAAAGTATTGAATACCCATGGATGACACCATATCTCACCCGAGTTCAACCGGACATCGTGGAGGCAAAGGGAGAATGCATGAGTAGGTCACTTAGTTCGATCGCCACTGATCGTTGTATGGAGATGCGATCCGTCGTAGACTGGTCGAACGTAATCACAGACTGGTCGTATAGAGATTCGAACTGATCGTAAGTGATGAGGACATGATCATAGATCATATTACGTTAATGTTCGTCTGATATATTCTTTGTGTACTTGGGAATCATTACGTGCTGCTAGGTGCTGCTGACGACTAGTGGTCGGAAAAGAGTTTTCGAGTCACAACCAATCGCACAAGAACCTGTAGGGTCGCACACTTAAGGGGCTGGGGATTTGATTTGGATGGTGATCCGAATTCGTATAGGATATAAGTTCCTAATGGGCCTCGAGTAAGAGACCCATCATGGATGCCTATATAAAGAGAGGCGGTGGGATAGGGTGCAAAAATGTTTTTGGAAGAACTCCCAAAACCCTAATAGCCACGCCATCCTCAACCACGTTGCCGGTGCTAGCACACCAGCGCGCGGTGTTCCAACCCCGTATGTGTGGATACTTTGAGGTGCCGCTTGCTAAGCATCGGCATTAGGACGATTCGCAACTCGTGACGATCACCGGAGCAGGAGGAGAACTTACGAGGCGAGTTCGACTACTCGGAGGAGCAGACGCGAAGCGAGTACGACTACTCGGAGGAGCAGTCGCGCGACGAGTACGACTACGTCCGTATCTATTCGCTACATCGACTCTACTTCCGCTACGAGTCGGCACGTCTAGCGGTAATCTCGTGATCTATTACTTGCGGAGGTTCCTTGGTTGCGTGGTAAATTTTTGTTTTGTGCTATCGTAGCGCCTACCCGTAACCTTTCATTCCCCTCCTTGAGGAGCGAGTCCGTCTGTTCACCCAGGCCGCAGAGGATCGGAGCCAGTCCTTTGCCACAACAGTTCTGATCGCCGGGGCCCTTGCCATTTCCCATCGTTGTGACAATTCAAGCAAGGTGGCGGTGCGCAATGGTCTGCGTGGTTCCTTCACCCCAGAGGTGAAGAAGACGTCCCCGGGGGAGCGAGTTGCGCTGGGACCCCTTGCGGCAGAGTTTGTGAAGAGCGTTGCTTCATCCCTAGCCTCAAGAGCTCATGCGCCTTCACCAGCAGACGGCGAGCAGGACGCCCCAACCAGTGCATGACTTCTGCTGAAATGTTCTGCTTAGTAGAGATTTTGTAATGATATCATGCAGACTTGCTTAGCGCTCTCCTTTTGATAGACGAGTTAGGTCTGAGAGATTTTGTAACCTCTAATGCAAGAGCATGGTTATGTTTGCATTTGCACATTTTTACGAAAATGGCAAGACGATGTTATGCTTTATTCAGGACATGTTTAATAAGGTGATTGGCATCAAATATAAGCGTTGCGCGCAGAGGGGCCGAGCGCCCAGTCAACCGAACCCTGCCTCATGAGGATAGCCCGTGGAGGGCGGACTGTTGTTGCGGGGTGTTTCAATCCCCAGATAGGTTCCCCTTTCGCCTCGGTCTTAGCTGGGCGAGGCGACAGGGAGTCTTTGACACCTTTAGAGAGGTGCAGGTGCTTTTGTTTGCGGGCCTTTTGGTATGCCAAATGTAATAAGGACACGCTTCCGTGCCCACTGAGGAGGGATATCTTTCAGGACCTGTAAAGGTTCTTAGTTTGTATGAGTGCTTTATTCATAGACAAGCGTTCCCGTGGGGATGTGAATTATGTTAGGCATGGTTAGCCTTCTTCAGCTTTGGAGCAATGCGAGTGACCCAAAGGTCGTTCGGCGTATAGCCTGGAGGCTGAAGGGGGACTAATCCTTAGCACATCCATAGACTCGGGCGCTAGGCCCAAGCCGTCACTTGTGCCCTGGGTCCAGAAGGACGGAAGCCGCCATAGCAAAGGCGACGGACGCCCAAGCCGCTTTGGTCTTTTGTTAGGGGAGACCACGGGGGGTCGTGCGCCCTATGCACCGCGGAGGTGGCACCCTTCGTAAGGTAAAGGTTAACGATAGCTTGAGCATCTTAAGTGAGACTTATGAGATTAGCATGTAAGGATAGCCTCTTAACAACAGCGTGTTTGGAGCGAGTATGCTAATCAGATGATCTCCTGAAACGGTGTAACCCTCTAACAATGGTGTGTTAGAAAGTGGCCTTCTAACAGCAACGTGTTAGAAGGCAAACCTTTCAATTGCCGATGAGCATGTATTTGGGAAGACATACACAAATAGCCTATCCCTTAACAACAAGTGTTAAGGGATAACCCCGAAATCGTGTCATAATTGCATAAATAGGGGGATCATGCAGGAATCCCATGTCTTCATTGCATTGAGCAAGATGGTGTTTACACTTTGATAGGTACCACAGAGGGCATACAATAGAGTCTTAAGCGTAAAACCTGCGGAGCTTATCCGCATTCCATGCATGCTTCAGCTGCTTGCCTTCCAAGGTAGCAAGTCGGTAAGCGCCTGACCCCAGGACCGAGGAGACGCGGTAGGGGCCTTCCCACTTGGGTTGAAGTTTCCCTTGAGCTGTTGGGTCAGTGACCTTTTTGAGTATAAGATTACCGTGGAGGAAAGAGCGTTCCTTCACCCTGCTGTTGTAGAACCGGGCAGCCTCCTGCTCGTAAGCAGCATGCTTAAGGAGGGCTTGATCGCGAATTTCCTCAATGAAGTCCACTTCAATCCTATGGTTGTCCTCATTTTGGGTGAAGTTAGCAGGTGATGCCCCCGAAAGAATTTCCACTCGGAGGGAGCGATGGTGGATCTCAGCAGGGAGGACAGCTTCTGCCCCGTACACGAGGGAGAACGGAGTCCTCCCTGTGGCACGACGGGGGGTCGTGCACAATCCCCATAGGACACTGAGGAGCTCCTCCGCCCAGGTTCCTCGTTTGAGGGCACTTGCCTCTAGGCGACGTCGTATGCCTTGCAGAATTAGTCCATTAGCTCTTTCCACAGCCCCGTTGGTTTTTGGGTGAGCCACCGATGCGAAGCAGAGGGTCGTCCCAATGGAGTTGCAGAACTCTCTGAAGGAGGAGGCATCAAATTGAGTGCCATTGTCCACTGTGAGTTCATTGGGGACCCCGAACACACGATATTCTTCCAAAAGAACTTCTGTACAGAACGAGATGTGATGGAGGCCAGGGGTTCCACCTCAACCCACTTGGTGAAGTAATCCACTGATACTACCACATGCTTGTAGCCCCCTTTCCCGGTGGGAATGGCCCCAGCAGGTCCATTCCCCATCAGGCAAACGGCCAGGTATTGGTATAGTGCGAAGGGGATTAGCAGGAGGCTGCCCGGGGGGGGGGGGACATCACCGGGGGCTTGTGTTGGGGGCGGCGGAATTGCCTGAAGGGGCATCGCCTCTGCAGCCGTGGGATGTGGTGGTGATCCTTGGCGCGGCTCGGGGTCGCGTTTGAGTAGTTTTGCCACTTCAGCGGCGTATTGGCGGCACTCATTCGTATCATGCCCACGCATCTTGTGGTAGGCACACCAGCGACCGTCTCCCTGATTTGGGTTGCTCCTTCTTTCGTTGCGGCCTTCATCAGGATGTCCCTTCCAGTGGGCTTTAGGCCTCAATTCCTTCTTGGGTCCTCTGGTGGGGTTGCCCCCGCGTTCCTGCGTGGGCGCGTTGGTCAAGACAAGGACTTTGGAGTCGCGTCCACCACCAGAGTGATCCCTACGGTCCTTGCCCCTCTTCCCGGAGGAGCCTCTTGACTTCCTTCCTGGAGAGGCGCTTCCATCCTTCGGGCGAAATCCCTTCTTGGCTATATCATCTTCTTCTCCCCGTGCATATTTTTCCACACCCTCAAAGAGCTCATGGGTCGTCCTCGGGGGATCTCTCCCAAGGGCACGATTGAGTTCGCCTGGAAGTAGCCCTTCCTTGCATGCATTGATAACGGTGGAATCAAGGGCATCTGCCACTTGGCTTCGCACTTTAGCAAAGTGCTTAAGGAAGTCTCTTGTGGATTCACCCTTCTGCTGCTTGACAGTAAAGAGTTGGTTAGGGAGCATGGGGCGCTTGTAGCTTCCTTGAAAATTCGCGTTGAACTCTTCTCTTAGCTGGTCCCAAGAATAGATGGAGCCTTTCTTTTGGTTGAAGAACCAAGAATGCGCCGTTCTGGAGAGAAATAGCGGGAGGCAGTTGCACATCTCTACTTCTCCACCTCCCCCAGCCCGAATCGCCGTGGAGTACACTTCCAGGAACTGCATGGGGTCAGAGTCTCCATCGTAAGGCCCGAGGTTAGGTTGGCATAATTTGGGCTGGAAAGGAGTTTTGTAGATGTCTCGGCCGAGAGGGTTCCCAGTCTCTGGGATGCCCCTAGCCCTTCGCGCGCAAGGTGATGGTGATCGCGCGGTGCGACGACGGCGATGACGGGGCTCTCCCGAACTGGAGGAGCTAGATGCCTGTCGATGGCGGCGATGATGCAAGCGCATTGGCGAATTGGAGCACCTGCGTCGATCTGCAGCACGATCCGGCCAGGAGACCAGGGATTCAAGATCCATTTCTTCACGGTGGTGGCGACCACGCTCCCCAGGGAACCCGATTGGTGGCACTAGGACACGCCTAGTGCCTGCAGAGTGCATGCTCTTCTGTCTGCCTTGGCCACAACCGCCTTGATGTGAACTTGGGCCATGACAGGTGGAATGGTTTGCCCGCATGAAGGTGCAGGAGGGGGCACAGGAGGAGGCATGTCTTTTGGTCCCGCGTGCTCCCTAGTCGCCCTTGGCCATGTAGCACCTTGGGGATGGAGCCTTGTACTAACTGGTGGGAGCTGGTTCACCATCTCCGGATGCAGGTGCATTTGCCCAGGCGGAGGCGGTTTAAGAGGAGGTCGCGGAGCGCCCAATCAAGGGATGAACTCAGGCCTCGAAGGCTGAGGTGACGGGATGAATTGTAATGGAATGGACTGAGCTCCCCCCATCCAGGGTTTGGCGCGTGCAACGACCAGTAGGGAGCCCCGTTCATTACCGCCACGTGGGCGAGTGGAGGGAGGTTGTAAGGATGTCCCCCTGATCCTCCGAGGAAAATCCCTCGCGCGGCCGGGTCGGTGGCCACCTGAACCGAAGGCGGTGGTGGGAGCGGGGAGACGTGCTGAGGGCCACTGGGGGTACGATATGTGGCCATCATGTAGTCCACCACCTGCCTTGCGGTTGCCTCCACCATTGCTTTGCATTAGCAAATCCGAGCCCCGGGGAGCTATGGGCGACCACGAGCTTCGACGACATTTAGGGCCTCTTGCCTCGGGCCGGACACCATGTCAGTTTATGCGATGGGGGTGGGGATGCTTGCCAGCCCGAGATGGCGTAAGACGTTGTCTGTCCCGGGATGAACATCCCCGATCTCCGAAGATAACCCACGCCTTGGGTTTTTCCGGGGAACAGACCGGTCGTCCGCGGACTCCTTATGCTCTGGAGCAGGAGGAGGCCTTGTGGACTTAGAGTACTTCTTGGTAGGAGCCATAGCCTTCTGTCGATTAGCTACGTACCCCATGGATGGCGCCAATGTTGTTGGTGTAAAAACCAAACACGAGAGGGGGCGGACGTCAGCCGTGTTACGGGCCGTCGTCCACGAGAGCGAAAATAACACGATGGTTTATACAGGTTCGGGGGTCTGAGAGGACCGCCCTACTCCTGTCGGTGGCCTACAGGGGCTCGTGGGTTCCTCCCGGAGGCTCACCTGATGACTAGCTTTCATATATTGCTCAAGAGAGCTCTCCCTCAAATGAGAGATACACGGGGTTTTTATAGGCTTCCAAGCCTGCACAAATGACAGGAATACCCTTCAGCGAGATAGCTAGCCTACGAGTACAAGGAAGGGGTATTACAGTCTTTTATGAGTACATTAGTATTTCTTAGGTTTGTACGCGTGTCTTCTGAAAGACGGGCCCCGTCAGTGTGATTGAATTCTTCTTACAACAGCTCTCTTATTTATGCCTACCATTAATGATGATAACACTACACCACTCAGTTCAGATTGAAGCACAAAAAAAAATGATAATCTGGCCCTTAATATCATGAAAGGAATCCTTGTTCCTTAAGCAAAAGAGGTGACATCAGAATAATACCTTGCTGATTGAATTGACTGAGATAGAGACTTACTGGGGGAGGCGACGTCGGACAAGGAAGGGCCGGTGTCAGGGTCCTTAGGAGGAGAAGGCAGGCCAGGGGAGGTGGTGTCATCGTTCGAGGGTAGGCGGTGTCATCGGGCAGGGAGGGGGGCGACGGCATTAGGGGAGGGGAAGGGAGGCGACGGTGTTGGGGCAGTGGAGCGACGACGTGTAGGGAGGGGAGGGGAGGCGACGATGTTGGGGCAGGGGAGCAGCGGTGTGGGGGAAGGGGAGGGGAGGCGGCGGCGTTGGGAGGATAAGGCGGGCCAGGGAAGGGGAGGCGTCGGTGTTGGGGTAGGGAAGCGGCAGCGTAAGGGGAGGGGAGGGGAGGTGACGTCGCTGGTGGGAGGGGGATTTGAGGCGCCCCCTATGGGAAACCGAAAAAAAGGGAATCAGGGGAGAATCGGGGAAGAGGGGGATGGAACATGATAAAATGAAAGGAATTTTACTTATATACAATAGTATTTTGCAGGTAATTTCAGCGAACTTCAGTGGTAAACGGTTATTCTATTTGGCAAAAGCCAACAAAACACCTCCCTCTTAGCTTATGGCTTTTAGGCTTAAAATGACTTAAGCTTTTTATAAGCCCGATGAAAAAGTCACCTCTTTATTTAGACTTAAGTTTTTTTTGCTTTTAAGCCGAAGAAAAAGCCTAAATAAACAGAGCCAAAGTGTTTCCTTGCCCTACCAATATGATAAATGACCTTCTTTGGCAACTTCAGAGAACACAGATAATATGTGGGGGAAGAATGACATGGCTGAGTTGATGTAAGTCAGTCGCTCTCTATAGGATAAATAGTTCGTCGGTTTGGTCGGCGCGGCGAGGCAGACGTGGCGGTCGGTGCGGGCAATGTGACAACGCGGATTGAGTCGAGTTCGGGGAAGATGGAGTGGGGGGAATTGGGGGAGCTAGAGGGAGGGCGAGGGTGTGGCTTACGTGTTTTATAGGGCGAGACTAGGCGCAGCTCGGCGCTGGTGGGATGGCGATGCAACAGGGCTAGGCGGCGACATAAGAGAACGACGGGACGAAGGCAGGTAACGCGAGGCGTGGCACCAGTAGCGATGCGAGGACGGGAGCGACGTGGCGTTAGTAGCGCGGGCGCGGCGTGGCTACAAGAGCAGCGATGAGACAGGGCGACCACGACGAGAACAGAGGAAGGAGTCAAGTGGCTAGGCTAGGATGAAGGGAGAGGGAAAGAGGTAGGACGGACCAGGAAGGAAGTGGGTCGGCCCAGAGAAAAAGAAGGAAATGGGCCGATCAGAAGTCGGCCAAAAATCCGAAATCGGGGTTTTTTTTTTTGGTTTCCCTCTTCTTTTGAACATGCTTCAAATTCCAGTCCAAATTCCTGCTTTGATGATTTAAATTCAATGATGGCTTTAATTTATTTTCGTACTTCTTGTTTTCAGCCAATAGACCTTTTAATAATGTATACCGAGGGATTCGAAATACGTCAAACTCCAAATAATAACCAGGAAACTCGAATATCAACAGCACGCACTAAAAAGTTTTCAAATTTTTATATTTTTAGACAATTTCAAATTTGTAAAATTTTTAGGTTGTTACATCTTAGCAAAATACTTTGCAAGTTGTAACATGTGTAGGTGTCGTTTTTTATGAATTCGCGGTCAACTCAACTGGCAATGGATACCGTACACCGGCGGCAAGCTGGGGAAGCAACGTCATCGCGCTGGCGATGGCACTTGGTGGCCGCACGCTCATTTCGATCTAGCCCGAGAGTTCCAAGCCTACCTGGCGACCTTGTCCGGTTCCCAATTCATTCCCTGTTGCATTTGAAGTGCACGGATGCACAGAACAAATTGCCTCGACAATCATAGCATTTTATCTTCAAGCAACGGCTAAATTACCGCTTTCGTCCTACAAAAAAAAAGTTTTTTAGGGTACGCTCACTGAACATACACCTAACTCACACAACACACGTGTGCGTATCCTCTAACACACCTTGAGAATTTTACAAAAAGATGAGATCTCGCAGAATACAACTACATACTTTTTCACTGAACACGTATATATGTACCCTAAACCTAAGATCTGATTCAAAAAAATAATGGTCACACGCTCAACGGTATAGCGAGCCATCTGATCCCTTATCCTTCGGAGACAAAAGGCTACAGCCTTGTCCTTGGGAAACAAAAGGCTACCAAATTGTAAACATGATACTCTGTAAGAATAGTGCTGTTAATTCTGTTAAGAAATCGGCCTAGGACTCCGGAGAGTCCTGGTCTAATTGGACTCCTCATCCAATCCTGATGCCTATATAAAGGAGGGAGCCCCCTCATTGTAACGCGTCTATTGACAAGCAATAAAGTAGACCCTGAAGTCCCCTCATATCTCTGTGTTCAATCTATTGTTATGTCTTGTGTTCTTGATTCGTTCTTACGATTCTGAATATTGTATACGAGGTACCTGCTCAGACTGGACTCACCAGCGACGGTTACTCAACACGTTATCAGCACGATCGACTCTCCTCGCATCGAAAGGTAACCGTCGAAGAGCGACACTCGTTGATTGAATCGTATTTTCTAGATTGCTTTCAATTATGAAAATTTAGCTTTCTAGATTGGTTTTTCTACAGTGTAAATCTGTTCTAATCTACCGCGAGCAAACTTGAAGTTGCCGGCACAATGCCGATCAGTCGATTGCATGAAAGACTGGATGTTGATTGCACCGTAGATTATTGCATGTACACTAATTACACTTGAACAGTAATTACAGATGAATAGTATTATATATATATATAAACAGTAAACAAAAAACCGGGCGACGCACGGCTGTACCGTGTACCCGAATGCCCCGAAGGCGTCGCCGACCATCATAGGAAAAGGGGGGGAGGGGCAGAGAAGACGAGCCGCAGCCGGTTGCCAGGGCTCGGCTTGAAGCTGCCGGCGGCCGCCCGGTTAAGTCGCACCGCGCCACCGGCCGCCTCCAGCTAGCAGCCGCCACACCATCGAAAAAAAGGCGCTGGCGCCGAATGCGCCGCCCCGAAGGCGCCCACCACATCACAGGAAGAAAGGGGGAAAGGGAAGATCCGACCGCCAAGACGCAGCGCCGATTTGTGCCGCCCGAGCGCCGCGCAAGGCGCCACCTCCGGTCACCCAAGCGCCGGCCGCCGCTTCAGAGCGCGACCAGCCTCGCCGCGCGCACCGCCTCACCCGACTGCTTAAACACGCCTCGGCCACCGCCCGCATGCTCGTCCTTTGACCGTCGCCGCTCGGCCTCACCCGGACCCGCAGTCATCTCCCTCCCTCGCAAAAAAAGAGACACCTCCCCTCCTTTCCAGAGGCAAACATACTAAAAACAAACCTCTATGAGCTCCCCCGGAATAGAAACAAGAATGAGGATGAACTGATTTCAAAAACATAAAAATAAATGGGGACGAACCGATTTCAAAAAAATAAAAATAAATACGAGGATGAACTTGTTGATCCCTGACTGGCAAGAACGTCCATTCCTACCATAGTTCTGCTAAATTAAGATGCTATCCGATAAAAAAAACAAGCAGAAAAGGGGAGCCTCAATTATGATCAGAATTAACCAGACACAACAGCCCTAATCATAAATCAGCTCAACTATGGATCATCACAATCTGTACAAACTTGCCTTTCATTAAGCCCCTAAATTCAGAACAAGTGCTGCAATCACTCTCTTGCACACCCCATTGTCATCAACTGCGCTTTGCTTCACACTGCCTGCTATTGCTTAACAATGATTTCAGGTGTTGTGCGTAGTCTGTAACTTCGTGAAGAAATCAGCAATCTGTAACTCTGATGGCACAAAATGTAAAGCAAGTACTCTCTCCTACACCTATGAGCGAGTGTTTGAAGCTTCCACACCAATATGTTTGGTGAGCTCATGCTTCACTAGGTACTAGGTAATACTGATAGCACCTATACTGTTAGACAAAATAGTCATATGTCCCATCACAGGCACTCCAAGATCTGCAAGTAGCCACCTTAACCAAGTAATCTCTAGTGTCACTGCTGCCATAGCTCTCAACCCAGCCTGTGCACTCGAACGAGAAACTACAGTCTGCTTCTTAGTCTTCCTAGCAATCAGGAATGAGCCAAGAAAAACACAGTAAGCAGAAAGAGAACAACGAACAGAAGGATCACTAGCCCAGGTCGCATCGGAGTACGCCTGAAACTGTAGTGGGGTAGAGTTAGGGAAAAACAAACGACAAGAGATAGTCCTACACAAGTAGCGAAGAACATGAAGAAGGTGACTGTAGTGAAGATGGGTAGGACGAGTCATGAACTGACTCAAGATATGAACAACATAAACAATATCAGGATGAGTGCTCACAAGATACACCAAACTCCCAACAAAATGGCAATATTGAGTAGGATCATCAAGAAAATCACCATTAGTGGCACAAAGTCGTAGGGATAACTCTATGGGAGTATCAACAGTGCGAGTGTCAGTCAGACTAGCCCGGTCAAGAAGATCCAGGACATACTTCTACAGGGAGAGGTAGTAGCCCTTAGGCATGGAAGAGACCTTAATGCCAAGAAATTACGTAAGAGAGCCAACATCAGTCATCAAAAACCACTCACTGAGATGCTTCTTCATATATGTGATGAATGAAGAATTATCACCAGTGATGAGCATATCATCAACATACAAAAGAAGCAGCGTCCTACCTCGAGACGAGACATGAACAAAAAGAGCGGGATTATGGGAACTGATAGTGGAACCGACAGCAGTAATCTCTGAGGTAAAATGCATAAACTAGGCATGAGGAATCTGTTTAAGGCCATAAAGAGCAAGACAAAGACGACAGATGTGCCCATCGTTAACAGAATACACATGTGGTGGTTCCATGTAGACCTCCTCATGCAAAAAACCATTAAGAAAGGCATTTTTAACATCCAGCTGAGAGATAGACCACCGACGAACAGAAGTAACCGCAACAAGAGTGTAAATAGTGGTCATATGGGCAACATGGGCAAAAGTCTCATCGCAGTCACGACTGTACTCCTACTGAAAGCTGCGAGCCACAAGACGAACCTTGTAGCGCTCGATAGTCCCATCAGACCGGGTCTTAATCTTGTACACCCACTTGCACATGATCAAACGAGCATGCACAGGTGTCGGTACAATATCTCATGTCTCCGTATGTCGAAAAGCACAAGCTCCTCTGCCATAGAGATCTGCCACTCAAAATAAGGATCAACCTCATGATAAGAATGTAGCTCAGTGACAGAGAGAGCATGAGTTATCGGAGCAAATCCAAGACTATCAGGGGGTCGAAGGGATGTCCCGTCACGAATGACGTAACAAGGAGTATCATCGGGAGGATCAGATGTAGGTGTCAGCAAGATACTAGAGGAGGATACTAGTGAAGGACAAGGATGCCTAGAGTAGTGAATACTAGAGAAACAAGACAGTGGTGTTGCAAGAACAAAAGGTGGTGCTATAGGAGGCAGCACCGAAGGCGGAGGTACAGAAGGAACCACTGGAGACAGACCAGGGGAAGACTGTGATAGTGAAGAAATGGGTGAAGAGTTTGAAAAAGATAACCATGAAATCGACTCAACGGTGAAAACAAGAGAAGGAGTCGTATCTCAATAGAAGAAAGGTCAAGATTCGTTAAAGACAACGTCTCGTGAAATCCTGATCCGTCGTGCAGAAGGATCCTATTGGACCGAAAAGGCGACTAGAGGGGGGTGAATAGGAGCACGCTCACTTTTTCACAAATAATGGATTCAATAATATTTTTCTCCAGTAGCTATGGAAGCTATGAAGATCATTAAATCAGTACAGCGGAAGACTAATATTGAATCTAATATAAACCCCTACGCAAAACGATAAAATAACAAAGATTAAAGCACATCGATGCGCTCTGCGTCGAATCACGGCCTTGGGTGGTCGGACCGATTTCCCCGGCCGACCGGTGTACGCAGCGGTCGACCACGGCTTCGAGCAGATTGAAAAACCCGATGACGAAGATGCAAATTGATAAAACTTTTGATCTACTAATCCAAACTTGATGAAACTTGGAACACACCTTCTCTATGATATCAGAGACCTATTCCAATCGAAGATTATGATAATTCTTGGAGGAATCAAGATCCTTTTCCGTTTGATCAAAGAAGGGTTCAAAACTGGGTCAAAACGAAAACTAGGTCAAAGCTCTTGCTCGTGGGTGATTGATGATCAAGATGATCCTAGAAAGATTCCTGCACGTCACAGTAAGCTAGATCACGTGAAGAAACCAAGAAAAAACTCACAGATCAAAGAAAGACTTAAAATTATCAAATAGAGAGAAAGAACGCAATGAGACAAAACATAGATCAAACTTTTCTTTGATTGATTGATATGAACAGGACTTACAACCACTCCATCAATGGAGAACAATGCTCAATCCAAGAGTATGAAATTACATCAAACATCAAGAACCCTAACCTCCACAAAAGCTCTCCCTAAGAAAATTAGGGTTTACAAGAATTACAAAAGAGGCGAAGAGGTGGTGCAGCCACCACCCTCTCCTATTTATAGTGGAGGCTTAGACCTTCTAGAAGTTTGACTCTATTGGGCTCCTGTTAAGGCCTAAAACAAACGAGACACTTGCACACGTATTTTAATGCGACGTCCTTAATATCCCTTGACCTAACTAGCTACACCTTGCGCCATCTTGCACCTCGGTTAGCTAATAGGTCACCCTTGTCCATCTTGCACCACGCTTGAGTACATTGACATCACCCGGCATCGTTGATCGTTCTGGACCTCAGCTCTCCAAGCCTAGTCCCGATCATCCTCGCCGTTGACCATCGTTGACCACCAAGCAACCTGCACAACAATAGACAAGTAAATCGAATTTGGGAACAAGTTCTTCACAACTTGACTCATGTTAGTCAAAACATGCATCATGCACCATATATGCCCTGAAACTCATGACTTTGACCTAACACACGAATATTGCCGTCACACCGGGCGACGAACAAAGCAAAAACCGGTCAGACCGCCCCCTAGGGCCAGTGTGATCGCCAACCCCTCTGAAAACCGAAACCTACTGTAAATTTCAAACCAATAGAACTTTTGACTGGAGACTCCAAAAATTATGGGACTAAGTGTAATAGAATCCCCTCTCTTGCCTACACCCTCTATTTTTAGCCTAGCTCAAAATACCACTTTCTGACATTTTCGGTCCAACCGCCCCTTAGGGCCGGTCCGACCGATTTGGGACCGGTCTGACCGCTGCACCTGGCCGGTCAGAGCAGTTCTGATATGACAGAACTGAACTTTGCCGAAAACATGTGAGACGATAAACCGTAAACGCCATTACCAATTGTCACACCATCCTAAGATCTGGAGTATATCCCCATGATATCCACAGATCCCAAAAGTGATAACCCTTATGCTCAGAATTGTAACCAAGAAACACATACTCAACTGACTGTGCCGATAGTTTAGTGTGCTCACGAGGTTGTAGCAGAACAAAACAAGTACAACAAAAAACTTGAAGGTGAGTGTACTGAGGGGCTTGAGTGTAGAGATGCTCTATAGGACTGACACCCGTAAGAGCAGTGGAAGGCTGCATATTGATGATGTATGTAACTGTGGAAACATACTCTACCTAGAATTGTGGTGGAACGTGAGAGGCAAGGAGAAGAGTGTGGGCAGTCTCAATCAGATGACGATGTTTGTGCTAACCAACCCCATTCTAAGTATGGGCACTAGGAGAAGAAGACTGGTAAAGAGTGTCATACTCAGAAAGAAACTATCTAAAAACGTCAGAATAGTACTCGCCAGCAGAATCACAGTGAAAAGTACAGATGAGAGAATCAAACTGGGTACGAACCATCGTTGCAAAGCTATGATAGATCACAAGAAACTGATAATGATTAGACATAGGAAAAATCCATGTAAAACGGGAATAATCATCAATGAAGATCACATAAAGTCTATGCCCACCTTTAGAGATAATAGGCACAGGTCCCCATATATCTAAATGAACTAAGTCAAAAGAATGAGAAGACAATGACTCACTAGAATGATAAGAAAGTTATAGTTGCTTGCCCAGCTTACAACCCTGACAAAACATGGACGTGTCAACAGTAACACATCTAAGAACACCCTGATGAACTAATGAAGACAGACAGGACCTACACAAGTGACTTAAATGGTGACGCCACTGCGCAAAAATGCAAGAGCTAGTGGCATCAGTGGTGGTCGAAGTAGACGTAGATGTGATAGGAGCAACTGAAGTAGACAGAACGTGGAGGCGATCAAGGATGTAGATACCCTGATGATCCATACGGCGCCGGCTAGTCCCAAGTACCATCCCTGTCTGTCGCTCCTGGATGAAACAGGTGTGAGAGTCAAAACCAACTCTACAGCCAAGATCAGTGAGCTGTCCCACCAATAGAAGCTGCATGGTAAACTGGGGAACATAGGAAACAGCTGGAACAGAAAAGTCAGTGGACAAAACAGTGCCTTGACAGCTGATAGATAAAGGAGTACCATCAGCTGTCTGAATAGAGATAGAAAAACAGGGGGTCCTACTAAAGTGAGAGATGTGGAGTCCGGTGTCATGTGAAAAGAGACACTAGAATCTCGAACCCAAGAAGTACACAGAGACGTCTCGAGCTAGACCGACAAAACTCGCTTGAGTGTGAGAGAGCTCTTGAAGTAGAGCTTCTGAAGCTGTTGAGCAGTCACCTCGCTGGGAAGGTCTTGATGTGCTGGTCTGTCCTCCCGTCGAGGAAGGGCCTCCCTACCATCCTTGGATCGTCCAACCCCACGCGTCTTGTTCTGCTTTTTTTTTCACACCGCACAACGCTGATAGTCGTGCCTGAAGTTCTTTCAATAATTACACTGAACCCAATTTGGTGTAAAAACAGGAGCAGAAACAGACACCTGATGAGGGACTGTAGTCGAAGCAGAAATCGTCAGTGTAGTCGAAGAAGAAGAGGTAGCAAGCACAACCGAAGCAAACTGTGCTACTAACCCGCGACAAATATCCTCAGCACGAAACGTCAAAAGAGCCTCGGTGACTGTCGGTCATGGTGAGCGGCTCAACGTTGAGCCCTGATAGGCCCAAACTTTGTACGAAGTCGGCAGACAAAGTCATAAAGGTGAAGACAATAACGATCCGCCTTCTACACTTTATGACACTTATGGTAGAACGGAGAAACCAGCTAGTCTAGCTGGCGCTGGAGATGGAGGAGTCCTCCCGATGAAGCATCTTCAACTCACACTGAAGCGAAAAGAATTGAGCATCGTTGCTCTGCTGGTATCACTCACGCAAGTACTCCCAGATCTGAAGAGTGGCACACAGACCAAAAATATCTAGCTGGATGGAGTCGTCGACACTGACCACCAGGATGGCTCGAACACGGGCCTCATCAGTACACCAGTACTCAAAAGCATCTATGGCATACTGAAAGGCCTTATTAGCAGCAGCAATAGCAGCCTCTGCCTCCTTCTTAGAGGCCTCATCTTTTGTAGAAGGTGCAGAAGTAGGCTGTCTGGGAGAAGGCTGAACCGGGGACGCGAACATGGTCTGGCACTAGTAACATGTCCCCAGAGGTGGAGACCATCGAGCGTGATCTCCATGAGTGAAGACCACAATCTGGAGTTCGTCCCATTAAGCTTTGTTCCCGAGAATGAGATCGTAGCTGATGGAACAGAAGCCATTGGTAGGCAGCGCGACGTCTAAGACAACGAAGTCCAATAGGCGGTGTTGGACGGCGCAGAAGTTAGATCGACGTACTATTTTTTGTTTTTTTATTGGTGGTGGGCCGGGCTGGCTGCCGGCTCACAGCCTTACATAAAAAGCCTACATGGCCCGTGCGAAGGAAGATCGAGCGGTGGCGGCGGCCTCGCATCGGGTTCACAGCAGGCGACGTCGGGCGACCAACGAGCGGCAGCGGTGACCTTGCATCGGGTTCCCAACAAGCGGAGCGGCGGTGTCCTCGCGTTGGGTTTTCGGTCAAGCGGCAGCGGCGGCCACGCAGCCTTCGGCGATGGGTGACGATGACGGGCTCAGGCTCATGGCAGAGGCGTCGGATGCTCCGGCGGCGGATCCAGTGGCGGCAAGACGGATGCTACGGCGAGAGGGCCTCGGCTCGGTTGGGGCTCCGGCGGTGCTCGTCGTCGAACGACCGGGAACACGTGGCGGCGGTCGGATGGCAGCAGAAGGAGAGCTAGGTTAATGCCTTAGCTCTGATACCATGTTATGAATTATGTATGTATATTCAAGAGGACCCAAAAGGTAATATATATAGGGAATACAATGGGGTTGCTATATATAGATAAGAAAATACAAAAGAGTCCTATTTTAATAAGGCAATCCCCAATAGTATTGCACTATTTCTCTGAAACCTGGGTGTTCACCCCAAAAAATTTCAAACCCAAAACATCCCCAGTAGTATTGCACTATTATTGATGCTGACTGTACAGGGCACATGATCTGATACATTCTTTGTCAGAGCCGATATTGTTGTGTTTGGGTAAACCAAAGTCCAAGAATTTGTTGTGAAAAACCAATCTAATTGTTCGAACAGCGGTATCTCGTGCATGTTGCTCCAGGTTAAAACTCTGCCTTAAGAGGTAATTCTATTACGCCCAAGTGACATATAATAGACTTGAAAATCAATATGACATTCATGTTTCCTCCCGGCTTGTTCCTATTTTTAGTTGATCTGATGAAATTGAAATATCCCAGTAGCAACCAATGTTTATCACCAGGAATAACCAAATTGTAAAGCCAATCAACAAAATCATCTCGAGATTGTCCCTCACATGGTCCATCAAATATTTGTCAATGACCAAGAATTAGAGCACTGAGCAGAGGTAAATTCAACAGCTAATGCAAATGTTAAGTTGTTAACTGATTGATTACAGCTCCACTGAAAATGGCACTATTTCAAACTATTAATAGGCCATAAGAAGCTCCCACGGAGGGAGAGAAAACAAATTTATCAAATATCTTTGTATCATTTTTTTTATGTAAGAGTGATCAAAAGTTTCTCTTTTTTTTGGTTCCTGGAGCAAATTACAACACAACCACTTTCATGTACTTTTTTTCTCTTATGGATCTCCACTTCTCTGAATTAATTCCTTTAATGTTCCGGCAAAGTATCTTCCTATTTTTATTATTTTGGGTTGTCTTTATTAAGAGTATTTCTAGTATTTCCTATTGTACTAGGGTTTAGTCTTGTGTCCCCCTTTGTACCCTATATATATTGTCCATTAGGCATCTTCAATACACACACAATATTCATAACATGATATCAGAGCAAATGTTAGAGTTAGGCTTAGGGTTACTGTAGTCGCCACCGCCTCCTCCTCCTCTACTTGCCTCAGCTGTCGCTACCCTCGGGAGGACCGATCTTCGCTCCTGGGGGTGGCCTCCTTCCAGTTGTAGTCGTCAAGTAGTAGCAAGCAAATAGCAGCATCGTCACCTTCTTTGGCATCAAGAATCGTGGCCGTGGCCGTGGCTGTTCAGGCTGTTCGTCGTCGGATTGCTTCTCGCGGTCTTGACTTCCGCTGCACCGACAGAAGGCCATGGCCCCCGCACCAACACCAGCATCGTCCTCGAGCTCCCACATTGGATTCGGTGACGCCAATTCTCTTCTTAGCCAGATCCAGTCTGATCTGGCCGGATTCGTTGCTGTCGGCCTTGGCTTGAGGAATACGAATTGCCCGCTGCACCGACGGAAGGCCATGGCCCCTGCACCAACACCAACAACGTCCTCGAGCTCCCCCACCGGATCCGATGTCGCCAGTTCTCTTCTCGGCCAGATCTGGTCGGATTTTGCCAGATTCACCGCTGCCATCCTTGGCTCGAGGAAGACGGGTAGCCCCCCTCCCCCTGCGCTGGTTCGCCGCGCTGCCTCATCAGCCTCGAGATCTGCCTTGTCCTCATCACCTGATGCAGACGCCGACTGGGTCCTCTACAACCAGGTGCTCTGCTTCGCTGGGACGCTCGACTACCGCTGCAGCCCCCTTCTACCTCGGGCTGCCGTCGCGTCATTGGGCTCTCACGGGTCGCCTGGGCTCTCTCGGGCACTGGTTGTGGAAATGGGTAGAGAAAAGTGGGAGAGAGTAGGATGGAGATGAGTTGATGCAGCCCGATTGGGATGGAAGGCTCTAGATGGAGAGTGGTTTCTTGACGCCTTGTGACCAGACAAGCTTTGCTAGTATCCTCGGTTGCTGCTGACACTAGGGGTTGGGTGCTTCAGTCTGGTTGGAGTCTTACTTCTAGTTATGTGTGCTGCTGCTAGTTTTGCTAGTTATATTTGAGTCATTTTCTTTCTTTGTGTCGGTGTTTCCGTTGCGTTCATCCAAGTCCGTAAAACTCAATCTTTTAGTTCGTCTAAGCCATGCGGGTCCACAAAATTTATTGTCAGTCATAGAAACATAAGAATTTCTTTTGCATGGCAACAGCCGCCGCTCGTCTCTTCGAGCCACTACAGATCATTATGATGCCACCACTTTTCTCTTAGCTGCCGCCACAAGCTTTTAAGGCTGATGCGCTTCTTCCGCACTGCGCTTCTATTGCGTTTCTTGTGCACTGCGCCTCCGCCGTCTTGGGCTTCGATTTGTACCGCCATGCTTCTATTTATTCCTATTCGGCCTAACTTGACAGATTTCTCTATATTTGTTGGTTTCATCATCTTCTTTGTTGTGTTGCCGCGGTCGACTTTGCTCCCACACCTTGTGCTTTATGAGTTGTCGCACAACATCGGATGAGATGAGATCTTTTGTCGATATATTTTTCAAGAGCTGCATGCTACGACGACATTATCAAGACTTGAAATTTGGATTTTTCCTTTTGTAGTATCAACCCTTTTTCAAATGCAATGCTATTGTATATGCCTTACATTTGAGAGGGGGGTGTTAAGGGTATTTCTGATATTTCCTATTGTACTAGGGTTTAGTCTTGTGTTCCCTTTGTACTCTATAAGTATTGCCCATTGGACTTCTTCAATACACACACAATATTCATAATAGTTTTCATCAAAAATTGTAGAGGACGAAAAAGAAGCTAGCAAGAAAATCAAATCTAGCTAAAGCTCAGAAACAAAACCATTGCAACGAAAGATTTCACTGTAGCAATTCAGACAACCGATATCATGACCAAAAGTACTTGCAACATGAAACATACTTAAACGGGCCGAATTTAAAAGAAGTAGAACACGACCAACTTTAGCAACATCCCACTTATTCCAAAACAAAAGATGCAAAAGCAACAGTCATGCATTGTTGAACTGCTACAAGTTGTCTTTGGACCTTCGCTGGTTCCTTCATCTATCTTGCTTGCGAGAAGCTTGTCTGCAGTCAACTCCGAAGGAAAGACATCACAAAGATCTTCACCCACTCCTGCATCAGATTGATCGGTGTCTCCGGAGGCTGCAGAGTCTTGTCTTGAGCACTTGAGGTCCCCAGAGCTGCTGCCTCTGCTTGATCCTGGAGAAGCTGGAAAGATATTTTCTGCTTCTGTTTCTTACAACCAGTGTCCGCTGTGCGCCTGTGCCTGACTTGGATAACGATGGAGCACTACTCAGTGGCACCTTGGATTTCTTGCGGCGATGATCAATAAGTTGCTCATGCTTGTATCCCCCAATTGGCACATTAATTCTCGGGTTACGACGGAGATCCCTGTCACATATTGGAGTTTTGGCCTTCTTCCTTGTACGATGCTCAAAAACTTTCTTGGGTGGCAAGGGTCGCCGTGTACATGCACAGAGATTGCTCCTCAGAAGTGAAGGGAACAATGGCTATTTCCTTGCCTTTTCCAGTACTCATAGAAGCATCTTCGAACTGTAGTCTGCGAGCTGTTTTTTCTTAGGTGATTCTAATTGAAAATGCTGAGCTGAACTGCAATTCTCTACCAAGATGTCTGGCTAGCCCTCAGACTACAGAATGATGGGACAAAACGCCATGATCCATATTCTCTTTGGTTTGAAACCAATGAAGTCTGAAGAAACTTACCTCAAAGAGACTGAGAGTGTGAACAGGGATTTTGTTTAAAAAACACCCATTTACAGAAACAAACGACGTAAAGCTTCCTAAAAGAACACTGTTGTCTGCATGGGATAGCTCTCCTGATTATCAGACTGCTCTTGAGGCGTTACTTGACTGTTGAAAGGAACCAGAGCAAGGACATTCTCGAGTCATGTACTGAAGCTTGATCGATCTCCTGCAAGTTCACTTCCATGATCGGCTCTGGAGTAGGAACAAAGTTCATTGAAGAGGCAGCTGAAACAACTCATGACAACATCGAGACTGAGTTATGTTGCTAGGCTGCAGGGGCCGCATTAGGTGCCCAGTTTTGCTGCTACTGCGGCTGTGGATTCCAATTCTCCCACGATGGATCGGTTCGCGCAGGGGGGAGATCATGAAACGCGTCCTCATTGGGATCATCATTGGCAGCATTTTGATGTGGGTTTGGTTCAAGATGTTTTATGGTAGTTCCTCATCTCCAGGGACAACATGAGGAAATTCAGTGTTCAGAATAAACACATGAACTATCCTAGACTCCCCATTGCCGGCAAAGGTGTTCCCGTTCTTTATGCCTGATTTTGTAGGAATGAAGTTGACTGCCAAGACCTTCACTAGCATCCTGCCCTTAACTCTAGCTCTGCTGTGCCAATGCAAAAGTTTTTCAAACGTTGAGTGTGTCCGAGCCATGTAATGCTGATGTAAATAATCTAGAAGGAAGCCCAATAACTCTTAGAAAAATAGGGACAAGCGGAGACACAAATTTTTACATAGAAAATTCTTGCAGAAAAAAAAACCACAGGCGCCAACAGGCGATTATCACTATATGATGAGTGTTTATAAATCGCAGGGGCTTACAATGAGGCGGTGCTCTCCCCGTGCGACTTACAAGAGGTATATATAGGAGTAAATGACTTAGAGTCCAAGTAGGAAACGATCCGCTAATATGGAAACTAATCCGGACTCATCCATATTAGACAATTCGGATAACAATATCAACAATCTCCACCTTGAGATGAATTTCCTCTTGTAGCATAATGAAAAATCATAAATCACGAAAATATCTCCACAATAAGATAAAAAAAATCACCGTGCGTCAATTAGTCTCTGGGACTAAACTGTAATACCAATTAAGCTTGAGCAAAGCTCAAACTTAGTAACAGGAACTGGCTTTGTCATCATATCAGCTGGATTATCATGAGTATTTATCTTGCACACCTTAACATCACCTTGAGCGATGACACCTCGAATAAAGTGATATCTCACATCAATGTACTTTGTTCTTTCATGGAATATCTGATCCTTTGTAAGGCATATAGAACTATGACTATCATAAAATATAGTAGTGCAAGAATTATCTCCACAAAGCTCAGTGTACAAACCTCTCAACTAAATAGATTCTTTACAAGCTTCATAAATAGCCATATATTCTGCTTCAGTGGTTGATAAGACAACAGTAATTTGCAAACTTGTCTTCTAACTAACAGCACAACCACCAATGGTGAAAATATAACATGTGATAGACCTCCTCTTGTCCAAATCATCAGCATAATCAGAGTCAACATAACCAACAAGTTCATCTCTAGAATTCCCAAACTACAAACGAGTATTAGAAGTGCCACGCAAATATCTGAAAATCCACTGAACTGCTTTCCAATGCTCTTTTCATAAATTGGTTTAAGCTTATGGCTTTTAGGCTTAAATTGGCTTAAGCTTTTTATAAGCTGAATAAAAAAGCCACCCCTTCGTTTATGCCATGTTTGTTTAGACTTTTTCTTTGGCTTTTAAGCAAAAAAGCCTAAGCCTAAACAAATGGGTGCCTTTTTATTCAACTTATAAAAAGCTTAAGCCAATTTAAGCCTAAAAGTCATAAGCCGTGGGAGAGGTGCTTTTTTGGCTTTTGCGGAATGGAATAAGAGTCTGCCACTGAAGTTCATTGAAATTACCCACGAAATGCCAATGTATATAAATCTCAATCGTCTTCCGCCCCGCCCCCTCCCTCCCTTCGGTTCCCAGACGCCTCTGACCTCCCTCCCTTCCCGACGCCACACCGCCCTCCCCAATGCCACCACGATCTCCTCCTCCCCCCCAGCAGACCTCCTCCCTCCCCGACATCGCCGCCGCCACTCCTCTCGCCCAACACCGCCGCCTCCCCTCCCCCAACACCGCCGCCGCCGCTCCCCTCCTCGACACTGCCGCCTCCCTCCCTGCCCTGCCACTGCCGCTTCCTTCCCCAACGCCTCCATTGCTCCTCCCTTCCCTAACGCCGATGCTGCGCTCCCCTCCGCCAACATCACCTCCCCTCCCCTCCCTCGACGCCACCGCCGCTCCACTCCCGACTCCATCGCCTCCCCTCCCCTCCCCCAACGAGTGATGCGGCGACAAAGCCACTCCTCTTGTGGCTCAATGGAGGTTTGGCTATTGAGATATACATTGTTATGTGCAGCAATGTAAAAGGACATCAGTTTTCACAAAGAATTTTAAATGTTGAACTTCAAATTGATTTCACAAACTAAAAGTGACTGGGAATTTCTTATTAGCAAACTTAAAGTCTCAAGTATCTTTTCACTATATGTGCAAACTTCTTGCAATTATATTTTCTTTGCCTTTACATGCTTGTACATACAGGCCTTCCCTAATAACTGATGTGCCTTTTTTTTACTAGTTAAGTGATGTTCTTGGTTACTTGACTTGAATCCAAGGCTGAACAATTTCTTTAGTCACCATGTGCTTTAGAAGTGCAAATTTATTGGCTGTGTAAAGATGTTGTTTTACTTCTTTTTTTATTTCTGAATAACCTATTGAGTATTAAGTGGATGAAATGACAAGTATGCACTCATGGTGCCAGGTTACTGGAGGAAACTGAGGATGAGGTAGGTGACATTTATACATTGTCTTATAGTTTGGTTTTAGCAAATAGCATATGAGTTCCTTGGTTGCTTGATAGCTATGCTTCATTTTTGAATTACATGTTAGTTGAAACAAGGCCCTGTGTAAGTGTGTATAATCTTATTTCGGTTTCGGTTGCAGCTTGCTGAGTGGATAAAAACAAGTTCTGCAGAATCACGAAACGTGAGTAGGGCCCTATGTGAAGATATTAGCAAGTACTATCAGTCCACAAGGTATGCCATGTCTGATTTATCAGCATGAATATGAATTTGTGGATATCATGAGGATATTCTCATGATCTTAGGATGATAATTCAATTGGCAATAGCGTTCATGGTTTAGCGAATCACGTGTTTTCGGAAAAGTTCTTATGTCGTTCAGTCTCTGGCGGTCGGACCAACCAGTGGCGGTCCGATCGCCATCTCTCGCGGTCCGACCGCTGTGTTTTGGTCGAGAGGTCAAGGGTCCGACCGCCGTAAAGGTTGGATGAGTTTAGAGCTAGGCTAAAAATAGAGTGTGTAGGCAAGAGAGAGGATTCTCCTACACTTGGTCTCATAATTTTTAGAGCTTCTAGTCAAAAGATTTATTCGTTTGAAATTTCCAGAGTGCTCTCGAATTTCTAGGGTGGAAATTTGGCTAAGTCCCAGGCTGGGCGGTCCGACCGGCCAGAGGATGATCGAGACTAAGCTTGGAAAGCTGAGGTTCAGAGCGATCGAGGATGCCGGGTGTAGTCATCGGACTCAAGTATGGCACAGAATGGACAAGGATGACCGAACGAGCAGTTCAGTGCGACGTGTTGGTTCAAGCAGCGCGGGGGCAGTGCAAGTGCCATGGAGGTTTCGGTGGGAGCCGGACGGGAGAGACTTGTCGATATGTTGAGAGCCGTTGATTAACCTACACGTGGTGAAGCAGGCGTTTGCTTCACCAAGATTGGACTCGGTCTGCGGAGAAGGATCGAGAAGGGGTATTTTGGTCATTTCACCAAATACCGCCTTGGTAAACTCTTGGCTAAACCGCAGCGCAAGACGACGCAATGAAAAGCGGTTTAGGTCAAGAAGTGATGAAGATAACGCTTTGAAATGCGTGCGTGAGTTAAACCCGTTTGTGAGTGGGCTTAACGGCTGCCCAATGGGCAGTGTATTCTAGAAGCTAGGCCTCCCTATAAATAGGAGAGAGTGTTGTCCAACAGCCCCCAAGCCTTACATGCAAAACCCTAGTTTGTGTTGTTAGAACTAGGAGAGGAAAGGGAGGTCTTAGAGTTCAAGAGATGAAGTGAGTTGTGCTCTTTGTTTGAGTTTTGTCCTCCTGGATGGAGTGGCTGTAATCATCTCTCAATCATGAATCAATCCAATCAAGTTTCTCAAAAAATGAGTTTTGTTCATATTCTTACTCTTTATTTTGTGATTTTGGGGCTTTCCTTGATCCACTCCTTTTCTATTGGTTTCTAATCTGGATCTTACTTGCTGTGACATGTGGGAACACATCTAGGATCATCTTGTTCATCTATAACCCACGAGCAAGTTTTTGGATCGTGTTTTCGTTTTGACTCGGTTTTGAACCAACCTTCACTCAAACGGGAAAATATCGGAACTTTAGCGAAGATCTTCACGATCTTTGATTAGAATAGGTTCCTGACATCCTCAAGAATGTGTGTTCCAAGTTTCATCAAGTTTGGAGTTGTGGATTAAAAGTTAGACCCATTTATGATTTTGTTTTTGGGCTATTTTTATTGTTCATTGTGCTGGAGGTCGGACCGCCCCCTGTGAGAGGTCAGACCGCCCATGTTAAGCTGTTAGACCGCCCGTGTTGAAGAGGTTAAACCGCCCAACTCTTTGGGTATTGAGTTTTTATTGATTCCGGTTGTTTTGCTTCGAGGTTTAGATTGGATTCAAGACAAGTCTTCTGCTATACTTGAACTTAGATCTTCATAGCTCTCATAGTTATTGGAGTGAAAAATAGGTTGAATCCAATCATGGTGAAAAGGAGATCATGTTCCTATTCACCCCCCTCTAGGCACCATTTCGATCCTACAAGTGGTATCAGAGCCCGGTTAGCTTGTCTCATTGATCTTAACAGATCTAAGGAGCTATGGTGTCTGACAAGTATTCCACCAAACCATCTGTTTTTATGGAGTCGATTTTTCTTACTGGAAGTGTAATACCCCGGAATTTAATCGGGTAAATAGACAGCTAGTCGGGAGAAGAAATGCAATAAAACAAGAGAAAATACCTGAAAAGAAAGGGGGATTTCTGCTTTTATTCGACAACCTGGCCCTGGGCCGCGACCCAGGAGGGGCCCAAGTGTGGCCGGCCTTAAGGGGGGGTTCCCACCCCCAAAACCTTAATTCCCTCCCCCTCTCCCCATTCCTCCCACTTGAGCCGCCGCCTCTCCCCACCTCTCCCTACTGTGCGCCGTTGCTCGTCAGATTTGGGTACGTTGCGTTCTTTTTCTGACCTGATCACCTCTTAGAAAGTTGTAGGTCTCGTCTTTATCTTTCTTTTGGCACCGAGATTATATGATTTGGACGTACGGTTTAGGAGTTATGGAAGTTTTACCGCGACTGTCCAAGAGGGTTGACGTGAATTGGCAGATTGTCTTGTTTGGCCAATTTGAATTTTTTAGAAGCCGAATCAGAAATTCCTCCCAAAATGAATGTTGTAGATAATTCTGTAAGCTTTCCAAGTTGATAAAGAACATTTTTTTTAGAGTCTTGTATTGAAAGTTGGAATGACTATGTTTGTGAGTCTTGTAGTATGAGTAGGATATTCATATGCAATGTTGTTATGGATGTATATTGTTGTCAAATGGAGAATTCATACATATGCATCATGTAGTTTATTGAAGTCTTGGTTATGTGTTGATCAAGCCAGAGTTGGGCCCCCGTCATGTTGGTGACGGGCAATAGGTCCCCATGCTTGAAGAGCATGGGCAAGGGTCCTCATACTTGCAAAGTATGGGCAAAGGTCCCTGTGCTAGATGGCACAGGCATGGGTGTGCATCGACGGATGCGCACTTTGCATTACCGGTAAAATGCAAAAAAGACAAAGATAAAGACAAAGAGCATAAAGAGCATATGAGCAGGTTGCATGTCATGGGTATGTGGTTTATTCGATGAATAGATTTGTGATGTATAATTGATGGGTTTCTTTCTTATACCGTTGTTACCAATTATTATGCTTGCTGAGTCTTTGGACTCACCCCTTGTTGTTTGTTGTGTTTTAGGTACCTGTATGAGATCGGCATGCATGGGAGAAAGGAAGGGCTAGAGTAGTTGCACGCTCGCACTATATACACACATGAGAATAAAAGGAAAATTAACTCAGTAGATGGATGAATTACCTAAAATTCTGCTTACGATCATTACTTGATTGGATTAGACTGTAATAAAGGAGTTTAAAAATTGGATACTTATGATCTACTTTCAGATGTCTATTTGATAAAGATGAATAGCCTATGTGGGTTATGTTTGGATCATTTTTTGTTACTAGACTACCTCTTGTTATATTTGCTTGTGGGAACCTCCAGTATAGTAAATATACAAAGGAGGTTCTACCGGAATTTGGTAAAGAGTTTTAGTTAATTATGTTTAACTTGTTATTTTAGTAGCATTCCAAGCTCATGTTGGGCTGGGGTGTTACAGGAAGGCTCGGATGCATGCCTACATCGAGGCTCAAGGGCACTCAATTTGGCTTAAGGTCAAAAATCCTTATGTAGTGCTGGCCAATGAAGATGTGATTTCACCTGATGTAGAGGCAAATAGCAAGACTCAAAACTTTTGATTCAAGGGCTTAGTCGATCTGAGTTTGAGCGTGTCGCTCATTTGAGGTCTGCTCACGAGACTTGGAAGGCCCTCGCTAACTACCATGAGGGCTCTACCGCGATCAAGGAAGTGAGACAGAACCAACTTAAGAAAGAATACTCAAAGGTCGAACAAAGGCCCAGTGAATCCTTAGATGAGTTGTGGGGAAGATTTTCCAAAATCATTCATGATTTGCGTGCTGTTGATCTAGTGTTTACTGAGTCTGAAAATGCACGCCAGTTCTTGGGTGTTTTTGATGTGAGAGTTTGGGGGATGAAGATCACTTCCATCAATGACAATATTGTCATGAGTGAGCTTACCATGGATAAGCTATACTCGAGGTTGAAGACGCATGAGATTGACTGGATAAGCTATACTCGAGGTTGAAGACGCATGAGATTGACTTCATCTCATGTCTCCCCAAGACATAGTCGATGGCTCTAGTGGTTGACCCTTCTAAGAATAGCTCTTCTGATTCTTTGGATTTTGGTACTTCTAGATTTTCTTTGTCCGCATTGCATTCCTTGAGCGATGAGCAGCTGGAGAAGATACCTGAGGATGACTTAGCCCTACTAACCACAAAATTCTCTAGAGTTTACAACAAAGTGAGGAATAAGAGGAGAAGTGGTCCTGTTATGTGCTTTGAGTGTGGTGAGCCAAACTACATTCGGGCTAAGTGCCCCAAACTGAAGGGCAATGAGGAGAGGGACTTCCGGAGGTGTCCTCAAGCTCGGGATGCCAAAGCCAAGAAGCTCAACTATCGGAAGTTCGTCAACCGGGTCCTTGCCGCTCTTGAGAGTGTTGATATGAGCGATGTGGACTTGGGGACGAAGGGCGACAAGGATGATTCTCATGGCAAGAAAAAGGCCCAAAACATCACCGGCAAGTGCTTTATGGCCGAAGACAGCCACGATGTTGATTCCTCCAACGACGACGATCCCTTCAGCGATCCCGACGAGGTATGCCCCTCACTCAATGAGATGAAACATGCTTTGGTTGCTGCTGAACGAAACCTGACTAAGCAAGCTAAAATTATTAAGAGACAAGATATCATGATTGACAATTTGAACCTAGAAGTGGATAGGCTCAAATCCATTAATCCTGCCGATGATTGCGATTCTTGCTCTAGCTTGCATAATGAATTGTCCAATCTGAAATCTGCTCATTCCTCTATTGCAAATCAACTTAAAGATACTCTAGATGAACTAGAATCTCTTAAATCTAGTCCTAGTCATGTTTGCTTCGATGTTGTTGCTCTAGATGTGACTCCAGTAGATGCTATTCCTTTACCTTGTTCAAATTGTGCTTTGCTTGAATTAAAATTGGATAGTGCTACTAAAGAATTGCTAAAATTCAATGCTAGTCACACTTGCTCTTATTGTGAGGATAGTAAGATTAAAATGAAGGAAATGAATGAAATGATTCTTCATTCTAAGACTGTTTCATGTGAAAATTATCATAAACTCACAATCGAGAATGATTCTCTAAACAAGATGCTAGAGGAGAAATCTAAAATTGAACAATCCATGTCCTTGACTGCATCCAAGAAAGTAGTTGATTCTAATACTTGTGCTTTTTGTATTGAGGTTGGGCAAAATCTAGATGAGATACAAGAGGCATTTAAGGTCAAGTTCAAAGAGCAAGTGAGTAGGATTGAGAAAGCCTCTTGTGTGTCTTGTGAGGCTTTAAAGGTTGAGGTAGCTCTTCATAAAGAAAGACATGCTAGGGCAATCAAGTCGAATAGGTGTGTCACATGTAATGACCTAGCTAAAGAAAATGACTACCTCAAAAAGACTCTTGAGAGATTTTCTAGTGGGAAGAGTAACCTTAATATGATTCTCGATCAATCTAAGGTGAGTGTGAAGAAGAGTTGCCTAGGATTTAATTCCCTAGAGTATTCCAAGAACCATCCACCTAAGGTTGTGAGAGCTATTGAGAGTGGCAAGTTTGAGGTAGAACCCCCGGAGCCATCCAAGTTAGGTTTTAGATCTGCAGGTTTTGCTCAAAACTCTTCAAGCAAGATAGATGTTTCTAATTCAACAGATCAGACCTCTCAAAAGGTCAAGTATCATTGCATCTTCTGCAAGAAGGATGGCCACATAGTTGAGTTCTGCTTCCGTAGAGCTAAGAGTGAGAGGAAAGAGAGAATGCGTGCTTTGAGGTCCATTAGAGGAGTTCCTTCACCTGCGAGTGTCTCTAGAGCCAGACAGCATGTCTTTCCTACTAGACATAGGCCTAGGTTTGTAGATGACTTCTTTGACTCTCTTGGTGGCTCTAGGCAGCATTTTGGGTTAGGATATCGTGATGATAGACATCGGGTAGCATCTAGACAGGGGGTACCGACCTTTTGGTAGGTCGATTTGGAAAGGTCTAGGTGTTTCTCGTGTGCATTCATATGATTATCCCTCTAACCATGTTATTGCTGCTTCTACTGTTGTTTTGCCATGCTAGTGCTATTAATACCATGACTTAAGTGATGAAGATGACGCTTTGAAATGCGTGTGTGAGTTAAACCCGTTTGTGAGTGGGTTTAACGGGTGCCCAATGGTTAGTGTATTCTAGAAGCTAGGCCTCCCTATAAATAGGAGAGGTGTCATCCAATGACCCCAAGCCTTACATGCAAACCCCTAGTTTGTGTTGTTAGGACTAGGAGAGGAAAGGGAGGTCTTAGGGTTCTAGAGATGAAGTGAGTTGTGCTCTTTGTTTGAGTTTTGTCCTCTTGGATAGAGTAGCTGTAATCATCTCTCAATCATGAATCAATCCAAGCAAGTTTCTCAAAAACGAGTTTTGTTCATGTTCTTACTCTTTATTTTGTGATTTTGGAGCTTTCCTTGATCCACTCCTTTTCTATTGGTATATAATCTGGATCTTGCTTGCTGTAATATGTGGGAACACATCTAGGATCATCTTGATCATCTATAACCCACGAGCAAGTTTTTGGATCGTATTTTCGTTTTGACTCGGTTTTGAACCAACCTTCACTCAAACGGGAAAATGTCGGAACTTTGCGGAAGATCTTCACGATCTTTGATTGGAATAGGTTCCTAACATCCTAGAGAAGGTGTGTTCCAAGTTTTATCAAATTTGGAGTTGTGGATTAAAAGTTAGACCCATTTGTGATTTAATTTTTTGGGTTGTTTTTACTATTCATTGTACTGGAGGTCGGACCACCCCCTGTGAGCGGTCAGACCGCCCGTGTTGAAGAGGTCAGACCGCCCAACTCTTCGGGTATTGAGTTTTTATTGATTTTGATTGTTTTGCTTCGGGGTTTAGATTGGATTCAAGACAAGTCTTATGCTATGCTTGAACTTGGATCTTCATAGCTCTCATAGCTATTGGAGTGAAAAACGGTTGAATCCGATCAAAGCGAAAAAGAGATCGTGCTCATCCTACAGAATTAGGTGCTGCAAAACATCAACACAGATAGGAATGTAGTTTAGATGAAATATGATATTTTCCTTTTGAACATAATTTCCAAGATAACATGTCACAATGCTATGGCAATTGTTGGACGTTTTATTGTGCTTGTAGATCATGGATGAACACATGCTTGAACATCTACACAATACACTTTTCTTTGCTCTAACTCTACTTCGCTAACATGCTTTCCCCCTTCTTCTGTCATCTCAGAGGGTACCACCGGATCGAGGTTTCGGTTTGGTTGCGACTTCTTTGAGTGGATAAAAACAAGTTCTGCAGAATCACGAAACGTGAGTAGGGCCCTATGTGAAGATATTAGCAAGTACTATCAGTCCACAAGGTATGCCATGTCTGATTTATCAGCATGAATATGAATTTGTGGATATCATGAGGATATTCTCATGATCTTAGGATGATAATTCAATTGGCAATAGCGTTCATGGTTTAGCGAATCACGTGTTTTCGGAAAAGTTCTTATGCTGTCAGGTCTCTGGCGGTCAGACCGACCAGGTGGCGGTCCGACTGGCCATCTCTGGCGGTCCGACCGGCCAGGTTTTGGGCTGAGAGGCTGGCGGTCCGACCGGCAGAAAGGTTGGATGAGTTTAGAGCTAGGCTAAAAATAGAGTGTGTAGGCAAGAGAGGGGATTCTCCTACACTTGGTCTCATAATTTTTAGAGCTTCTAGTCAAAAGATTTATTCGTTTGAAATTTCCAGAGTGCTCTCGAATTTCTAGGGTGGAAATTTGGCTAAGTCCCAGGCTGGGCGGTCCGACCGGCCAGAGGATGATCGGGACTAAGCTTGGAAAGCTGAGGTTCAGAGCGATCGAGGATGCCGGGTGTAGTCATCGGACTCAAGTATGGCGCAGAATGGACAAGGATGACCGAACGAGCAGTTCGGTGCGACGTGTTGGTTCAAGCAGCGCGGGGGCAGTGCAAGTGCCATGGAGGTTTCGGTGGGAGCCGGACGGGAGAGACTTGCCGAAATGTTGAGAGCCGTTGATTAACCTACACGTGGTGAAGCAGGCGTTTGCTTCACCAAGATTGGACTCGGTCCACGGAGAAGGATCGAGAAGGGGTATTTTGGTCACTTCACCAAATACCGCCTTGGTAAACTCTTGGCTAAACCGCGGCGCAAGACGATGCAATGAAAAGCGGTTTAGGTCAAGAAGTGATGAAGATAACGCTTTGAAATGCGTGCGTGAGTTAAACCCGTTTGTGAGTGGGCTTAACGGCTGCCCAATGGGCAGTGTATTCTAGAAGCTAGGCCTCCCTATAAATAGGAGAGAGTGTTGTCCAACAGCCCCAAGCCTTACATGCAAAACCCTAGTTTGTGTTGTTAGAACTAGGAGAGGAAAGGGAGGTCTTAGAGTTCTAGAGATGAAGTGAGTTGTGCTCTTTGTTTGAGTTTTGTCCTCCTGGATGGAGTGGCTGTAATCATCTCTCAATCATGAATCAATCCAAGCAAGTTTCTCAAAAATGAGTTTTGTTCATATTCTTACTCTTTATTTTGTGATTTTGGGGCTTTCCTTGATCCACTCCTTTTCTATTGGTTTCTAATCTGGATCTTGCTTGCTGTGACATGTGGGAACACATCTAGGATCATCTTGTTCATCTATAACCCACGAGCAAGTTTTTGGATCGTGTTTTCGTTTTGACTCGGTTTTGAACCAACCTTCACTCAAACGGGAAAATGTTGGAACTTTAGCGAAGATCTTCACGATCTTTGATTGGAATAGGTTCCTGACATCCTAAAGAATGTGTGTTCCAAGTTTCATCAAGTTTGGAGTTGTGGATTAAAAGTTAGACCCATTTATGATTTTGTTTTTGGGCTATTTTTATTGTTCATTGTGCTAGAGGTCGGACCGCCCCCTGTGAGAGGTCAGACCGCCCATGTTAAGCGGTCAGACCGCCCGTGTTGAAGAGGTTAAACCGCCCAACTCTTCGGGTATTGAGTTTTTATTGATTCCGATTGTTTTGCTTCGAGGTTTAGATTGGATTCAAGACAAGTCTTCTGCTATGCTTGAACTTAGATCTTCATAGCTCTCATAGTTATTGGAGTGAAAAATAGGTTGAATCCAATCATGGTGAAAAGGAGATCATGTTCCTATTCACCCCCCTCTAGGCACCATTTCGATCCTACAAGTGGTATCAGAGCCCGGTTAGCTTGTCTCATTGATCTTAACATATCTAAGGAGCTATGGTGTCTGACAAGTATTCCACCAAACCATCTGTTTTTATGGAGTCGATTTTTCTTACTGGAAGTGTAATACCCCGGAATTTAATCGGGTAAATAGACAGCTAGTCGGGAGAAGAAATGCAATAAAACAAGAGAAAATACCTGAAAAGAAAGGGGGATTTCTGCTTTTATTCGACAACCTGGCCCTGGGCCGCGACCCAGGAGGGGCCCAAGTGTGGCCGGCCTTAAGGGGGGGTTCCCACCCCCAAAACCTTAATTCCCTACCCCTCTCCCCATTCCTCCCACTTGAGCCGCCGCCTCTCCCCACCTCTCCCTGTTGTGCGCCATTGCTCGTCGGATTTGGGTATGTTGCATTTTTTTTTCTGACCTGATCACCTCTTAGAAAGTTGTAGGTCTCGTCTTTATCTTTCTTTTGGCACCGAGATCATATGATTTGGACGTACGGTTTAGGAGTTATAGTAGTTTTACCGCGACTGTCAAAGAGGGTTGACGTGAATTGGCAGATTGTCTTGTCTGGCCAATTTGAATTTTTTAGAAGCCGAATCAGAAATTCCTCCCAAAATAAATGTTGTAGATAATTCTGTAAGCTTTCCAAGTTGATAAAGAATATATTTTTTAGAATCTTGTATTGAAAGTTGGAAGGACTATGTTTGTGAGTCTTGTAGTATGAGTAGGATATTCATATGCAATGTTGTTATGGATGTATATTGTTGTCAAATGGAGAATTCATACATATGCATCATGTAGTTTATTGAAGTCTTGGTTATGTGTTGATCAAGCCAGAGTTGGGCCCCCGTCATGTTGGTGATGGGCAATAGGTCCCCATGCTTGAAGAGCATGGGCAAGGGTCCTCATACTTGCAAAGTATGGGCAAAGGTCCCTGTGCCAGATGGCACAGGCATGGGTGTGCATCGACGGATGCGCACTTTGCATTACCGGTAAAATGCAAAAAGACAAAGATAAAGACAAAGAGCATAAAGAGCATATGAGCAGGTTGCATGTCATGGGTATGTGGTTTATTCGGTGAATAGATTTGTGATGTATAATTGATGGGTTTCTTTCTTATACTGTTGTTACTAATTATTATGCTTGCTGAGTCTTTGGACTCACCCCTTGTTGTTTGTTGTGTTTTAGGTACCTGTATGAGATCGGCATGCATGGGAGAAAGGAAGGGCTAGAGTAGTTGCACGCTCGCACTATATACACACATGAGAATAAAAGGAAAATTAACTCAGTAGATGGATGAATTGCCTAAAATTCTGCTTACGATCATTACTTGATTGGATTAGACTGTAATAAAGGAGTTTAAAAATTGGATACTTATGATCTACTTTCATATGTCTATTTGATAAAGATGAATAGCCTATGTGGGTTATGTTTGGATCATTTTTTTTACTAGACTACCTCTTGTTATATTTGCTTGTGGGAACCTCCAAAGATAGTAAATATACAAAGGAGGTTCTACTGAATTTGGTAAAGAGTTTTAGTTAATTATGTTTAACTTGTTATTTTAGTAGCATTCCAAGCTCATGTTGGGTTGGGGTGTTACAGGAAGGCTCGGATGCATGCCTACATCGAGGCTCAAGGGCACTCAATTTGGCTTAAGGTCAAAAATCCTTATGTAGTGCCGCCAATGAAGATGTGATTTCACCGATGTAGAGGCAAATAGCAAGACTCAAAACTTTTGATTCAAGGGCTTAGTCGATCCGAGTTTGAGCGTGTCGCTCATTTGAGGTCCGCTCACGAGACTTGAAGGCCCTCGCTAACTACCATGAGGGCTCTACCGCGATCAAGGAAGTGAGACAGAACCAACTTAAGAAAGAATACTCAAAGATCGAACAAAGGCCCGGTGAATCCTTAGATGAGTTGTGGGGAAGATTTTCCAAAATCATTCATGATTTGCGTGCTGTGGATCTAGTGTTTACTGAGTCTGAAAATGCACGCCAGTTCTTGGGTGCTTTTGATGTGAGATTTTGGGGGATGAAGATCACTTCCATCAATGACAATACTGTCATGAGTGAGCTTACCATGGATAAGCTATACTCGAGGTTGAAGACGCATGAGATTGACTTCATCTCATGTCTCCCTAAGACATAGTCGATGGCTCTAGTGGTTGACCCTTCTAAGAATAGCTCTTCTGATTCTTTGGATTTTGGTACTTCTAGATTTTCTTTGTCCGCATTGCATTCCTTGAGCGATGAGCAGCTGGAGAAGATACCTGAGGATGACTTAGCCCTACTAACCACAAAATTCTCTAGAGTCTACAACAAAGTGAGGAACAAGAGGAGAAGTGGTCCTGTTATGTGCTTTGAGTGTGGTGAGCCAAACCACATTCGGGCTAAGTGCCCCAAACTGAAGGGCAATGAGGAGAAGGACTTCCGGAGGTGTCCTCAAGCTCGGGATGCCAAAGCCAAGAAGCTCAACTACCGGAAGTTCGTCAACCGGGTCCTTGCTGCTCTTGAGAGTATTGATATGAGCGATGTGGACTTGGGGACGAAGGGCGACAAGGATGATTCTCATGGCAAGAAAAAGGCCCAAAACTTCACCGGCAAGTGCTTTATGGCCGAGGACAGCCACGATGTTGATTCCTCCAACGACGACGATCCCTTCAGCGATCCCGACGAGGTATGCCCCTCACTCAATGAGATGAAATATGCTTTGGTTGCTGCTGAACGAAACCTGACTAAGCAAGCTAAAATGATTAAGAGACAAGATATCATGATTGATAATTTGAACCTAGAAGTGGATAGGCTCAAATCCATTAATCCCGCCGATGATTGCGATTCTTGCTCTAGCTTGCATAATGAATTGTCCAATCAAAATCTGCTCATTCCTCTATTGCAAATCAACTTAAAGATACTCTAGATGAACTAGAATCTCTTAAATCTAGTCCTAGTCATGTTTGCTTCGATGTTGTTGCTCTAGATGTGACTCCAGTAGATGCTATTCCTTTACCTTGTTCAAATTATGCTTTGCTTGAATTAAAATTGGATAGTGCTACTAAGGAATTGCTAAAATTCAATGCTAGTCACACTTGCTCTTATTGTGAGGATAGTAAGATTAAAATGAAGGAAATGAATGAAATGATCCTTCATTCTAAGACTGCTTCATGTGAAAATTGTCATAAACTCACAATCGAGAATGATTCTCTAAACAAGATGCTAGAGGAGAAATCTAAAATTGAACAATCCATGTCCTTGACTGCATCCAAGAAAGTAGTTGATTCTAATACTTGTGCTTTTTGTATTGAGGTTGGGCAAAATCTAGATGAGATACAAGAGGCATTTAGGGTCAAGTTCAAAGAGCAAGTGAGTAGGACTGAGAAAGCCTCTTGTGTGTCTTGTGAGGCTTTAAAGGTTGAGGTAGCTCTTCATAAAGAAAGACATGCTAGGGCAATCAAGTCGAATAGGTGTGTCACATGTAATGACCTAACTAAAGAAAATGACTACCTCAAAAAGACTCTTGAGAGATTTTCTAGTGGGAAGAAGAACCTTAATATGATTCTCGATTAATCTAAGGTGAGTGTGAAGAAGAGTTGCATAGGATTTAATTCCCTAGAGTATTCCAAGAACCATCCACCCAAGGTTGTGAGAGCTATTGAGAGTGGCAAGTTTGAGGTAGAACCCCCGGAGCCATCCAAGTTAGGTTTTAGATCTGCAGGTTTTGCTCAAAACTCTTCAAGCAAGATAGATGTTTCTAATTCAACAGATCAGACCTCTCAAAAGGTCAAGTATCATTGCATCTTCTGCAAGAAGGATGACCACATAGTTGAGTTCTGCTTCCGTAGAGCTAAGAGTGAGAGGAAAGAGAGAATGCGTGCTTTGAGGTCCATTAGAGGAGGTCCTTCACCTGCGAGTGTCTCTAGATCCAGACAGTCTGTCTTTCCTACTAGACATAGGCCTAGGTTTGTAGATGACTTCTTTGACTCTCTTGGTGGCTCTAGGCAGCATTTTGGGTTAGGATATCGTGATGATAGACATCGGGTAGCATCTAGACAGGGGGTACCGACCTTTTGGTAGGTCGATTTGGAAAGGTCTAGGTGTTTCTTGTGTGCATTCATATGATTATCCCTCTAACCATGTTATTGCTGCTTCTACTGTTGTTTTGCCATGCTAGTGCTATTAATACCATGACTTAAGTGATGAAGATGACGCTTTGAAATGCGTGTGTGAGTTAAACCCGTTTGTGAGTGGGTTTAACGGGTGCCCAATGGTTAGTGTATTCTAGAAGCTAGGCCTCCCTATAAATAGGAGAGGGTGCTGTCCAACAGCCCCCAAGCCTTACATGCAAACCCCTAGTTTGTGTTGTTAGGACTAGGAGAGGAAAGGGAGGTCTTAGGGTTCTAGAGATGAAGTGAGTTGTGCTCTTTGTTTGAGTTTTGTCCTCTTGGATAGAGTAGCTGTAATCATCTCTCAATCATGAATCAATCCAAGCAAGTTTCTCAAAAACGAGTTTTGTTCATGTTCTTACTCTTTATTTTGTGATTTTGGAGCTTTCCTTGATCCACTCCTTTTCTATTGGTATATAATCTGGATCTTGCTTGCTGTAATATGTGGGAACACATCTAGGATCATCTTGATCATCTATAACCCACGAGCAAATTTTTGGATCGTATTTTCGTTTTGACTCGGTTTTGAACCAACCTTCACTCAAACGGGAAAAGGTCAGAACTTTGGGGAAGATCTTCACGATCTTTGATTGAATAGGTTCCTAACATCCTAGAGAAGGTGTGTTCCAAGTTTCATCAAATTTGGAGTTGTGGATTAAAAGTTAGACCCATTTGTGATTTAATTTTTTGGGCTGTTTTTACTGTTCATTGTACTGGAGGTCGGACCACCCCCTGTGAGCGGTCAGACCGCCCATGTTAAGCGGTCAGACCGCCCGTGTTGAAGAGGTCAGACCGCCCAACTCTTCGGGTATTGAGTTTTTATTGATTTTGATTGTTTTGTTTCGGGGTTTAGATTGGATTCAAGACAAGTCTTCTGCTATGCTTGAACTTGGATCTTCATAGCTCTCATAGCTATTGGAGTGAAAAATGATTTGAATCCGATCAAAGCGAAAAAGAGATCGTGCTCATCCTACAGAATTAGGTGCTGCAAAGCATCAACACAGATAGGAATGTAGTTTAGATGAAATATGATATTTTCCTTTTGAACATAATTTCCAAGATAACATTTTGTCACAATGCTATGGCAATTGTTGGACGTTTTATTGTGCTTGTAGATCATGGATGAACACATGCTTGAACATCTACACAATACACTTTTCTTTGCTCTAACTCTACTTCGCTAACATGCTTCCCCCCCCCTTCTTCCTGTCATCTACAGTGGTACCACCCAGATCGATGGTGAGCTATAACGGCGCGTGTTGAGGCGTCATCTTTAGACGAAGGTCTGGAAAACGTCAAAGAACAAGCTCAAATAGTCTCTGATACCATTTCAATCCGACATTAACCTGTGATATCTGATTGTCTGTGTTATGACACTCACATTGCTGTGTTTAAAAGGGTCATGATGTTTGTCGGTCTGGACTGAACTGTTGAGAACATTCGAACAGCAAGCAAATGTTGCATACTGAATTACAGTTGAAAACAGCCCTGTGAACTTACCTGGAAGAGACTATCTAAATTATGTATGCTTTTAATGTCTTGCCGAAAGAGGATGTATGCTTTTAATCCTCTTACGTGATGACATGTTTTTGGTGGTGACACTGAAGCGTCCGGTTTTCCCCCCTCTAGAATGCTGCTCTTTTTTGACGCTTTGTTCATTGCTGTTTCGTGTGGAAGTGTCTTGTTGAAATGATGTGGTTCCGAAATTGCCATTGTTGAAACTGGGTTTGAGATTAGAGAAGGGTTTGACATGTCCGCATCTTGTACGCTTATGTGTATTTTTCGTTATGTAAATTCTTTTTTTTCCCAACATTGGTTCCTCTATATATTACTAGATAAGGTTGCGCGCTACGTTGTGTCGAGTGAATTTTGACAGAGTGCTCGGAAGGTAAAATACATTTAACAATGTGAAAGCATGTTGATATATCTGGATCAACTTTACATCGGAGATGAATAGATATAGTACTGAAACAAATAAGGAATGTCTGAGTTATAGTAGTAGACTTCACATATCATTGAGGGTACAATCCGTAGAGGATTAATATTTGATTTGTTCATATCGAATGCTTTGATTGATGTACATGCAAAGTGTATTATGTGACGGAGAAACGCCCTTGCTTGAGCGACAAGAACTCCTTCTTCTTCAGCTTCATCAAGCCGGCAGGAATATAACTCCGACGGAAGGCAGTGCGGAACTCCTCCCAAGTGGCGGTGTGGCCGTCAGGCTGCATGGCGAGAAAGCTCTCCTACTAAAACAAAGCTGCACCCTCCAGCTGGTGCGATGCAAAAAGTGTCTTCTCATGCTCCTGGCACTGGGCGATGCTGAGCTTCCGCTCAACCAGACGAACCCAATCGTCTGCATCTAGCGGGTCCTCAGACCTGGAGAAAGTGGGGGGCTGGGTGCGAAGAAACTCCGCGAGTCCCCCACGAGACTGATGTCCACTCCCTTGCCCGGATCCTGAAGCACCGGTAAGGGCGGAGGTGTTGCGCGCGATGACATCCAGAAGAACCCTCCTGTCTTCCGCACGGTTGCGCTCAATCTGCAGAAGGACCTCGGCCATGGTCGGAGGAGGAGGAAGCTCCTCGTCCGGACCAGATGACTGGCCTTGGCCGCTACGAGTGCGTCCGGCCATCCTGTTACAAGGAACTTTGGTTAACAACTAGACCCGAAAAACAAAGTCGAAAGAAAGCAAAAAGCTAACGACTAGGAGAATGGAATATCACCCTAATCGAAAGCCAAAAACAGCAAGTAGATAAACTTTAAAGACTTATAAAAAGACTCCAAAAACATCAAGGAATCACCCAAAACCAGAGCTCAATTCCCAATGCAACTGACCCGTATTGAATGAACGAGTAATTGATTGAGAAGAGAAAAATCAGAATATAATGTAAGATCTAATACAACTAAAGAGCAAGGTTAAATCAGCGAAATTAGTGTTAGATACATAGCTAACTAGTATCACATCTTACCCTTCTATCCCCACAAGTTTTAGTTGATTAACCTCTCATTTTCTACCATGTTTAGAACCTTTGAGCTTGCTGTCCGAAAATTGAAAGATCGCTGTCTAAGTTTTGCATCCAAGCTCCTAGTCGAAATTATCCATTCCAGAAACTTCAAAACCTTGTAGAGGGCAGCCAACACTTCAATTTGCCAAACTCATTAGTTTCCAAAACCCAATTAAACGATAACAACTATCTTTGAAGAAAAGAGAGGTAAACAATTTTTAAAACTCAAATTAGAGTAAGATGAGAGGAGAAAGCTAAGATAGATAAGGAGTAAAATTCGAGAATTACTTAAGCTTTCATAAATCATTTGATACTTTGAAAATAAGATTTTCTAAAATATCCTAAAAACGACCAAGCTTGGGTTACTACGGTCAGTATGGCTATGATACCAAACTTTGTGAGGACCCCGGATTATTAGGCTTGTAATGCTTAGTCACCAATTGACCCTAACATCACAAACAAAATAACCCGTGTCTTCGAGACATGTATACTTCCCAGAAATGCAGTATACACACCCTTTACAAAATTCGTGCATCAATTCCATTCATTCACATAGAACCGAAGCACAGCAACAAACCAGAAGTTAATATAAATAAAGGATAGTTATTACAAAAGAGAGGCCGACCGACCAAATTCATACAAATAATTAAACAGACAGCGGAAGCGAAATGCCATAAGATGGCGATAAACAAAAGAGCCAATCAGTGTGCCTTTACCCCACAAGGCAACCGACCAGACTGCCAAGCTAGTCGTCAAACCCGCAGCACATCTCACAAAAGTGAGGCCCTTAGGGCTCACCTTCCTCCTCTGCAACAAATAGTTAAGCAAAGCAAATGAGTACAAAAATTGTACTCCGCAAGACTTACGTGTAGAATAACGGACCTATACATATGCTACATGCAAGCTTATTTAAGTGGAGGCTGTACGTTTCATTTTCAGCACAAAACAATCTTTATTTGCAATAATGTAATACATTTGAAAGCAAGTTTACAATCTGTTTTTATTGTTCAAATAACAGTAAATGACAACATAATAACAGTAGATAGATGACAACAACATCCTGGAAGTGACTAACCACTAGTCACCACAACAACAGCATGAATTACCCATTCATGCCAACCATGTCAATTTTTAATTAAAAGGTTGTAGTCTAATTCTCACGAGGCGTATCCGAGCGTGTCCATAACCTAGAACAAGGCTATTCGAATAGTTTTATCCCTGCAGGGGTGTACCAATGTACCCACACGTCAGACCGCCTTTTTGCCACATGATTAGCATACTACCTTTGGTATACCGACACAGCTAAGTCCTTCGAGACATTTCCAATATTATGCATTAACTACGAGCCGCCCGTATGGATAGAAACCCATACGTTGTGTCGGAGTCATCGTAAAGCCTCGGTCAACTACTCATCGCGGGTAAAGCCTTGGACAACTACGATGTCCCTCGAGGTGGAGAGCCTACCCGGAATCTCCACCACCGCACACCCAACACAGGAACACACATCCTTTTTCACGCAACACACACAACCCCCTCCTGCGACTTAGAGCTAACACACGCCAAAGTACTAAGTCAAGAGAGGTCACATATCCCTCTCGTGTGGTTAGCACGCAAATTGCTCAGTACGGTGGCGCAAGTAATTCGGTCCTTGTTGACTTAAGCATACCACCACAACCCAAACAACCACACCATCCAACCAATATGCCCAAGTCTAAATCATTTTTTTATTTTCAGATTTTGACTTTACAAAATAACAAAGCACAAGTGCTGGACATAAAGGAGTAATAATTAGATGTGTGATCAAGATCATCGACTAAATCGATGATCGCCCATTACTACCGAAACTAAGCATTTCTAAGCCATTTCAGATCGCAATCTACTAAGTGACAAGAGCTCATCCATCGAACTCAAATCACAGCAAATAACCTAGGCTCATGGTAGTAGAGGATAATCAATTCCTACAGATTATGCAACTATAGGATCCACTAATCATAATTTAACAACAAAATAGCAATGCATACATACAAGTTAAAATAAATATATTAGACTTGAAAAATACTGGGATTAACATGATCAAACTGCTTGACTGATTGCTGCTGTTCAAGATGTTGTGGAAGATCACTTAGGTTATAAATGTGCTCTTCGGAACCTAATGAGAAAGCGCAAAAGAACCAATAAGAACGAAGAAAACACAAAAACTCAACAACAAACTTTCTCCGAATGCTTTGAAAATTTTGCATGATTTATAAGGAATTTAGCAACAAGAACCAATTGATTTGGATTCTTAATGCAAAAGATATGAGCAAAACAAATCAGCTCAGCCTTATAAATCACAAATACTACTATTCATTGCAACTAAAATCTTCGCAAAAATTTCTAGAGCTATAATGAGGTTAGAAACATTTTTAGATTAAAGTTTAGTTAAAAATATAACTAACAAAATTTGAATCAACCGAAAAGGAATTAAAATGAAATAGTTATGCATTTTACAAGTTAATTTCATTTTTCAGTAAACAAATAATCCTTTCGGGAAAATCTGGGATTAAAACGACGTGGACGAACTTGGACTGTTGATCTTGGATCCAACGGTCCAAGTCCACGGGACAGCACGCGCTCCAGCGGCTCACAACCCCACCTAAATCCAACGGTCCACGTGGATGGAGACGTTCGGATGGTCCGAAATCCGAACGTTCACTCGAATCTGAGCCGTTGATCTAAAATCCTACGGTACACATGGATCGCCGCGTTCGGATGGTCCGAACGTTCACGCGATTGTGGGCCGTTGATCTAAGGATCGACGGTCCACAACGAACCACGTTCAAAATGCTCGCGCCCAGTTCAACCGACAAAACTCGACGGCGAAAGGAGGCTCACCGCCGGCGACTCTGGTCACGGCGGCGCGAGCAAAGGCCCAAAATGGGTCCGCAATAACTTTGCGCACACAATGGGACCAAAAATTGCGGCTGCGGCGGTCTAGAACGCTGGCAAGCCGGAGTTTACAGAGGTGACAAAAATGGCCGAAAAACAAAAAATGCAAAGAAGCTCTACTGCGGTCCAAGTAAGCGTGTGCCAAGTATTAAGGACTAATTTGGAGCTACCTGAGCACGGGAGAGGCATAGAGAAGGTTGGAGCTGCTCCGGTGCTGAGGAAGAAGAAAGGGGGTGAACTTCGGCCGTAACAGAGAAAATTCAAATTCAACCAAGCCCTGATAAAGATAGGTAAAATTAAGTGAGGGTTAAGCTTGAGAGAATAAAGAGGGAGCAAGAAATGGAGAGTGAGAGCCACTGATGTACCACCTTCACCGTAAGCTCGAAGCTCGATAATGGCGGCAGAGGTGCTTTCGGATGAATGCAGCTCAAACAACCGCTGAGGTGCTAGCTAGAGTTGCGGAAATACTAAAGGAAGCCAAAGGCGAAGCAATGGAGCTTAAATAGAGGAAATGGCAGAGAGCAACGGCAATAAACCCTCTCGGGTCAAACCTGCCATGAGAGCACTTGAGAGCGACGGGAGCAGTTGAGCAATGGACTTTTGAGGGCGGTGCACGGCGGGCAATTAATGCGAGCAGAGAGAGCCGTTTAAAGGTGGTCATCGAGGTGACCCGACGCTGCTCCAGTTCTGCGCACGCCATGGCTTTGACACAACCGCACGCTTGCTCAGACGCGAGGAAGGAGACGACGCGGCAACCGTTGGATCTAAATCAAACGGTCCAAATGAACGGAACGATTTTAACGGTCCGATCGTTCACTTCAATACAGGCCGTTATCTCCAAATCGGACGGTTTAAATGAACGGACGATCGGCCGGTCCGAACGTTCACTTCAATCCAGGCCATTGATCTAAGATCCAACGACTCTCGTTAATCGAAACGTTCGGATGGTCAGAACGTTCACACACACATGAGTCGTCGATCTCGGATCCAACGATCCACGATGCTCGCGCCCGAGCGACTGCGCCGGGTGCAGTTAGTTGACTGGGCCGAGTCAAGTGGCTCGAGCTCGAGTCTGACTCGCACCCAAGGAATAGTGGAAACCAACTAGGGTTCAAATTAAACAGCTGATTTTTTGAGGATTTGCTTGAGGTAGCAAACAAGCTCCAAAAATCATGAAAATTTAACTGGATATTGCTAAGTTCAGGATAAACCTTACATAAAATTTCCAGAGATTTTTATGCACTGCATTTTTCTCAAGAAATTGCAGAAGGTTTGTGTTAGGGTTTGACCAAGCTTTGACTTGGTTTGACTTGCCTCAAAAATCATCAAATAATTTCTAAAAATCATGAAATAATTCAGAGGTGTTACCAAGCCTCCCTAGAACTCATGAAAAATATTTATATGGATTTGGCACAAGATCTTTGCCAAGGAGGTTTTTGATTGGAGTCAATTGAGGATTCTGATTTTTGATTTCCATAATTCCTTTACAGGAATTACAGAAATGCTCAAGGACTTCGAGATGCAAGAAATTTTTAATTTCTTCTCATTTTTATACATTTGAAACACAAATCCACATTTGGGATGTTACATGATGTTTCTTTTATGGGTGCTCTATCTGCATGTGCTAATTTATCTGTATTTAAACAAGGCAAAGAAATTCATAGTGTTTTAGTGAGGAGATTGTTAAGTAGTCATCCGTTGCTGGCTAATTCACTGCTAAACTTGTACACTAAAGGTGGAATGCTTGATACCGCATCAAAGATCTTCAATAGGATTACAGAGAAGGAAGTCACTTCATGGAATATTATATTAATTTCTTTCATTATGCAATGTTCAAAATTAATACATGCACGAATAAGCAAAATCTTTTTTATTTCATATTTACAACTTGAACGTATCTTCATATTTACAAATCCTATACAAAAATAAATTTAAATTCATCATTAAAAACATCCTTCAAACCCTCAAGGGCAATTCAGACTGTTTATCCTTCACACACAACTCAATAAGCCAACATCCTATAAAAAAAATCAGATTACCAAACACCAAAGCTTGGCTTAAAAACTAAAGGGCTTATAAGCTGATTAAGTCAAAAAGGTGGCTTTAAGCTGTAAACCAAAAAACCTAAACAAACAGAACCTTTGTCTTGAACCATAACGATCTTTCGTTGTCTTTGCAAGCCCTTTCTATGTCATTATCCAAAATCTAAGACTAAACCTTTAAAACATCTAAACACACATGTTAGCCTCATACATATTGTTATTATTAATTACTAAAATCAATTTTAGAGACCTAGATTCTTTCAACATGCTAATGTCAAATTGCATAGTTGCAATGTTTGTCTAATGCCATCACATAAAAATCACTACCGACTATTTGTCATTCCTTTCTGATTTCAGTGACATCATGATTCCAAAAAAGCTTTTTTAAAAACATTTCACCTATAATCATTCATGTCCAATCCTATGAGCATGAATAAATCAGAACTAACAGAAACAAAACCACAATTATACCAGCATTTATTTCGCTCTTATAAATTTAAACACAGTCCATGCAATAAGACACAAGAGGCGTACGGACGGTGACCGTGCGAACATGGCTACATGTCGGCACACGGCATGTCCAGGCTATGAGCTTACAGACGAGGTGCCAGTTGTGCAAATGCAGCGCGAGGCGAGCCATTTGCGCTGTAAGCTAATACAGCGCAGAACAATGTCATTTATGCCAAAAACTCTCCGAAATTTCGACAGGACAGCTTGGGACAGCTAACTATTCCAGCGCTACCCTTTTTTCCCAGGGGAGCAGAACAAGCAGCATGGCCTTATTCGCAGGAGTACACGATTAGGTGGAGTACATCCATTGTCGATTACATCCTTTACAAACGAGGGGGTGTTACACCAGGCAATTGCAGTTTCGCCCGCTGGGACTCGGATACAAGGCGGATCACATCACTTTCTCATGCTGACTTCCAGCAACTGCACGATCCAAAGAAAGCATATGTTACATTTAATTTGTTGCATCATAGTTCAAGAGTTGAAACTGCCTGACAAAAGGGGAGTAATGCATACCCAAACATGAAGTATGATTCCCATGACGACTACATACACATCTGGGTATCTCTTACCGGTCCACCACATCAGGTAACATGACTTTGTTTTGGTAAACTAGCAGCATTTCATCTCTCCAGATCTGAAAATAATGTGGCATTTTTTATAGTCAGAATCTTATTTAAGGTTTACGAAAAGACTAGTAACAAGCCATCTAAATTTGTGTTATTAATACAATAGAGGGAAAATAAATAATGTTCATACCAAGTCCCAAAATCCAATCCTGATGATGTATTGTACATTCTTCCTGTGAATATCGTTCCCTGAAGAGCCTCTTTTGTAGTACTTGCCAATCCAGTGATACTGCAAGAGACCAAACCATGATTTGCTGTGTGCTATTAAACATAGAAGGCAAGGATTTGCTCAAGCATCATTTGTGGAAACACTACATGTGACTAAAATGGATGTAACAGGCTCAGAACCACCACCAATAAAGCTTCCAAAGAAGTAACAAAAGAAGGTTTACTCACCTCACGGTCATGTGAAAACCCCGATTGACAGACAGAGCTTGTCGCAATCTCACATAAATCACAAGAACTGAGCTTCCACACCTGAAACAATACCACAATGATAGTGAACTCCTCATGCTTTTAATGTATAAATGCAGTGGTTTTGTAGCATATTATATTATTATGAATCCATGCATACTTGCACAGGTGCATACTGAACTACATACATGTATGCACATGCACATACACACCCGCATATGTGCATGTGCGTTTGCATGAGATGAAGAGGAAAGCAAAGAGAGGGAGTACTGAAGTGGCAATGCTGTATTCTTCCACAAATGGTTCTTTTGTCAGGTGAATTTGCAAGGGATCATCCGTTGACAGCGAGACATTCAGGCCTCGTTGGAAAAACATCAGAAAAGGATTCTGATGATAATCAAGAAACAGGGACTTGTTACTCAGTGGGGACATCTCCAGACCAATCTGATAAAATTGAAACGCAAATAGGTTAAAGAAAGAAAAACATCATTTAAAAATAAATAAATAAAGTAACTTCACAATGTTAGACAAATCTATCACACTTTTTATTGTTATATTAACATCGCAGATTTTTTTTTTAATCCAACAACCGAAATAGCTCAAAATTAAGCTGGATTATGGAAATAGGCAGTATTACATGACCAAGATAGTACAGATATTGAAGCACAGGAGACTTCCTTAAATTGATTCCATCTGATATATTGTGACAAAGAAGAAATGTCGCGGCCAGGTGGTCTATGTCTCCAGTCTGCGAACATACCATTTAGAGAAAACACAATACCAGAATGTCAAAGTGGAACACTGTAAGAGATTTTACCTCGCCAGCATGTGCACGGAATTTAAGAGTGGTCATCCCCTTCGACTCACGCAGCTGAAAATTGGACAGGAGTATTACTTTTCAGTAACAGAGAAAAATTAGAGGTAGAAGGACAATATGCCTACCTTGTTCAGTGTGTATAAGTTAGCACAGCAGTAGTATGCATAGTATGAAAATGCAGGGTTGAAGACATTGGTCCATTGTTCAGGTGTAGGCATGTGCTTTGTTGGACGCCTTTCAGAGTGCTTTGTTGGACGCCTTTTAGGTTTACTCTCATCAACCAAATCCAACCCTACAACCTGCAAGGCCCAAAAAGAGAGAAAATTTTCATATCAACATATTCATCTAGTTTGAATAAACTAATGGTGAAAATCAACTAGATCAATCTCAACACCCACATGAAACTCAGTTGTTCAATTTATCAGGTGTATTCTAAAGAGTCAGAAGTTTATAGTTCACACATGAAGTGGAAACTAGATTAACTGCTCTAAAAGGAAGGATGGTGAGGTGTTGCGTCCTAATCTAATGCATGGTCTACAACAAAGAACAGCTTCTCAACCTTTGATCTGTGAAATTTTTTGCAGAAATTATAATCAAATCAGTTTAGGTGTTTTCCAGGAGAGATGTTCCAAATTAAGTATATGCTTCAGATAAACAGGGCCTGTCTAGGCATGCCATACGTATTTTGAAAAAGATACCAGGGAACGCTGCTTAAATGACCCATCCATCTCTCTGACCTTTCATCACGTTTGTCAATGGAAACATCATCATGTTATTTCATAGACTTGGTCTACATTAATGACTGTAGCACTCTTGAATTTACATAAAAACATAAATAAACAGAAGAATGTGAATATTCACTGTAGATGCGTGAGTTGTGGAGACAATACACATGGCAGAAAATATAATAGTTATCCGAATCACAAAATAATGAGAACACAATTTCTGAACCTGCTTTAGGAAGACATGAAGTTGCGGATGCGAAGCTGGATCAATAGTGACCTCAAACAGAGGAAGGAAAATGTTGTCAAGAAGATTTTGAAATGATGTGACAATACCCATTTCCTTGTACACATTATACAAGCGTGGAATCTGCAAAACAATGCAAAAAAAAATTTATCTGCATGGGACACTGCATATCAAAACATAATGAATCACGTACCAACTTTGCATCAAATATCAACAACCATTTTCAAAGATTTCGTTCATGTAGAAAGAATAATTTATTCATTAAGATCGCTAGTAGATCATAAACTGATTGACAACACAATTAGTCATCCAGGTAATTTATTTCCTGTAAATATTAGTTATGAAAGAAAAATGCAAAATATACTATGAAACTTCCAAGAAAATAAGGATGCTTAAATTTCAAACGATATGACATCCTCTTAGCCGTCCTTTAGCATGCTTTTATCTTTCTTATTAGTTTGGCGTATATAATAATGATGATGACAATGACGATCATAAGAAGACAGAAATAGTAACAAACTAAAGATTGACAAACATTTTAATAGAAAGAGTATGGTGGAAAGCAATAAGATGAGGCAATTGAAGAGAGGAGGTGGTCCACCTATTTGGACTGTCTGGTAAGTGCATCATGATAAGCGCATCAGATGGTACTAGCTCACCATGAGATAAGTGTGGCGCAACGGAACCAAGGATAAAAAAATCAGACGTATTTGGCCGGTTACCAGCCGACGCGTCCGTACCGGCATAGACCAGTTAAAAAAATACCGGCCCAGAAAGTAGTGATTTATACTAATCTGAATGAAGTCTTGATGTTGATGTTTATAGAAGACTAGGGAAACACAATGCTTTGAGGGAAAAAAAGTAGAATTGAAAGAAAAAAAGGAAAATTGCAAACCGAAATAGAACAGAAACGAACCAGTAACCGGCCGGTTACCACCCGGTTACCGGCTACCAGCCTAGCTCCCATAAATTTTCCGAATCCGGTTTTATGATCCTTGAACGGAACTGGGTAAGTGAAACATGTTATGAATATTGTGTGTATATTCAAGAGAGGGCAATATATATAGGGAGTCTAAGGGAGGTTGCCATATACAGATAAGGAAATACAAAAGAGTCCTATTCTAACACTCACCCCCTTAAAACTCACGGTGGATCACACACTGAGTTTGGAGAGCAAAGACAAATGTTGTGCCCTAGTCTGTGGCTTCGTGAAGAAGTCAGCAACCTGTAACTCTGATGGCACAAACTGTAAATCAAGTACTCCCTCCAGCACCTGTGAGCGAGTGTATGAAGCATCCACACCAATGTGCTTAGTGAGCTCATGCTTCACTGGGTCCTGGGCAATACTGATACACCTATACTGTCAGACAAAAGAGTCACAGATCCCATCACAGACACTCCAAAATCTACAAGTAGCCACCTCAACCAAGTACCTCTGCTGTCATAGCTCTCAACTCAGCCTCTGCACTCAAACGGGAAACTGCAGTCAGCTTCTTAGTCTTCCAAGCAATTAGAGAGAAGCCAAGAAAAATACAGTAAGCAGAAAGAGAACGACGATCAGAAGGATAACTAGCCCAAGTAGCATCGGAGTACGCCTGAAGCTGTAGTGAGGTAGAGCTAGGGAAAAAAAATGACGAGAGATTGTCCTACACAAGTAGCGAAGAACACGAAGAAGGTGACTGTAGTCAAGATGGGTAGGACGAGCCATGAACTAACTCAAGATATACCAAACTCCCAACAAGATAACGATATCGAGTAGGATCCTCAAGAAAATCACCATTAGTGGCACGAAGCTGTAGGGATAGCTCCATGGGAGTCTCAACAGTGCGAATGTTAGTCAGACCAAACCAATCAAGAAGATCCTGGACATACTTCTGCTGGGAGAGGTAGTAGCCCTTAGGCGTGGAAGAGACCTCAATCCCAAGGAAGTACGTAAGAGAACCAAGATCAGTCATAAAAAACTGCTCACTGAGATGCTTCTTCACATACGTGATGAATGAGGAATCATCACTAATGATAAGCATATCATCAACATACCAAAGAAGCAGCGTCCTACCCCAAGATGAGACATAAACAAAAAGAACATGATTATAGGAACTGATAGTGAAACAGACAGCAGTAATCACTGAGGTAAAACATGCAAACCAGGCACGAGGAGCCTGTTTGAGGCCATAAAGAGCACAACAAAGACGACAGACGTGCCCATCGGGGACAGAATACCCAGGTAGCGGCTGCATGTGCACATCATGCAAAACATCATTAAGAAATGCATTTTTAACATCCAGCTGAGAGATAGACCACCGGCAAACAAAAGCAACCGCAACAAGAGTGCGAACAGTGGTTGTACAGGCAACAGGGGCAAAAGCCTCATCGTAGTCACGATCGTACTCCTGCTGAAAGCCGCGAGCCACAAGACGAGCCTTGTAACGCTCGATAGTACCATCAGACCGGGTCTTAATTTTGTACACCCACTTGCACGTGATCGGCCGAGCATGCATAGGTGTCAGTACAATATCCTAAGTCTTCGTACATCGAAGAGCATCAAGCTCCTCTGCCATAGCGAGCTACCACTCAGAATAAGTAGTAGCCTCACGATAAGAACTAGGCTCAGTGACAGAGAGAGCATGAGCTATCGGAGCAAATCTAAAACGATCAGGACGTCAAAGGGATGTCCGGTCACAAAGGACATAACGAAGAGCATCATCGGTGATCAGATGTGGATGTTGGCAAGACACTAGGAGGGGAGACTGGAGAAGGACGAGGACACCTGGAGTGGTGAATACTAGAAAAATGAGACGGTGGTGCTGCAGGAACAAGAGCCAGTGCCGTAGGAGGTAGCACCGGAGGCGGAGGTACAGAAGGAACCACTGGAGACAAACCCGGGGAAGAGTGTGATAGTGGAGAAATGGGTGAAGAGTCAGAAGAAGACAACCATGAAATTGACTCAACGGTGGAAACAGGAGCCGAATCTCGATAGAAGAAAGGTCGAGATTCGTCAAAAACGTCTCGTAAAATCCTGATCCGTCGAGCAGAAGGATCCCAACAGCGATAACCCTTATATACTCAGAACTATAACCAAGAAACACACACTCAACTGACTGGGCCGATAGTTTAGTGTGCAGCAGAACAAAACAAGTACAACAAAAAACACGAAGGTGAGTGTACTAGGGGGCTCGAGAGTAGAGATGCTCTATAGGACTGACAACCTTAAGAGCAGTGGGAGGCTGCATATTGATGAGGCATGCAGCTGTAGAAACAGCATCAGCCCAGAACTACGGTGGAACGTGAAAGGCAAAGATAAGAGTGCAGGCAGTCTCAATCAGATGACGATGTTTGCGCTCAGCAACCCTATTCTAAGCATGGGCACCAGGACAAGAAGACTGGTAAAGAATGCCCTACTTAGAAAGAAACTGTCTAAAAGTGCCAAAACAGTACTCGCCAGCATAATCACAGCGAAAAGTACGGATGAGAGAATCAAACTGAGTACAAACCATCGTTGCAAAGCTACGACAGGTCGCACGAAACTGACCACGATTAGACGTAGGAAAAATCCATGTTAACGGGAATAATCATTAATGAAGATCACATAAAGTTTATGCCCGCCTTTAGAGATTGTCGTAGCAAACTAATGAAGATCACAAACTAATGAAGAAAGACGAGACCCATACAAGTGACCTAAACGGTGATGCCACAGCGCAAAAAATGCCAGAGGTGGTGGCAGCAGTGGCGGTGGAAGTAGACGTAGAGGTGACAGGAGTAACTGAAGTAGACGGAAGGTGGAGGCGATCAAGGATGTGGAGACCCCGACGATCCCTACGGCGCTGGCCAGTCCCAAGTATCGTTTCCGTCTGTCAATCTTGGGTGAAACAGGTGTGAGAGTCAAAACCAACCCTACAACCAACATCGGTGAGCTGTCCCACCTAGAGCAGCTGCATGGTAAGCCAGGGAACATGGGAAACAGCTAGAACAGAAAAATCAGTGAACAAAAGAGTGCCTTGACCACTGACAAAGGAGTACCGTCAGCTATCTGAATAGAGATAGAAAAACAGGAGGTCCTACTGAAGTGAGAGATTTGGAGTCTAAGGTCATGAGGAAAGAGGTACCAGAATCCAGAACCCAAGAAGTACCTGGAGGAGATGTCTGAGCTAGACTGGCAGAACCTGCTGAGCTGTGAGAGGTACTGAAGTAGAGCCTGGCAGAACTGTTGAACGGAGTCACCTCGCTGAGGAGGTCCTGACGTGCCAGTCTGTCCTCCCGTCGAGGAAGGGCCTCGCTGCCCCGCTTTGGATCGTCCAGCCCCACGCGTCTTGTTCTGCTTTTTCCGTACCACACAATGTTGATAGTCGTGCCCAAAATTCTTGTAATAATTGCACTAAACCTCAGATGGTGCAAAAACAAGAGCATAAATAGACACCTGATGAGGGACTCTAGTCGAAACAGAAACCGTCGGTGTAGTCGAAGATGATGGGGTAGCAAGCACAACCGGAACAAATTGTGTTGCTAACCCGCGACGAAGCTCCTCAGCACGAAGCATCGAAAGAGCCTCGGTGACTGTCGGTCGTAGTGAGCGGCTCAGCAGTTGAGCCCTAATAGGCTCAAAACTCTGGGCGAAGACAACAGACGAAGACATAAAGGCGAAGGCAATCACTATCCGCCTTCTGCATTTTATGATACTCTTGGCAAAGCGAAGAAACCGGCTCGTCTAGCTGGCGCTAGAGACTGGCTAGGGCTCGGAATAAGTCGTCGACGGAGGAGTCATCCTGACGAAGCGTCTCCAACTCACGCTGAAGCGAAAAAACTGAGCATCACTGCTCTGCTGGTATCACTCGCGCAAATACTCCCAGATCTGACGAGTGGCACGTAGACCAACAATGTTGCACGTAGACCAACAATGTCTGGCTGGATGGAGTCGTCGACGCTGACCACCAAGATGGCTCGAACACGGGTCTCATCAGCACACCAGCGCCCAAAAGCGTCTATGGCATACTAAAAGGCCTCATCAGCAGCATTAGCAACAGCAATAGCGGCCTCTGCCTCCTTGGCGGCCTCATTATCTGCAGGAGGTGTAGAAGTAGGCTATCTGGGAGAAGGTTGAACCGGCGACGGCGGACAAGGTCGGGCACCAGTAACATGTCCCCAGAGGCGGAGACCATCAAGCATGATCTCCAAAAGTGAAGACCACAACCTGTAGCTCGTCCTATTAAGCTTTATTCCCGAGAATGGGATCGCAGCTGATGGAACGGAAACAATTGGTAGGCGGCGCTAGACGGCGCGGCGACCAAGACAACGAAGTCGAACAGGCGGCGCTGGACGACGCGGCGATTAGATCAACGTACTATTTTTAAAAAATATCACGGGAGAGTACTCTTTCTATAGAAACCGATACGGTTTCTATACAAACCTCACGGCTCACGGGAACCCTGCTCGTCCGATACAATCGGCGCGGCGCAGCGCTATGGCGGCCGGGGCGGCGACGACTCGGCAATAAAGAAGGCTCCAGCCTTGGCGCGAAGACCGCGGCGCAGGCGGCAAACCGAGCGGCATATAAGCGACGCGACGACGCAACAGACGAAGCGATCGAAGCGGCAACGGTGAGACGACGGCCAGCGTCGCAGCAGCGACACCGACCGGCCGCGGCGTTAGCGCGCAGACGGCCATTGGCCGACGCGGTACGGACAACGACGGATAAGCGACGGCAGCGCGTCGAGACGACAAGGCATCGAGCAATGGCGGCCGGGCGAAGGAGGCGGCGAAGGTTCGCAGACGGCGGCGTCGGACGGCGGGGCGTCGGGATGGCAACGGAAGGAGCTATGTTAGTGCTCTAACTCTGATACCATGTTATGAATATTGTGTGTATATTCAAAAGGGCCTAATGGGTAATATATACAGGGAGTACAAGGGGGTTGCCATATACATATAAAGAAGCACAAAAGAGTCCTATTCTAACAAAACAAAAACTCAAAGCTACTATTCTGATTCCTTTATGGATTACGTAACGGCTCCATGGATAATAACTGCATCTTATGCTAAAGTCCTCATTTTACAAGATAGAATGCTGTGGGAAGTGATTTTACTGAAATAGTGGACTGCACGCTTTTACAAAATTACAGATCCTGGATGGAACAAGTCAACAGTAGTGATGCAGAAATAGCTAAAGAAAATAACAGCAACATAATCTCAAGCCTAGGCTTTACTACACAGCCATGACAACAGACGAGTAAAAGATGTGGATAAAGCAGACAAAACTAACCAGTATAGCATATTAGCATGCAGTTCAGCAGTTCCACTAATTGCAAGAAAATTATAAAAACTCGGAGCGATAAGTACCAGCAAAAAATAGAGAAAGGGTACCTGAACCAGCCAGCCAACATTATCACTATATAATTCGTTGTTTACTATCAAATTCGCAAGTTGGTCCCACTCACTTTGCTTCCTCCCATAGATTGAAATCCTATATTCAGCCATCTGGTGAAGCAAATTAGAGCAGACAAGTTTAAAGACCTCAAATAAGAATTACATTGCAGCTGCATAAAAACCCAAAAGAATAAATAATCAAGTTGACAGTTTACCTCATATTTGCTTGCAGAAAGGTCAGAGAAAACTTGCTTCTTCAGCTCAGCAAGAAAACGGCCTAGTTTGAATTAAATAGCAATAGAAATATTTCAAAAAGGCACCAAGATAGCTTTCTTGAAAACAGTAAAATATTGCATAAAGTGAATATAATAATCAATCACAGTCATTCCCCTAAAAACAAATCAATAAATAAATATCATACATAGTATACACTAGCCACAGGCTGTCTTTCAAATGATGCCAGTTTCACTAAACTTAAGCTTGGACATATTGTCACAATAAGCCGAAACCAGTAGCATACAACCAGCTTTATCTTTCAGCTTACATTTATGTGTAACCCCATTATCCAAAGAGAAGCCGAAGCTAAGGATGGTGGCTCGCAGGTTTATAACCTCAGGAGCTCATAAGCTTGGTTTACAAAAAAATTAGGGCTTATCTTAGAAGCTATCTATAAGCCCAATAAATCAGCTCATACTAAACCTAATATAGGCCAGACAGGCGCTTGCGAATCGTATGATCACAAAAGAACAATGAACACTAACAAAAAGGCTTATCCACCTGCAATTAAGTTGAATAACTTAGAACCTTCAAGCACAAGGGTTTCATCCGGTATTTCAAATACTGTGCTATAGCACCATTATGGCAGAGCATGTGTTATGGTCAGGCCTGTTAGAATAGGATTTTTTTTTATTTCCTTATATGCCTTTTGTATTTCCTTATCTGTATATGATATATCCACCTTATACTCCCTATATATATTACCCATTGGGCCTCATAACTCTGTAAGCTATATTCCTATGTCTAAAATTTCCCTCACGCTCTCAGTTTTTTATTTCTTCAGAAATTCTGGAAACAGAATTCCTTTTCCTCTCCACGCCAACGCAACAACTATCGCCTCGGAAGCACGGACACGCCTGGAAGCCAGCGAGTCCATGTTGGACACGGACACGACTCGGACACGTATTGGAGGCGTGTTCGAAATTAGCGTCGCGAAAAAAAAAGTTAAAATCAGACACGTATCGAACACTTGGGCCCATTCCATTCGGCCCAGCTAAGCTGGTAGCCCAACCCAAGCAGCCAGCTTAACCTTAGCGCCCCTTCTCCCTTCTCCTGATCCTGGTCGATGCCGCCTGACCCCGCTTCGGCCCGATTCCCTTCTTCGTCGCTGCCGACCGCCGCCTCGCTTGCCCTTCTCCTTCTCGGACCCGTTCGACGCCGCCCCTAGCCCCCTGCTTCGAGCCCCGATTCCCCTACTTCGTCGCCTGCACCGGCCGCCCCTGCTTCGTCGCCCTCCCCGTCGCCGACGCCTCTGCTGCTCCCTGAGAGCGACTCCCCTTCGACGCTGTCCCTGCTTCCAGGTTCCAGCCCCGAGTCCCCGTCCCCAGCAACGCCCAGCCTTCTCCAAATCCCATTCTACGTCGACGCCTCTGCTGTTCCCCGGGAGTGACTCCCGTTCAACGCCGTCCCTACTTCCAGGTTGCAGCCCCAAATCCCCGTCCCCGACAACGCCCCTGGCCCCCTGCTTCTCCGGGTTGTCGCCTTCGACACCGCTCAACCTTAGCTCCCTGCTGTTGCTACTCCGGACGCCACCCAGGTGCTTCTGTGCGAAGGACTTGCTTCGGTGAGTTGTTTACTTGTTTGTTTTCCATTCTCCAGAAACTCATGCAAGTATTGTTGACAATTGTGTAAAGCCGCTGTTTGTGCATAGTATCAGTATGTCATGCATCAGTATTTCGTCACTCATGTTGTCATGGTAACTAGTTTTGCACTTTTGCTTGAACATGATTAGGACTTAGGAGATGGAACTAGCTGATTCAAGTGCTGAGCAGCAAAGTACTAAATTTCTGGTATTAATCAAGTTTTTTTCTATTCACAAGTTAGCAAAGTACTGAATTTTGTTGCATCCCATGTTACATTGTTACTTACATTTACTAATGAAGTTTTTTTTTCTATTAATAGGTTATTGGAATTCTGAATTTCTGGTATTAATATGAAGTAATGAACTTATGCTTTATGAAGAACTGAAAAGACTAGGAGCTGAGGATCATCTTTGAAGTACATATTCAGTATTCTATTTTACATTTTATGTTTGACAAACGCATAGAAAAGCATTCAATAATACATACTATTATTATTATTAAGTTGTGTCCTCGTGTCCTGTGCACGACACAGTGTTCCTAGGCTCTCGCCACTGGTTTTGGACCGCGCCCTTGGTTTCCTCTCCTCGCCCATGCCCCGGTCGCATTGCTCGTGCGCGCCATGCCCTGCCTGCCTACCACGCCATCTCCATAGCAATTGCCGCCGACCTAATAACATTTCATCCGAGACCATCGCCTATATATGTGAGCACAAATGCACCGCCTCTCCCTCTCCATTTCCCCCATTTCCCTCCCATTCCTCTCCTCCGAGCTCACCGAAGGTTAGTACTGGCCATCGCCGCGCCACCGCGAAGCTTCTCGGCCGGATCAATGGACTTCGGCCCTTTCCTTCATATCCCTAATGATCTCCTCTACCTCCGATTTCCCTTACTCACCATCTTTATCTCCCTCTGCAGTCGAAGCCCCAAGAAAGCCTGTTTCTTCTTCGCGTCTGGTGACAATCAGTACGCGGCCGACGCCTCCACTTGTCGTTCCGACCAACCCGGTGAGGCCCTTACCTAATGAGCTATGTCACATCACATTCTAGCACCCAAGGATCATTTTCCCTCACCTACATCCTTCGACCACAGGAACGCCGAGCCACCGTCGTCTTCCTCACGCACGGCCGAAACCGCCTTCACCGCCGCCATTTCTTGTTGGGTGAGCTTCACTCTAATTAATCTCGCCCAGAGCACCTCCATGCCATCCCTTAGCTTCCCCTACCATTGATTTCGGTTGATTTGCACCCTAGGCCACCACCACCGTGGAACCCACAGCGTCGCCTCGGATTCGCGTCGCCAGACAGCCTCGGCACCTCTCCGTCTCCACCAAAAGCGTCGATGAACTCCTCGTGAACCCCTAATGCTCACGCTCTCTCAAGTTTTGCCCCTGTAACACCCGAGTGCCGCCGACCTTGTCTCCCCTCGTGGCCGGCCGTCGCATGCCCAAGCCTAAACGTACAACCATATGTCTTGATATGGGACGACCTTAGCTAATCAAGTCATCAAAAACTAGCATTGCATGATTGATAGGCAGTAGTGGTGCGAGCATGTGTGATTGTCGACACAACTACGAATGCCTCACTGAGACGGGGGTGTACCCGGGTGAAGAAAGGATGTTCATTCGCCGGGCTAAGTGCAAGGCTAAGGCTAGATGATGTAACGGCTTCGACACGTGCTCTTAACTGCTTACCAAAGGTAGTGAGCAGTGGTATCGACGGATGTCAAACAAACTAGAGAATTCGTATGATGTGGCCTAGCACTTATCGTGAGGTTGCTCCTCATTCTACGTGGCAGCTCGCTATGGCAGAGGAGCTTGATGCTCTTCGATGTATGGAGACTTGGGATATTGTACCGACACCTGTGCATGCTTGTCCGATCACGTGCAAGTGGGTGTACAAGATTAAGGCCCGAACTGATTGTACTATCGAGCGCTACAAGTCTCGTCTTGTGACTCGCGGCTTTCAGCAAGAGTACGATCGTGACTACGATGAGACTTTTGCCTCTGTTGCCCATATGACCACTATTCGCACTCTTGTTGCGGTTGCTTCTGTTCCCCGGTGGTCTATCTCTCAGCGGGATATTAAGAATATCTTTCTTGATGGTATTTTGCATGAGGTCTACATGTAGCCACCACCTAGGTATTCTGTTCCTGATGAGTACAGCTGCCGTCTTCGTTGTGCTCTTTATGGCCTCAAACAAGCTCCCCATACCTGGTTTGCGAGTTTTACCTCAGTGATTACTGTTGTCGGTTTCACTACCAGTTCTCACGATCCTACTCTTTTTGTCCACGTCTCATCTCGGGGTAGGACACTGCTTCTTCTGTATATTGATGATATGCTCATCACTGGTGATGATTTCCCATTCATCACGTATGTGAAGAAGCATCTCAGTGAGCAGTTTTTGATGACTGATCTTGGTTCTCTTATATACTTCCTTAGAATTGAGGTCTCTTCCATGCCTGAGAGTTACTACCTCTCCCAGCAAAAATATGTCCAAGATCTTCTTGATTGGTCTGGTCTGACTGACACTCGCACTGCTGAGAGTCCCATGGAGCTATCCCTACAGCTTCGTGCCACTGGTGGTGATCTTTTTGAGGATCCTACTCGATATCACCATCTTGTTGGGAGTTTGGTGTACCTTGTGAGCACTCATCCTGATATTGCTTATGTTGTCCATATCTTCAGTCAGTTCATGGCTGGTCTTACCCATCTTCACTACAGTCACCTTCGTGTTCTTCGCTACTTGCGTGGGACTATCTCTCGTCGTTTGTTTTTCCCTAGCTCCACCTCACTACAGCTTCAGACGTACTCTGATGCGACCTGGGTTAGTGATCCTTCTGATCATCGTTATCTTTATGTTTATTGTGTTCTTCTTGTCACCTCCTTGATTGCCTGGAAGACAAAGAAGCAGACTGCAGTTTCTCATTCGAGTGCAGAGACTAAGTTGAGAGCTATGGCAACTGTGACAGCAGATGTTACTTGGTTGAGGTGGTTACTTGCAGATTTTGGAGTGCTTGTGATGGGACCTACGAGTCTTTTGTCTGACAGTACAGATGCTATCAGTATTGCCCATAACCCAGTGAAGCATAAGCTCGCCAAGCACATTGGTGTGGATGCTTCATACACTCGCTCACAGATATAGAAGGGAGTACTTATTTTACAGTTTGTGCCCTCAGAGTTACAGATTACTGATTTCTTCACAAAACCACAGACTAGGGTACAACATTTGTATTCTCTCTAAACTCAGTGTGTGTGATCTACCATGAGTTTGAGGGGGTGTTAGAATAGGAATTATTTTGTATTTCTTTATCTCTATAAGACGTATCACCACTGTACTCCCTATATATATTGTTCATTAAGGCTCATAAATAGACACACAATATTCATAACAAGGTCACTCTAAAGTGACTGCTATAGCCGAAGATGATGGGCTAAAGCAGCGACGGGAACCGCTATAGGACATATAGTACAGCAGGCAGTTCTGTGCAGAAATGTTTCAGCTTTCTTTGGTAGCTATTCATTGTATATATGGTTTTCCAAGAAGTTTTCTATTGCGCCTCCTTTATTTTTCAACAATCAATTAATATGTAATCCCTATTTCCTCAATGATTTCCTGATCTGGTCATCTTGATTTTCCAAGACCTACCACTGTGAAGCACCAATGCTGAATATGCATTTCCTCCTAGCCTTTATGACGTGACTATTGGACACCATCATGCCTCTCGTGTGTCAAGGGCATGCCAAATCACATACTTTCTAAAATATAAATTTAGTTTCCAACATTTGTAAGACATGGCCCAGCACGTGTTGGACACCGCTCGACTCGTGGGACATGACCTGACATCTGAGACACAGCCAGCCCAAAAAGATCAAGTTGTTTTTTTTTTCCTTTCCAATTTTGTTAGTGCACTTACGCAACAATATGTTGAAGGGTTACGTAGTTAGGTATTATCACTAAATGGTATTTATTGTTGTGTGATGCCATTGTGGCATCAAGTGATGTGCGATGGCGATGCCGATGCTAGTGGAATAACAACATTGAGCGCTAGAGAAAATATATACATGTTATTTTGTATACACTACGTCACTACCATGTCGCCATTTTGCGAAAAATGGCATACTACGTCCGAATCTCGGCATGCATTGTTGGCTATGTCCATAGGCCATAGCAGCGAAACCTTCTGAGGAACTAAACGCTGCTAAGATCACTTATGTGACTCAGTAAGCGTTAGTGGTACGTCTAAGTGCTTCACTATGCCACTCGGTAGCTTATACGCTCCCGGCTACCGCTGTTGGCATTTGGCAATTATAAAGAGAACTATAAAATATATTAGTTTACACTTTATGGCCTTAGGGCATCGATACTTCGATAGTTTAACTTGTAGGGTTTATGTTGTGTAGAATGGCACTTATCACATGCTTATACACCCAATAAATCACAATTTATAGCATTGCAATTAAGGTGATACCAGTTAGTGGTAACCAAGGATCAAAAACCTGAAGGTAACCAGCAGTAACCGAAAATACCGGTGGGGAGCGGGATAAAAAACCGGTCGGTATTTTTCAAATTCAAATTTAAATTTATGACTGTACAATGCACTTTCTAGGTTGGTTTAGGCTTTTTTTGTGCTATATTGCCTATTGTATGAGCTAAATATATTTAAATTATTGTATGAGCTAAATATATTTAAATTATTGTATGAGCAAGTTCCAACATTTTTTTGTATGATCAAAATCTATTTTTTCCCGGATTTTGTACCGGTTTTTCCAGTTTTTTGAAGTGGTTTTTCCAGTCTCGGTTACCGGTTTTTAAACTTCGCAAATTCAATTTTTCATTTCTGAATTTTGACCGGGTTTTTCCCGGTTACCGTTACCGACCGCTGGGTGGTATTTTGTCCGGTACTGAGATTTTGATCGTGGGTGGTAACACATAGCTTTTTAATGCTCAGCCATTGATTTGAAGTGAAGTGGTAGGTTATTTAACTTCTAAATATAAAAGTAATTCATCAAAAAATTGTTCGGAGTTGATCAGAAGCTACACACGGAACTATACATGCATAATATAAACCACCAGTTGTCAATACTGTCATGAATAATGTATATATTCAAGAATGTCTAATGGACAATATATATAGAGAGTACAAGAGGGCTGCCATATACAGATAAGGAAACCGAAAGAGAATCATATTATAGAGTCCTATTCTAACACCCCCTCTCAAACTCATGATAGATCACACACACTGAGTTCGGAGAAAAAAATACAAATGTTATGCCCTAGTCTGTGTCATGAAAAAAAGTCAGCAACCTGTAGTTCTGATAATACAAACTGTAAAGCAAGTACTCCCTCCTGCACCTGTGAGCGAGTGTATGAAGCATCCACACCAATATGCTTGGTGAACTCATGCTTCACTGGGTCCCGAGCAATACTGATAACACATGTACTATCAGACAAAAAAGTCGTAGAGTCGTAGGTATCATCACAGGGACTCCAAAATCTACAAGTAGCCACCTGAACCAAGTAATCTCTACTGTCACTGGTGTTATAGCTCTCAATTCAGCCTCTGCACTCGAATGGAAAACCACAGTCAGCTTCTTAGTCTTCCAGGCAATCAGGGGGGAGCCAAGAAAAACACAGTAAGCAGAAAGAGAACGACGATCAAAAAGATCACTAGCCCAAGTCGCATCGGAGTACGCCTGAAGCTGTAGTGAGGTGGAGCTAGGGAAAAACAAACGACGAGAGATAGTCCCACGCAAGTAGCGAAGAACACGAAGAAGGTGACTGTAGTGAATATGGGTAGGATGGGCCATGAACTGACTCAAGATATGAACATCACAAGCAATATCAGGACGAGTCCTCACAAGGTACACCAAACTCTCAACAAGATGACGATATCGAGTAGGATCCTCAAGAAAAATCACCAACAGTGGCACGAAGCTGAAGGGATAACTCCATGGGAGTCTTAGCAGTGCGAGTATCAGTTAGATCAGGCCGGTCAAGAAGATCCTGGACATACATCTGCTGGGAGATGTAGTAGCCCTCAGGCATGAAAGAGACCTCAATCCCAAGGAAATATGTAAGAGAACAAAGATCAGTCATTAAAACTGCTCAATGAGGTGCTTCTTCACATATGTGACAAAGGAGGAATCATTACCAATGATGAGTATGTCATCAACATACAGAAGAAGCAGTGTCCTACCCCGAGATGAGACATAGACAAAAAGAGCAAGATCGTGGGAACTAACAGTGAAACCAACAGCAGTAATCACTAAGGTAAACGTGCAAACCAGGCACGAGGAGCCTGTTTGAGGCCATAAAGAGCACGACGAAGATGACAGACATGCCCATCAGGAACAGAATACCCAGGTGGTGGCTACATGTAGACCTCATGCAAAATACCATTAAAAAAATATTATTAACATCCAGCTGGGAGATAGACCACCGGCGAACAGAAGCAACCGCAACAAGAGTGCGAACAGTGGTCATATGGGCAATAGGGGCAAAAGTCTCATCGTAGTCCCGACCATACTCATGCTAAAAACCGCGGGCCACAAGGCGAACCTTGTAGTGCTCAATAGTACCATCAGACCGGGTCTTAATCTTGTACACCCACTTGCACGTGATCGAACGAGCATGCACAAGGGCCGGTACAATATCCCAAGTCTCCGTACATCGAAGAGCGTCAAGCTCTTCTGCTATAGCGAGCTGCCACTCAGAATAAGGAGCAGCCTCACGATAAGAACTAGGCTCAATGACATAGAGAGCATGAGCTATTGAAGCAAATTCAAGACGATCAGGATGTCGAAGGGATGTCTAGTCACGAAGGATGTAATAAGGAGCATCATCAGGAGGATTGGATGTGGGTGTCGGCAAGATACCAGAAGAGGAGACTGATACCAGAAGAGGACTGATACCAGAAGAGGAGACTGGTGAAGAACGAGGACATCTGGAGTAGTGAACACCAGAGAAACGAGACGATGCTGCTGTAGGAACCAGAGGCGGTGCTGCAGGAGACACCACCGAAGGCGGAGGTACAGAAGGAACCACTGAAAGCAGACCAGGGGAAGACTATGATAGTGAAGAAAATGGTGAAGAGTTCGAAAGAGACAACCATGAAATCGCCTCGACAGTGGAAACAGGAGAAGCCGAATCTTGATAGAAGAAAGGTCGAGTTTCGCCAAAGACAACATCTTATGAAATCCTGATCCGTCGAGCAGAAGGATCCCAGTAGCGATAACCCTTATACTCAGAACTATAACCAAGGAACACACACTCAACTGACTGGGCCGACAATTTAGTGCGCTCACGAGGCTGCAGCAGAACAAAACAAGTACAACCAAAAACACGAAGGTGAGTGTACTGGGGGGCTCGAGAGTAGACACGCTCTATAGGACTGACACCCTTAAGAGCAGTGGAAGGCTGCATATCTCATCGGCTGCATATTGATGAGATATACAGCCGTAGAAACAGCCTCGGCCCAGAACTATGGTAGAACAAGAGAGGCAAGAAGAAGAGTGCGGGCAGTCTCAATCAGATAACGATGTTTTCGCTCAGCAACCCCATTCTGAGCATGAGCACCAGGACGAGAAGACTGGTAAAGAGTGCCCTGCTCATAAAGAAAATGTCGAAAAGCGTCATAACAGTACTCGCCAGCAGAATCACAGCGAAAAGTACGAATGGTAGAATCAAACTGAATACGAATCATCGTTGCAAAGCTACGATAGATCGCAAGAAACTGGCCACGATTAGACATAGGGAAAATCCATGTAAAACAGGAATAATCATCAATGAAGATAACATAAGATTTATACCCACCTTTAGAAATAATTGGTGCAGGTCCCCATACATCTGAATGAACTAACTCAAAAGGACGAGAAGACAAGGACTCACTAGAATGATAAGGAAGTTGTAGCTACTTGTCCAGCTTACAACTCTGACAAAACATAGCTGTGTCAACAGTAACACGTCCAAGAACACCCTGACGAACTAATGAAGAAAGGCGGGACCCACACAAGTGACCTAAACGGTGATGCCACTGCGCAAAGACACCAGAGGTGGTGGCAGCAGTGGCGGTGGAAGTAGACGTAGAGGTGATAGAAGCAACTGAAGTGGACGGGAGATGGAGGCGATCAAGGATGTAGAGACCCTGACAATCCCTACGGCGTCGGCCAGTTCCAAATACCGTCCCTGTCTGTCGATCCTGGATGAAACAGGTGTGAGTCAAAACCAACCCTACAGCCGAGATCGGTGAGCTGACCCACCAAGAGAAGCTGCACGGTAAGTTGGGGAACATGGGAAGCAATTTGGAGCAGAAAAGTCGAGAACAAAGAGTGCCTCGACGGTGACAGACAGAGTCTTCGCTATCCGTGCGAACAGAGATGGGAAAAACAGGAGGTCCTACTGAAGTGAGAGATGTGAAATCCGGTGTCATGTGGAAAGAGGCACCAGAATCTAGAACCTAACAGGTACCTGGAGGAGACGTCTGAGCTAGGTGGCGTAACTCTTTGCCGTGAGAGAAACTCTTGAGTAGAGCTATCAAGTAGAGCTGGCGAGCGAGTCACCTCATTCACCTCACTGAGAAGGTCCTGCAGTCGAGGAAGGGTCTCCCTGCCCTCCCTTGGAGCGTGGACCTCCACGTGCCTTGTTCTGCTTTTTTTGCACCGCACAACGTTGATAGTCGTGCCCGAGGTTCTTGCAATAATTGCACTAAACCCCAGTTGGTGCAAAAATAGGAGCAGAAACAGACACCTAAGGAGGAACTGCAATTGAAGCAGAAACCGTTAGTGTAATCGAAGAAGAAGAGGTAGCAAACACAGCCGAAACAAACTGTGTTGCTAACCCGCGGCGAAGCTCCTCAGCACGAAGCGTCGAAAGAGCCTCGGTGATTGTCTAGCAGTTGAGCCCTGATAGGCTCAAACTATGGGCGAAGACGACATACGAAATCATAAAGACGAAGGCGATCACGATCCGCCTTCTACACTTTATGACACTCCTGGCAGAACGGAGAAGCCAACTCATCCAGCTGACGCCAGAGACTCGCTAGGGCTCGAAAGAAATCATCGACGGAGGAGTCATCCTAGCGAAGCGTCTCCAACTCACGCTAAAGCGAAAAGAACTGAGCATCGCTGCTCTGCTGGTATTGTTCGCGCAAGTACTCCCAGATCTGACGAGTGGCACGCAGACCAACAATATCTGGCTGGATGGAGTCGTCGATGCTGACCACCAAAATGGCTCGAACACAGGCCTTATCAGCACACCAGCGCTCAAAAGCGCCTATGGCATACTAATAAGCCTCATCAGCAGCATCATAAGCAGCAGCGGTTTATGCCTCCTTCTTGGCGGCTTCATCATCTGTAGGAGATGTAGAAGTAGGTTGTCTGGGAGGAGGCTGAACCGGCGACGGCGGACAAGGTCGGGTACCAGTAACATGTCCCTAGAGGCGGAGACCATCGAGTGTGATCTCCATTGAGTGAAGACCACAACCTGTAGTTCGTTCCATTAAGCTTTGTTGCCGAGAATGGAATCGCAGCGGATGGAACGGAAGCCATCGGTGGCGGCGCGGTGACCAAGGCAACGAAGTCTAACAGGCGGCGCTGGACGGCACGACGGTTAGAGCGACGTACTCTCTTTTTTATTTTTGATTATATATATATATATACACACACACACACACATGCGACGACCGGTCTGGGCCGACTTCCTTTTAAAAGGTCGACCGAAGCCTCGACCTGTTACCACGATCAAGCGCCTCCTGCTTCCGCCGGCTCATTGGCGGCGGCGAAGCGCGGCTCAGCGATGAGGCGGCGACGCGAGAGAAGACCCCGGCGGTGTCAGACGACAACGACGTCGGCGGCCGGATGAGGCGGCGGCGGCGGCTCGAAGCGGCGACGGCGGGCTCGGGCCCTAGTTCCCAACAATGGCCGGGGGATGAGGCGACGACGGGCTCGAGCGCCGCGACACTATGGCATCGGCGGGCGTCGTCGCGCCCGATCAAGTGGCGGCGGCGGCCGGCGACGAGCCACGCGCTATTGTCGGCAACGAAGGCGAGCGTCGGGACGCCGACGGCGGCGGCGGCAGGGGATGAGGCGACGACGGGTTCGGGGCAACCACGCGCGATGACAGGCTCGGGCAGCCACACAACCAGGGGTGGCGGCGACTGCTGGGGGTGGCAGCGGCAGCCGAATGGCAGTGGAAGGAGAGCTAGGTTAGTGCCCTAGGTTCTGATACCATGCTATGAATAATGTATATATTTAAGAGGCCCCAATGGGCAATATATATAGGGAGTACTACAAGGGGGTTGCCATATACAGATAAGGAAACCGAAAGAGAATCCTATTCTAGAGTCCTATTCTAACAAATACAAGCACTAGTTTGGATGCGATCATATTTACATCAGGATAAATGTTCCCGACTTTTACATGGACATACATTTATAGGACTTCCAAAGGACAAAAGGTTTAGGGGAAACAATTATAGTAATATAGAGCTGCAAGCATGGCATTCAGCAATAAAAATTGGAAGCTGCACAAAAAGCGCCAATAACATAAAATAAGTCTTCCAGGAAAATAGGACCTTAGAACAAATACCTTGAATAAGATTGCCCTGTTTAAGGAAAATCTCTCTGAGCCTACTTTGGCCACATGGATTGTATTTAAGGTTGAATTTGTCAAAACAATGAAACGTACTTTTGTCTGCATGGACGTCTAGCAAATCAACATTCAAGTCATACCTACGAAAAATAAGAATTATTAACCAACTAACAGTGGCATCAGCATTTAATATGCATAGGATAAAATACAAAACACACCCAGTTAAGTCCAAGCTATCAAAAGCCTCCTTCAAAGTCATATAAGTGCCATCTCTGAAAACGACAACCTAAATGACAAATCGTACATAATTATTATTATAAGATGACAACCATGTTATCTTTATAAATACAAGCTACAACAGTCTTCGCAGCAATTGATTCATGAATGTACCTCATCAGGTTCTTTACTTAGTTTGAACTTCATGAGTCTTAGCAAATAATTTTGATTCATGCATGCTGAGTGTGAGCGGTGAACACGAGTGTCAACCTTCCTAACATTGTAAAAATCACGATGTGGTGCAGTCTTCTGGGCAAGAAACTCCATATCCGCGTTTAACATGAGATGAAATATGAACTTCTGAAAGTAAATAAAAATATGCATCACAAACAAAGAACTATGGTTAAGGATTCAAATGCTTTCATCGAGTTATGCAGGAGGTAAAATATTTGACAATATGATCACATGCTCTAGAAGATTCAACCGATTATGGCAGACAGTTCTTGTGTTTCCTGCAGCAATCACCCGGAGAATATAATGCAAGTCAGTGAAGAAGGTTGTGGCATCATCAGCCATAGGATAAATTAATTCCGTACCTGAGGCAAAAGAAAAGGGGAAATAAATGAGTCATAGGAAGCTGAAATAACCTAGTTAAAAAAATGAAGCACACCAGCTGGAGTCCTTACAGTCTTTATCCGCATAGACATGAACAAGACCATCGACCATATGGAAAACATGCTGAAAGCGCAATTAATAGTTGAAATCAGAAGGACAAACAGACAAAAAGGTATGCAAACACTGAAACAAGCAGAACTAAGCTACCTCTGATTTTGGTTTAGGAACATAGGCGAATGAATTGGGATTAGGTTTTGGAGTACAGGGATCATTTATAATCTCCTTCTCCCATGGACCAACCCCTTCTCTAAAAAGGTAACAGTCTCTCAACTCAAGGCACTTCTGAAGGATTTTGTAGACCTCAATTTCATCAGGAGATGGAATCTCTGGCATCAAATAGAAAATAACATTTAATAACCTCTCATCCATATGGTACTGAAAAAAATCAACTCACTGGACCAGATTTTCTTGGACAGAAAGCAACAAAGAGACCATTAGTTTAAAAACATTTATTCCTATGAATAGTGAAAATCTTTATCTTTGTTTGATTCTGTGCATCGCAAAAGAAAATGATCACTAACTAATCAACAGGAGAAACAAGAATTTGACAGGCACACAATTCAACAACATTAGAAGTCATCCGAAATTTTCACCGCAAAGATTTTGATGAGAAAATAATCCCGGTTCTTGACTTACACCTAATAGTTGAAAGAAATGGAGAACTCTTATATATCTACACAGGAGTATAGGCAATTAGGCATAGCATCTGAATATGCTGTCGGAAGAATGCATCGCCTTCTTGTTCTATGAAAGGCAACTATTTCACCCCTTGAAAACAATTTTGAGCACTGTTCTGTATATTCAAATGCTATACCATTTGGAGCGGTTAACAGCTTGATAAATGATTCTTGCTCAGGTTCATTTCGAAGAATATCTGCAGCAACTGGATCAGGTTGAACACCATGAAGATCATTGGATATACTATGAGACCGAATCAGGTTTTTTGCAGCTAATGGTGTTGCAGCCCCATTTTCCACAGTTGCATTTCCTTTGTGTTCTCCCTCCTGCTCAAAGTATTGTTCAAGGATTAAAGAGAAAAAAATGAAAGATTTTAGAATCAGTTCCAGTTGTCATACCAAATGAAAGTGAGGAATATATGCCTCGAACAGAATTGATTCTTATCAGCCACCAATACTATTGGTTGTATTCCTAATGATAGTAAGATCTAGTCAGAATATTTGTTATACTAAGTCAGTAAATGTAGAGGAACTACCAGAGGAACTCACAGTCCCCACGTGTTAGTTGTTACCTTTTGAGTAATATTTAACATGCAGGCATTATTCTAGCACATCTTTGCAGCGGATAAAGATTATGCTTAATGTCTATACCTTTTATAAGACATCCCAGTAGTAAGTTATTAATTAAATTCAAGTGGTCATGGTTAATTTCTTAAACACAAATCAAGCCAATACAGAAAGATCAGCTGGTTAAATATTGTGTCTATTGAAGGTAAAATTTCAGGACCAGAGTTTCTAGGGTAGATGAAACAATGAAAGACTTGATGCTCAATAGTTCCAAAAAATGTTAGTCATGAATTCACTAATTTTATGTGCATGATCTCCTGACTCCTAGTATGAAAATTTATGCCAAGTCTGTTTTAACTTCAAAAATATAAAGGACGAAGATTGAAGAAAGGACTAACAATTATAAAAAGAAAGTAGTAATGATGACTAAAAACTTACAGGATTTCCATTTGTGTTCAGGTAGACATTATCAAGTTTGCCACTGTGCTGTGTAGCATCATCCTCATCTGATCCCTCTACGCTCTCAAAAGCACTTGCACTAGCAACAGGGGACTTGAGTGAATTTGGTCTAATTGTTCCAACCCGTCTGTTTGAACTTGAACGGACAAGTTGTTTTGTACCTGCATTAATCATTTGTTGTTATCCAGGGTCATAATTAGATAAATGAAGTGATCGTGTTAATATTGTATTACCATAAACAGCCAAAGAAAGACAATGTATCACAAAAGTTACAGGTCTATCTGCTGCTGATTAAGCACCCTTATATAAGCACCAATAACATTTACACTCGAGAACCATATTGAATTTGGAATCGATAAAACTTTCTTTGAAAAGAAGTAAAGTTTGTTTCGACTCTCATAATTGATTCTAAAGCAAAATTAAGGATCAACACAACCGACTGAACTAGTTAACACATTAGCTGAAACATTAACGAAGAATAAAACGTTTGTTGAAGCAGTCAAGCTTATGGGCATAGCCGTTCCTTTGACCAAGCTACCTCTTTCTTCATTTCACTGTTTATAATTTAGAGAAATTAGCTCAGTAGCATTGCAAATATGTGCACATTGAAAAGTAACATCCGATGTGAAGCTGACAGGTTGGGCCCTGGCCGCTTGTCAATGCGACACCAATGTTATTTTCCAACTCACATAAACTTTATAGTATCACTAAGCAATTTGCCCTAGAATTTATTGTTATGAATATTATGTGTATACTAAAAAGTCCCAATGGGCAATATATATAGTAGTACAAGAGGTGTATATCATATACAGTTAAGGAAATATAAAAGAGTCCCTTTTCTAACTCCTATTCTTGTTAAGATAATGAAGGCTAGGGTTTGCTATTCACAACTATTCATCTTATTCATTAATGAAGCAGATATATATAGAAGATACATGGTCCTCATGGGCTACAAGGGCCACATGGGCCAAGAGAGAGAAGTAGAATATACAATACTCTTAACAACAACTATTCATCTTATTCATTAATGAAGCAGATATATATAGAAGATACATGGGCCTCATGGGCTACAAGGGCCACATGGGCCAAGAGAGAGAAGTAGAATATACAATACTCTTAACACCCCCCTTCAAACTCAAGGTGGATCAAGAGGATCTGATGCACTGAGTTTGAGTAGATGAAGTCGATGATGTTCTCTAGTCTGAGCTTTAGTGAAGAAATCTGCAACTTGGAGCTCTGAGGGAATATACTTGAGGGTGATGGTCAACTGCTGACAATGAGATCGCATGAAGGATGCATCAACACCAATGTGTTTTGTCAGCTCATGCTTGACCGGATCATTAGCAATTTGAATGGCACTTGTATTCTCACAAAAGAGAGGGGTAGGATTGTCACAAAGGACACCAAGGTCAGTCAAGAGCCATCGAAGCCAAATGATCTCTGATGTTGTAGCGGCAAGTGCTCGAGCTCGCCTCTGCACTAGAGCGTGACACATGATCCGCTTCTTGGACTTCAAGCAATAAGCGAAGTACCAAGAGAGATACAATAGCTGATGTGGATCGGCGATCGCGGGATCGCTCGCCCAAGTAAGTCGAGTAAGCGTGGAGCTAGAGTGACTCGGCGCATAGAACGAGACGTCTGGATGCGGTTCCTCTCAAGTATCTCGATTACGAAGAACATGACTATAGTGAGCGAGGTGGGAGCAGCGACAAACCGGTGAGCACATGAGCGAAGATGAGCAATGTCCGGCACAGTTCTTGTGAGATAGACAAGGCTCCCAACAAGGCGACGATAGCGAGAAGAATCATCGGGTACACCGTCTGTAGGTCGAAGCGCAAGTGAAGCTCCATGGGTGTGGGCGATCTGAGTATCGATCATCCCGGATCGAGCAAGTAGATCCCGAACATAGCGATCTTGACAGAGATAGTAGCCATCACCATCGAATGAACCTCAATTCCTAGAAAATAGCTCAATTTTCCCAAATCGGACATCATAAATTGTTCACTCAATTTCTTCTTGACAAAACCACGTGGTCCATGTCATCTCCGTGATCAACATATCATCTACATACGTAAGAAGCAAAATCGACCTCGTGAGAAGTGTGAACAAATAGGGCGGGTCATGCTCACTCGAAGTGAAACCGGCACTCGAATCACAGGAAACGCTCGAACCAAGCGCGAGGAGCACGCTTGAGACCATATAGAGCACGCCTCAGCGACAAACATAGCTGTAGGAGCCTCAACTCCACGGGGTGGTGCATATAGACCTCCTCATGTAGATCACCGTGAAGAAAAGCATTCTTGACATCCATCGAGATATAGTCCATGTGCGTATTCTTTGCAATCGCAATAAAAGTACTGATTTGTGGTCATATGAGCAAGCTGAGCAAAAGTCTCATCATAATCTCGACCATAAGCTCTTTGAAAACCTCTTGCAACAAGGCGAGCCTTGTATCGCTCTCTTCGACCCATCCGATTTGTTCTTTATTTTGTACACCCACTTGCAAGTGATAGGAGCGACTCAGACGGTGGCGAAACAAGATCCCAAGTGCCCGTGCACTCTAATCTTTGTGAGCTCCTCTGTCATAGCCAATCGCCACTCGGTACACCGCGACCTCCTCGAGGTACTCGGCTCGACTCTGCGACTGCACGAGAAAACCCCATCTCTCGGTGCTCGAATAGAAGAACGATCACGTAGGGCATATCGTGATGTAGTAGAACGATCGTCGAGTCGATGGTCTTGGCCGGAGGATCGGTGAGGAGAGGAGGACAGAGTCGAAGGAACTCTCTGTCGGCGACTATAGTGGAAGGAAGAGTGGAAGTGTTAGAAGCGGGTGGGTGGTGGAGAAGGTACGAGAAGGTGGCGGTGGAGAAGGTGTATCTGGAGAAGGTGTATCTGGAGAATGAATGGGAGGTAGACACAAAAAGGAAGTGGAATCTGTGGAAGAAGAAGTGGGATGTGGAGAAGAATGAGGAAAGAAAGGACGTCCCTCATCAAAAGTCACATCACGAGAGATGCGAATCGACGACGGTGAGGATCATAGCAACGATAACCCTTATGCTCGGGATGTAACCCGAAAAACACACTCAAGCGGCCGAGGGCTCGGCTTTGTGCGCTCACGAGGTGCTAGAAGGACATAGCGAGACACAACCAAAAGCGAAGATGAGAATAGTGGCGGGTGCTGCTCAGAGGACCTCACGGGACACTTGCCCTGAAGCTTAGAAGAGGGCTAACGGTTAATAACATAGACTGCTGTAGAGACCGCTTCCCCCCAGAAGTGAGAGGGGACAAAGGAGGAAATGAGAAGAGTGCGAGCAGTCTCGATGATGTGACGGTGCTTGCGCTCAGCAACACCATTACGAGCATGAGCACCGAGGACACGAGAGGCGAGGAAGAGTACCCTCGAAGAAAGAAAGCGACGAAAGGTGAGGAAAGATACTCGCCTCAGTCGAGCGGAAAACACGAATGGAAGAAGAAAGCGTGTATGAACCATCTTAGCAAAAGGCGATAAATGGAAATCAAGCGAGAACGATGTTTCATAAAATAGATCCAAGTATATCGAGTGATCATCAACAAATATGACATAATAACTATGACCACCCTTGAAGCAAAGGAGATGGACCCGTACATCCAATGCACCAAATCAAAAGATCGAGACGAGAGGTACTCTTGGGATATGGAAGTTGTAGTTGTTTTCCCAACTTACAACGGTACAATGAAAACTAGACTCAACCAAAGGTGGCGAGCTCCACAAAGATGACCAAGTCGATGATGCCACTTGTCAAGGAAGACCCAGGAGAGCGAGATGAAGACATAGCGAGAGACACCAAGGCCTTGACGTCTTGGTGGAAGGAGATGTAAGATGTCCAAGACATAGAGGCGGGAGAGCCTCTACGGCGATGGCGAACCAATCACTCTTACGCTCGGCGATCTGAATGAAACAAGAAGAATCATCAAATCAATGAAACAGTTCATATCGGTTAGTTGACCAACGAAAGAAGATTCATAGATAGGCGAGGAACAAAAGACACATCGAGAGAGAGAAGCAAGATGTAGAGAGAATGCCACGATGGGTAATAGGGCAAGGTGTACCATCGGCGGTGTGAACATAGGTAGCATCGATCAAGGGCCTACGAGCAACAAGTCGAGAAGCTGTCGGATGTGACATGAAGCGAAGCACACGAATCGAGAATCCAAGGATGAGCGGCACTAGAAGCGAAGGTGCAAGCGATGTCATAGCGAACAACGATCCGAAGTCACGATAGATGTGGATGTGTCGTGATGGCCCGATGAAGTGCTCTGGAAGGCCCGATGGGTGCTCCACGACGACGGTCAAATGGTCATCTAGCACGATAGGCAATAAGTCGATCTGGATGTAACTTGAAACATTTGTCAACATGATGACCGATCCTCTTGCAATGGGAACAAACCAACACTCCTGTGGGTGTCGCTCAGTAGATCGAGCCATTGTGAGAGACTCGAGCGACATGTGGTGAGGATCTGAGGCAGCATAAGAGAATGAAGGCGCGTCTCTTACGCAATCAAAGTAGAGAGCGCCGCAGTCAAAGTCGGTGGAGTGGGATAGTTGAGCAATTGAGTACGAACAGGCTCAAACTCCGATCGAAGCCCCATCACAAATCGATACATGGCGTCTGTGAGCATACTCATCTTTAGCGACACAAAGCCGACGAACAACAAAGAAACCTTGGTGTCATAGACTCTAGAGGACCGGTGATGTGAGTGAAAGCAACGTAATATTCTTCCACTAAGCGATCAGTTCTGCTTTGAAGACTATGAATGTTCTTGAGCAATGTGAAGCGAAGAGCACCACTAGACTGAACATATCTCTTCTCAAAGTATGTCCACATTTGCTTGGCTGAAGTATGATACTCAAGACTCATCCGCAGAGAAACATCAACACTTAGCACAATTCCGGTCATGACACGATCATCTTCTTTATGCCAAACCTTTAAACACTCAGCATCAACGGTCTTCGGATCAGGAGGATCATCAGTCAAATGAGAGGCCAAACCATAACCCCTAAGAGTAGTCTTGACTGAGAAAGCCAATGCTCGGTAATTCAACCCATCGAGCTTGATATCTGTAAACACTAGAGATGAACTGCCCCCAAACATCGAGTCGGACTTAGCCATACCACACAACAATACCAATCAGCAGTAGCAATAGTAGCAGATCAGATCACAAGAAGCAGTACTAATCAACAAGTGAAGCTCCAGATGATCGAGCAGAGAGCAGTGCTAATCTCCAGGCGCGGGCAGAGAGCAGTGCTAATCTCCAAGTGAAGCTCCAGATGATCCTAATCTCGGTAGCGCGGCAGAGGCGGTGCTAATCTCAAGTGAAGCTCGGATGATCCTAATCTCCAGCGCGAGGCGGCACAACCTCGGCTCCGGATGATCCGGCGGAGACGGCGCGACCTCCAGCTCCAGGCGCGGATGATCTCGGGAGGCGATGCGACCTCGGCTCCGCGCGGATGATCTCGAGGCGGCGAGGAGACGAGGCGGCGGCTCGCGACGCTCAGCAGAGCGAGGAGGCGGCGCTCGCGACGGCAGCGATCTTTGGATCTCCTCCGGGCGGTGAAGACGAGGCGGAAGACGAGGCAAGACGAGGCGGCGACGCTAGCGGCGACGGCTTCACGCCTCTGGATGGAGGCGGCGGCGTTGTCTCGAGCAGTGAAGACGAGGTGAAGACGATCTTGGCGGCGCTTAACGGCGACGGAGAGGAAGAGCGGCAACATCGTCTCCGGCCGGCGGCCATGGATCGCGACAGCGTCTGGATGGAGACGGTCGGCGTCGTCTCCGATCGGCGGCGGCGGCAGATCACCACGCTGGATGGAGTGGAGAGGCGGCGGCCGAACAGTGATGGGATTAGGGTTAGGGTTAGGGTTTGGATAAACCATGCTCTGATACCATGTTAAGATAATGAAGGCTAGGGTTTGCTATTCACAACTATTCATCTTATTCATTAATGAAGCAGATATATATAGAAGATACATGGGCCTCATGGGCTACAAGGGCCACATGGGCCAAGAGAGAGAAGTAGAATATACAATACTCTTAACAACAACTATTCATCTTATTCATTAATGAAGCAGATATATATAGAAGATACATGGGCCTCATGGGCTACAAGGGCCACATGGGCCAAGAGAGAGAAGTAGAATATACAATACTCTTAACAATTCTAACACCCCACCCCCTCCCAATGCAAGGCGTATGCAATAGCATTGCATTTGGAAATAGTTGACACTAAAATATTGAAAATCCAAAGTCTGAGTCTTGATAATGTCGCCGTAGCATGCAGCTCTTGGAAAATATGTCGAGTATCAAAAGATCATCCATCCGGTGTCGTACGACATCTCATAAAGTACAAGGTGCGAGAGCAAAGTCAACCGCGGCAACAGAACGAAGAAGATGATGAAACCGACATGAATAGAGAGCTGTCAAATCAAGTCGAATAGGAATAGGTGTAAGTATGACAGCGCAAATCGAAACCCAAGATGGCGGCGACGCAAAAGAAACGCAGCTGCCATAGAAGCTCAGGGCAGCGGCTAAAAGAGAAGCGGCGGCATCATAATGACTTCTACGATCTGCATACGGCTCAGAAAGAAGACGGGAGCGGCGGCGGCTGCCATGCATAAGGCAATTCCTTTGCTTCTATGACTGACAATAGATTTGTGGACTCGCGTGGCTTTGATGAACTCAAAGATAAAGTGATACGGACTTGGATGGACACAGCGGAAGAAAACGAGTAAAAACTAATGGCAGCAGGATAGCACCGGTAGGCCCATACTCTAGCCAAGAGAAACAACAATCCATAGGCTCAAAAGGAACAGCAGGAAGACGGTGGTGATCCACGTGCCGTATAGGCTCCGCAAGGTATTCAGAAGATCCATGTGAGGTTCCATCCTCTCTTCTGCTTGTGCTTTGCGTTTCTTCTTCTTTCTTGCTTTCCTCTCTCCTCTATCTTCCTCTCAATTGACGCCGAGCCGCTCGGCAGGCTAAGGGAGAACCCCGGGAGTGGCTTCCACCGAAGCGACCGCAACAGCAAGGCCCGCCTGGAGGCGCCCCCACCGCTGGTCGCAGCAGCCACGCCCAGCTTCCACCACCGTCTCTGCTGCCAATGGAGATCGAAGAGGCTGAGCACGGGGCGGCGTTGAGGCCGGTGGTGGTGGCACGAGGCAGCGTCGGGGAGGATGGGACCCAAGCTCGACGCGGATGAGGAGGCGGCGGCTCGGGAGGCCCGACGACGGCAGGATCTGGCGCAAGCGACGTAGGGAGGAGCAGGATCCGGCTCAGGCGGAAGGTGGATTGGGCGGAGTTGGCGCCGAGGTGGCCGAGGGCGAGGCGATCACCGTCTGCCGTCTGCCGTCTTAGGAGAGCGGCGGCCAAGCGAGGCGGCGACCATGGTGTTGGGGCTCGGCGAGGAACCAAAGCGGTCTGTGAGGAGCTCGGCGGTGGCGGCGAGGAGCCGGGTCTCGGCCGGCGAGCTCGAGAGAAGGTCGGTCCGTGGCGCCGTCCGTTCTGAAGAGAGGCCGGTGGTGGCAAAGCAAACCCCGACGCGCCAGATCTGGCTAGAGCTGGCGGTCGGCGATGGCGCGGTCGACAGCTCGAGGTAGGCGGCTGCTGCTCGAAGAAGGCCACCCCCGGGAGTGAAGATGGCTCCTCCCGGGGGCGGCGACGGCGCCGGCCAGAGGCTAGGAGGCGGTGCAGGTACGAAACCCTAACCCTAACCTTGGCTCTGATACCATGTTATGAATATTGTATGTATATTGAAGAGGCCCAATGGGCAATATATATAGGAGTACAAGAGGTGTATGCCATATACAGATAAGGCAATACAAAAGACAGATAAGGAAATATAAAAAAGTTCCTATTCTAACTCCTATTCTAACATTTATGACCTTAAAAGGCTACCCTCGGCCTCCTAAGGTTTAAACAAAACTACAAATTTATTTATGCATAACTAGAGAGCAATACATGCATTTCGAAAAGAAATACAGGAGTTAAGAGGAGTACTAGTATCAGCTTCCAAGTTAAACAACTGATCACTCCCCCTCCACACACGAAACATTTCAATGCATCTCAATGTCTATACAATGCCTTACTCACTACATCGGGTCACTTCATAGATGCTATCCTTATTCATCCTCCTATTTCTGAAGCAGTTCCGGTGCTTGGTCCGCACCACTTTCAAGGCGCCTAAAGCTTAAATTTAGCATTTAGCATAAACATGTTTCATCCAAATTTATTCTGAAATTCTTCTCATACTGAACTAATTTTACTTGTTTTGCGTGAAAGATATATAATTTAGCACTCAATGTTCACCGCAAGAGTTGTAGGGGCACTTGATAAGCACAACATTTTTGTTTTCCTCCTACTGCCATATCCAGTACGAAATCCCATACACTGCACCCAATCGGAAGCCATTTCACGGGGGCGCAACTAGCACTCGGACATACAATCTAATCGCTAGCACCGTACGCTCCTCTCCTACACAATCGTAACTTTTTTTTCACTTGCAGCAACATATCAAAGATTCATATGCAACATTCCAAATAATAGGATATCTCAAAAATCTCATAATCAAAACAAACATCTCGAGAAAAACTCATCTTGCAACATCACGCGCAACAAAAATGAAGAACGTGATGCAACATATCAAAAAAGAGGATACAACATTTTTTTTAACAATCACAACATTTTTTTCAACTGGTCGCGACAAAAAGAAACTACTTATCAAAAAGAAGAGGTAGAGCATCTGGAAACATAAAAAGTGTGTAACATTTTTGTTCAACGGTCGCAACAAAAAAAAGACTTACTACAACAAATCAATAGATCTTTGCTAACAAGTAAATTTCACTGCAACAAATGAAAAACTCTATTGCAACAAAGAAGTGCAACATCTCCGACCTGTGCACCGCCGTTCATCGAGAGCCATTCTCAACCACACGACGAGGATGGCGTCGGGAGGAGGCTAGAGCAGCAGCGGGGTGTTGAATAGTCAGGCCGGCGACACCCCATGGAGGTCATGGCCAGCGGTGGAATTTGGATTTCCTCGATGGTGCCCTACTAAGGTCGCTCCACACGGCGACCGAGCTCGTCTACCCGGCGATTCTTGCATACGCTGCTTGAGAAGGAGTGGAGGAAGGGAAGAAGGGGAGAGTCAACAATGGCTTGGGAGAGTTGGGAATGAATCCAGCAGGTTGAAGAAGATGCCAGAAAAGCGGATTGAAATGATGTTCCAATTGATCAGGTTGAAGAAGATGCTAGAAAAGCAGATTGAAATAAGGACGAGTTCAGTTCAATTGATGTGAGGTTGGATGAAAAGAAAATGTAGCCATTTTTGGGATGAACTCCCTAGCATTTTGGACGGGTGGTTGGAAAGGAGTGGAGTGGGCTACTGCGCTTCGAGGCGTCCGATCAGCCGAGCCGTAGCATTACCCATTTCACAACCTAGCCTAGCTACCTCCAAACCAACTCCCCCAATCCTATCCACTTCGCACCCAGCCAGACGCACAAGCCCACACGTGTAACAGTAGATACAAACAAACGTACCGTCGGGCCCCACGTGCGGCCTCGGCAAGCCCTGGGGGATCTGCATGGAGGCGGCGGCGGCGGGCGCGCCGTTCACGTGCGGCCCAACCACCCCGAGCACCTCCTCCTCTCCCACGGGGTACCCCTGGCGGCGGCGGCGGCGGCGTCGAGGGCGGAGAGGTCGGGGAGGGACGCGGAGCCAGCGGCCTCGCGGCGCGGGGGAGGGGGCTTCCCGGCGGCGGCGCGGCAGTGCAGGTAGTAGTAGGCGGCGGCGGCGGCGGAGACGCCCACGAGCGCCGCGAAGGCGAGCTGCAGCTTGTACGAGGAGTCGGACGCGGAGTCCATGGGGTGGGAGTGAGGCGGAAGGGGATCGAGTAGCACGAGAGGGCGGAGTGGTATTTACAGGGGGGCCGTACGAACTACTGCGCTTTGGCTTGCTTGAGTTCGCTTCGCTGCTTTGCTTTGTTTAACTGAGCTCTACAGTAATAAATGCTTGTTTTATTTGTGTTGCTATATGACTAACTTTAGGTTTTCGAGAGGACATTTTTGGGTGGAGTGGTGTGCTGCAGTGTGGGGCCAGGGAGCGAATCCAATGGGAAATCACAAAATGTGGAGAGCGGATTTTATGCACCTAGGACCATGTACACAGAATGGTGAAAATTTACTGGAAGCCATGAAGGTGGTAAGAAAGGAATAATATTTGGCCGCATGGGAGGAGAAGAGCAAAACAGGTATTATTCATGGTCGTCAAGTTGTGTAGATTGCTTCAGTTATCTAGCACACTCACGTAGTCTCTTGTTTAAGTTAATATTAAACCCTGCAGGACTTAAAAGGGAATGAGGACAAAAGGTAAACAGAAAAACTTTCAGAAAAGAGAGAATAAACTAGGGTTACTACTTAACAAAAATAAAGTTGAGGTTTATGATGCCGATTTGTTTTGATAAGACACATTCAAGTAAGAGATGTTTGTGGAACTCTCTTGCATTTATAGGATAAGATTCCGCAAAGAGGAGAAATATGGGACAAAGGAAGCTTCCTAGGGCGTCCCCGCCCCGTTTCAAAAAAAAAAAAAAAAAAACTTCCTAGAAAGATAATATCGAAGTAAGATGTCATCCTAAGGAGATTAGATATGGACAAAAGGATGACTTTATAGGTGTTGTATCTGTGAAAACAGCTGCCTCCCAACATTATTTCTGTTGGGAAAGTATAACAATCTTGTATTTTGTGTAATTTTTTTACTTAAAGCGAATATAAATGAATATATTCCATGTTTTTGAACATATCAGGCTATTTTTTTATGCCAAAAGCATCCTCACAAGGGAAGAAGGATTCCAACAGGAACAATCATGTTGTTCTTGCTTAGTGGGCAAAAATTGTTGGGAACATTTCATGCATGACAAGTAGAATTTTTTTTTTAGGAAATGGCCGTTGCCATTATTGCATTAAAGAAGGACGAATGGTATAACGTACACGGTAGTTTTGCACAAGAAGAACAAAAAGAAAAGATATGAAACAGAGAGGAGAAGACATGGCTCTGAAGCCTTCACATTCGTCGTAGAGGACCGACAAAAAAGGCACTGATAAAACTACAGATCGTAAAGTAAGCAATGAACCCAAAGATAATGAAACCATGAAACCACTGGATCGCGCCCCTTCTCTTGCCCTCCCTGAGCTGTCTCCAAAATATGCGTCCACTACTACAAAAGAGTCTATAGCAGACGGCCCATCACAGACGGTTCATTTGGAACCGTCGTGTTAAATCTGTCTGAAAGCTGTTTTTTAGCGCGTGAGAGCTTATCATGAGCGGTTCTATTTAGAGCAAATGCGTGATAATCAATATCCTGAGCAGTTACGAAATAGAATCGTCATGTAACATAACGGCGGTTCTATTTAGAAGCAAATGCGTGATCCTGACAGTTCTTAAATAGAAGCGCTGTCATATTACCTGAGCGGTTCTATTTGAAACCGCTCTGTGATATTGACTATCACGACGATTTAGAACCGTCTGTGATTTCTGTGCTTTATATAAATTGGCCGAGACATCCTCGGTACCGCTTGTCTTTGTGTCTCCGCTCCGGCGTCACTTCCTGCCAGCTCCTCCAACTGCGCCACTTCCGCCTAGCTCCTCGGCTGCTGTGTCTCTGCTCAGCGCCACTTCCATGCCTAGCTCCTCCAACTGCGGCTCCTCCTCTATCTTGGTATGAGCACATGATCGATCTTGCCGTCAATGTTGGAATAAATAATATTAGCCACAAATCTTAGTTTTGAATAATGGTTTCCTTATAACTAATGAACTAAAATTTGACTTAGGAGTGGTAACTTAATAAAATTGAATTAGGTCTAATAATCACTAAAATTTGAGTTAGGATAATTAATTGGCTTAAAAAATAAAATTTACACAGGTTCACGATGCGGTGGGGTTTGGAGTCAACAATATTGCATTTACTGATTCCGGTATTTTAGGTTAATAAGTGTTGTATGAGATGATGCCTATATTTGGGTTGCATGATTGTTCAATTGAGATAGATATCGATGTCGAGAGGTAGGGATCATGGTTGTGGCCGTAGGCATGGCTCTGCTATGCCACCGCGTGTGGTACTTAACTAGTGAAGACTTTTCTTTCAATAACCTTAGATGCAAATGTTGGAGAATGAGTTTATATTGCACATTTTCGTTTGCTATAAATTAATCGCTAATCAATTTGACACTAATTTGTTACATGCGTAGTGTAGATGGATCGAAGCTGGATGTGCGGTGTGAGCAGTGTGAGTCAAGATTACATTAATGGCGTGGTTGCTTTTAGAAGAGCGGCGGCGGGATATGTTGAAGAAGGGATAAATTTTATGTCTTGTCAGTGCATTGATTGCGTAATCGAAAATGTTTAACAACACGGCGCAGATTGAAGCGCACTTGATTGAAGGGTTTCAAAAAGGGTATACATGTTGGACGATCCACGGTGAAGAAGCGATTATACGAGAGTTAATAATGGCGACATCGTAGAAAGTCAACGATTTGCTTGGATGTGGTATGCTTTTGATGAGGATAGGGGCACGATGACAATCGAATCGGATGCTACGCGATCGAAGAGAACTACTGATGAGAGAGTTTTGTAAATTCGAGGGCTTAAGGGAGGACTCGGTGAGACCTTTGTTCCTGGCATGGCAAGGAATACACAAGGTTGTCAGCCGTGCTTGAAGCTACTGAAATTGAAGGCAAGCAATAGTTGGTCAGATAAGAGTTTCACGGCGTTATTAGGTCTCTAGCGGACATCCTTCGGAGAAGCGTGTTGTCGGCACCACCTATCAAGCAAAGAAGGTTATTTGCCCATTGGGAATGGAAGTAGAAAGAATACATGCATGTCAGAACGATTGTATCCTCTACAGTAAAGAGTATGCGGACATGCATTATTGTCCGTGTGCAAAGCATCCGATACAAGCGTCAAAATCTTGCTAAGGTGAAGCAAGGACCTCTGCTAAGATGTTGTGGTATCACACTGTAATCTCACGTTTGAAGCGTTTATTGCGAACCCAAAGGAGGCAAGATTGCTGCGTTGGCACTCGAGGAGCGTAAGAGATGGAAAGCTAAGACACCTGGCGATTACGCGGTGGAGAAACTTGATCGGAGCTTGAAGAGTTCGGTGCGAAGCAAGAAACATAAGGTTAGGGTTGAGTGCGGATGGAATGAATCCTTTCGGTAACATGAAGCGTGACATAGCACTTTGGCAGTGAATCTATGTATGTACAACCTTCCTCCTTGGCTCTGTATGAAGCGGAAGTACATTTTGATGTCACTACTTATCCAAGGGCGAAGCAACTGGGAATGATATTGATGTGTACCTAGCACCATTCTTTGGAAGATCTTGTGACCTTTGTGGAGCGAAGGGTGCAGTGTATGGGATGCGTACAAGCGAGAGAACTTCACTTTGCGCGCCATGTTGTTCGCACCATCAATGATTTTCTGCCCTTGGTAACTGTCGGGCTTGATACAAAAGGAGTCAAAGCACATCATGCCTTTGCTTAGATGCTACGGAGAGTGTATGGTTGAACAACTCGCGTAAAGCGTATATCGTCACCGTAGGTTCCTTCCGAGGAGTCACCCATACTGCAAGATGAAGAAACAATTCGGCGGAAATAAGGAAGACAGTTGACTTCAAGGGCTTTTAGTGGGAAAGAGGTCTATGATATGGTTAAGGATATCGATGTTGTGCTTGGGAAGGGGCGTAAATTAAGAACAGTGAGAAGAACATACGGAAGAAGCGGTCAATTTTTGGGACTTGCCTTATTGGGAGTACTTAGAAGTTCGCCCTTTGCATCGACGAGCACAAAGACATGAATGCGCCAATGAATCCGGACCGGTCGGAGGTTTGGATCACGAGAAACACAACCGTCGGTTCAGCGAATGGTTAAAGGTGCGAATCACTCGGAGGTCATCAAGTGATGATCTGTTGCTATGGTTGGCAAGAGGGCCACATTTACAATTGTCACATAGCAAGGATCGACATAAATGGGTACACATTTTATCACGGCAACTCGGGATAGGAAGAGCACGAGTCTGAGCAGTGGTGTCGCATAGATGCATTCGATCTGGAGTAAATTTGAGGAGCTCGTACTATGGGCAAATAGAGGAGATATGGGAGATCGACTACGTGCTTTTCAAGATCCCCTATTTCGGTGCGTTGGGTCCATCTCCCACAGTGAAGGTCGACAAGTGCGGCGTCACTACCGTGGACCTCGAGCGTGTCGGATACAAAGGCGAACCATTCGTCTTGGCTAACCAAGTTGTTCAAGTCTTCTATGTAACCAGGCAGGCAAATAAGAAGCGCCACGTAGTTCTTCATGGAAAAGGAGGATTGTCGGAGTTGAGAATGTAGTGGGCGAGGAAGAATACAATCAATTTGACGAGTTGCCACCTTTCGGAGACGGCATCGGGCTCGAGGAAGAACCCGGTGAGGAAGCTAGCTATATCTTGCGTCGATCATCATGAAGAGTGTATTTTAATTAAGAATTTAATTACTCCATTGTAATTAATTTATTTATTCCATTGTCATGTGTTAATGTGTTATGGACTTGTGATCTTTAATATTGATGTCAATGTGGATATTCATGGTAATGTTGAGTTGAATTAGATATGAACTTTTGAACTCAAACTTGTCATCATCTTGCTTATCCAGCAGTTCATACATCTTTGTTGTGGGGATATCACGAGCGGATCTAGAATAGAGCCGTGCAGTGATATCATCCTGAGCGGTTCTAATATAGAACCGTCGTGATATGCACACATCACGAGCGGTTCTAAGATAGAGCAAATGCGTGATGTGTGCATATCATGACAGATTCTCTGAAAGAACCGTCTGTGATGTTATTTATAAAGCCGGGACCGCTAGGGTTTTGCTCTTACTCTTCACCTCTCACGCGCCCGCCATTTGTCCGGTATTGCTCTGCCTCGGTTCCTCGGTCTTTGCTCCTGCGCCTCGGCCCGCCTCCGATTCTGCGCGCTCTCCCTCGGAGATCTCGCGCCTCCTCCTTCGCGGCGGCCGGGCCGGCGCGCCTGTGTCGCCTCCATTGCCTCGGCCGCCTCGGCCGGTCGCTCCGCTCCCGGCCGGCTCGGTGCCTCTGCTGCGCCGACCTCGCTCACTTCGGCCCGGCACCGCCGCGTCGCCTCTACTCCAGCGGCTCGCCCTCGGTACTCTGGCCCGATCCTACCCGTGGTACTCCTAGTTGCATCTACCTAGTTGATCTGGATTACATGATGCTTATCAATTCTTGAGATGTCTGTATTTAGATTCCTTCTTGCTTCTTGTTTTTACTTACATATAAGGTTAAAGTTTGTTACGCACGAAATTTGTTACGATATGGAATTAAACTACTACTCTTTTTTACATCCATTACCCATGGCTCAAATGGGATGATCACGGTCACTTGGGCGGCCGTTGCTCAAGACGATAATGAAGTTTGGACCACGACTACACGTCGCTCGCCCGGATAAACAAGCAGCCACCCTTCTTTTTATCCACCTCACGTGTTAGATCCGATGGTAATTTTGGATTGAAATGAAACCAAAAGGAAAACAGAAAAAACTCCCGAAGTAACCCGAACTCTAACAAATTAAAGAAACTAGATATGACATAATGCTTTGGATGCCTTTTTAGTTCCATTTTCGGGATATATATCCTTCGACAATTACCCACGATAAGTTAGCTAAAGCTTAAAGTTCTGACAAGTAAGTAAGAAAGAAGCAGAGAATGCAACAAAATTGGGAAAGCAGCAATCTCTTGTAGCTTTTCAAGGCCGATCCCAATCGTCGTCTTCTAACCGAATCGTATCTTTAAACCTCACCCCTCCTTCCAAGGTCTTCTTCCTTCCTTTCTCTGCAAGTGCACTTCCGGGCTTCTTCTCTTTTTGGTTTACGACATTTCTTCCCCCTCAAATTCACACTTGTCCTCTAGTGCGGCTTGAGGAACCATGAGCAGATAGTGCGTGTGTAAAACTCGGAAAATGTACTCTTGATAAAATCGGCATCCTCCCGGTGGCGTTCTCGGTGGTAAGTTCACCATTGTACTAACCATTGAGTTACGAACTCTGTTTCTCGGCGGTGAGCGAGTCTCCGGCTGCAGTGGGTTCGATCTTAATTCTCCCATCTTCTCCTACGGTGGCAACTCGGGGTGGGAGCGGCCTTGGTTCCATGATGCTTCTTAAGTTGGCTAACATGAAACACGGTGTAAACCCACATTAGATGGTAATTGTATCTTATAGCGACCTTTCCCTTGGTGCATTACTCTAAAGGGCCCATAAAACTTAGTAGCAAGTTTAAGAGCATGTTTGAGTCCAAAAGCGGCGATCTGTAAGGTTGCATCTTTAAGTAAACCATATAAGCCACTTGCAAATTGTCTCTCTAGTCTCTTCAAATCCGCATACTTTTTCATCCTTTCTTGAGCTTGGTGCAAACTCTCGCATTAATATTACTTTGTTTGCTTCATCGATCTGCGGTGACAGTTCACTTAGTCCATTCGACTTGGTTCAAAATAAAATTGAAATGCTTTACTAAACCATTAAATTACATTATCATGTGGTAGCGGCTATTATATATGGGGTATTGTCCTTGAGTAAGGTATAACTTAAGCATGTTGTTAAGTATGCATTAAGACATTGATCATGCATTTTTTATGTTTGCTCTTAGAATTTTCTTGCTATTTATTGGATTTTTGTGTTTTAGATTACGGTTCTTACGAGTGATTGAATCGATTCTTGAGCAACCAACCCTTGAGGCTTACCTTTAATCGGATCATACACTCAAACCTAGGGTAGTGTTTTATACTAATCGGATCATTCTAGCTTCTTAAACAACATCATTAGAAAGATTAGTGCATTTTGAATTTATTAATTCTAGGATGCCATATATATCTTATTAATTACATCTTGTATATTCTTGGATTTTCATCAATTGAGTTGTTGTGTCATAGAGGTGCGATCAATCGTTATTCATCTGTTTGAATTGTCATAGAAATTTGAGAATTTTAGTTTATAAGCGTTGTATTTCATTTCATTCACTTTTACGCATTTATTAAGAAAAATCTCTCTTGTAGTTATCGGTTCTTGATCAACATTTTACTATGTTTTCTTAATAAACATCGATCTGATCTAGTTGGTAGCGTGGTTGTGCTTTCTTAATTAATTTTCGCATCCGAAACTTGAGGTATAGTCTTAGAATGATGAAAACCTATGAAAGTAAGGCGGTGTCGATTTACTAGGTTGGCCTAGGTATCATGGGTATCCGGTCTTGAAGACTAATGCAGGTTAGCCTAGGTGACTTGAAAAACCAAGATCTTAGGTTAACCTAGGTTGGTGTGGGTAGTCTCGATACTTAGGGTCTTGAGCTAATGCAGGTAAACACAGGGAAGTGATGATTCTTATGGTACAACGACGGCAATTTATTTTATTTTACTACGAGATGGCAAGCGTTGATTATATTTGTTTATATTTTTGTGCAATTTCCCATATATTATATACTATGTAATAATTGCGTCGTAACTTATATAGATAGCAAGTAAGCGAGATGGCGAGGCACCGTCTTCGCCGCCGTCATCGGCGTCGCCAAATGCGTCTGGATCTCCGATCAAGGTGAGTACGCGGCGAGAAGCGGAGGAATATCAAATTGCCCTCGGGCGCATGGCGATCACGGAGTCGATGGCGTCGGGATCCCGTGAGTCCCAAGAAAGCGGTGCGAGATTCCGGACCATCTGCGGGGTACTTGTGAGAGCGGGTCCCCATAACCACCCCAACACGGAAGTGTCGGCGGATGTCTGAGAGACCGATTGTGGTGAGCTTTACTGCCTCATTCACTTTCCTGAAGCGGACCCGACACGTGTGCGATGGCGCGCGTATTGCTCGCGATGTGCCGCAGCGTGGAGGACCTTCAAGAGCACCTTGTCATGCGGTTTGTGAACAACGGTCTGACGCCCTTCACGAAGTATCCTTTCTTGTCGCGGGATACATGGGATGCCTTCGTGCGAGATGAAACGACGGCCGAATTTGAGGAGCAAAGTCGGCGCGCCGAGCTCTCGAGCCCAAAACACTCACCCCACAAACTTCGGCACTTGGCCCAGATGCGCGGGTAAAGCCACGAAGTGGGCGGCGGAGGGCGAGACCATTGCCCGAACCGTTTCTTTGGGATCTCGAGACAGCGCGCTCGAGCACAGTTAAGGCGAGGGCATCGACCACGTCTTGAGCGACATCTCTTTCGCAAACCAGCGAGACGAGGCGGTGTCCCAGCGCTGGTAAATATGTCGAACCACTTAGTTGTTAATAAGTCCATAACTTCATGGTGTCTATAATAACATGATGTCCTCTTGCGAGAAGCATTGACTTCGCATCTTTCAAGGTTCCCTCGAAGTGGGCGGGAGAAGGATGTACTATCTACGTACAGGGAACAAGGAGCACACGGTCGCAGTGCGAGGCGTTGGGGTTTACGTACCTTGGGGGATGGATTCCCCACGACTCCGCCACATATAGGAGTAGGAAGAGATCCAAGGACCACCTGACGACTCGGTGGAACATGTCATTATTGAAAAATTTCAAGGACAAATAACAAGTTCTGAGAACCAAGTAAATGAACTCATGAGGCGCAAGCCGCCTCATTAATTTGGGAGCAAGTCCTCCTCAACATCGGATGGCGTCGCGTCCACACATAATCTGGACATGACGACGTGCAATTACCGATCGGCGACATCGAGGTAATGTACATCTCTCGAATGCTCCAAATATAGACATATAGGGCGCCTTAGCTAATTGTGTACCGTTTTGTAGGAGCCGACGCCTGCAAGCTCAAGTGAGGATGGTTGGGTCGATTGCTGTTGAGGTGGGCGGGGTATGGTGTATCCATACCGGGAAGAAGCGATCTGACCGCGGTGCCCGGTGGCGCGAGGTTACGCCAGGTGCGGTGGACATGGTACATGACAATTTCATAGCCATCCATTGGAAATTCCCGAACGAAGAAATCACAACACTAGGGGATCGTGCACACTTTTATCCGATGGCCCAAGAAGGACATCGCCTTGGACCTGCGATGACGCGATATCGTCACGACACTTTGCCTCTCCAATAGGACCCTCGATGAGTCGCCTGACCTTAACTTCGAAGCCCGCCTCATCGGTTCCGTCGAGAAGGCGCAGAAGGGACAAGACAAGCGTGTCACCATATCGATCCACGAGTCATCTCGGAGAAGGCGTACTTGCAGCGTCTCATTCACGAACAAATCGATATCGAAGAAGATTCAAGCGTCGCCAAGCAGGTAATACTCCCTTGGATATCAGTTGGTCTCGACAAAGAACTAACCGGCTCGGGACTAGCTTGTCAATCTTTGCATGAGTGGTACATGCGCAAGACCCAAGAGGAGGAGCCATCTTGGAATCGTCGGATCACGGAGCGAGCATTTTCATCACGAGGCGGGCCGCCGTCGTGGGCCGAGGACTTATTAGACCTATACAACCTAAGCGCCCTCGACACCTCACTTCTACGATGTTGGACACTTTGTAAGTGTGTACAATCAATTTCTACACTCACGTGATAGCGATAAATATCACAACTCATTCCTTACGTGCGGATACATTATGAAATGTGCCGTCGAATCAGCGAGCCGGTAGGTTTCCTCGACCCGCACGTGATCTCGAGCAAACAATAAACCAAGGCGCATCCTCGTCGAGAATTACATAAAAATGGGATTGCTTGCTCGAGCGGCAAGGAGTACATAATGGTGCTTAGTATAACCGAGTAAGTGCTTCACTACTTGCTACACAAAATTCGTTTGAACATATATAGGTTTATGACTATAGCGACATACATGAGTAGGTTCCTTTGGATTCTTGTAATTATTGTGCCAAAGAGGAACATGGTATTGTACCTTGATTCTCTACTCAACAAAAACCATGACTTCACCCTTCTTAAAGGAATACTCGAAAGATGCGATCATTTCCTCACTTTATAATTGTATTGTAGTCTTCCTTCATTTGAAATGGACGAGGATAACTTTTTGGAATCATGTAGAGCGTTCATCGGCTATGTTCTTTGAGGAGGTTTATACAAGGGAACAGCGCCACACTAACCCACAAGATCGATTTTGATGCAGCGATACAACACAATAATAATATATCATACTCCGTAAATATTGCGTCTCGGTATTGTACCTATATATGTATATCCATTTTGCGATCTTTGCCGGCCAAAACAAGATCACCTATCGCATTCTCGTATGCCATCATATGCTATTGATTAATTCCACGACACACGATCCCGGGTAGGTCAATCTCGCTATAGTTATTTTCTAATTATAAATTTAAATATATATTCTTACTACTTTACTCTTGCTAGTGACACGACTTGAACCTAGAGTTAAAAGCACTCCGGAAGAACGAGGTCACACATGTTCGAGGTTGCTCTGCTGACTTCATCAAGTCGGAAATCGTTAACCCCGACGGAGAGTTTCACGTCGTCGACTAGTTGTAATTGATTCAATATTGTAACTCACTTTGACTAGTTGTAATTCAATTTGTAACTCTAGCGACAATACTTCAAACATTCTTTTTAATTGATTTTGAGTTAAATGAACACTTTGAGTTGTCAACAATAATCGTGATGTAGCTGTTTACGCTTGTTTGTTTTTGGAGGGCATGGCTAGCAATTCACGAGGCTAGTGAAAATACGACAAAAACTAGTTAGTGGAAGGACATATCACAGACGGTTTAAACCAAGCGAAATGCGTGATACTTGATATCACGAGCGGTTCTATTAAAAACCGTCGTGATAAACTTATCCTGAGCGGTTGAAAAACCGTCTGTGATAACCGCTATTATCACGGACATAAAATTTGAGACGGTTCAAAAACCGTGCGTGATGACGATTCGAACAAATGCGTGATAAGGTTTTCTGTAGTAGTGGTCGTAGAATCCTGAGCTCCTTCACTCCCAATCCGGCTTCCCCTCAGTTGGTCCTCCCTAGAAGGAAGGTTACAGGCAAAAGCCTGCAAGAACTAGATAGGAATACCTTTTGTATTGTGCGCATGATTGTGTCCTCACGACTGTGCTCACGCCGTCGTCGACCTGACGGTGGCCTTTTTCTTTGAAAGGCTTCTCGGCGCGGACGCCCTTGGCAATCTTGATGTCAAGCTTGTAGTAGTCGACTATTGATTCTAAGTCATTGCCGACCTCTGCCAGGTTGCTTCTGTGTTTTATGGCGCTGCCACATATACATGCTCAGTTGTGGATACAACGGACCACCAAGTGATCATTCTTGTTACCTTGGCTGGCCGGGCACAGTTGTTCCCCCAATCCCCGGCTTTGTATGCCCCTTTAATCCTCCCTATGAGATGCATCTAGTATTGTAAATCCTCCCCCAGATTCCACAGAATTGCATACCAAAGTTTGTTTGTAAAGAGTTTTCAGTTGCGACTATGTAACATGTATCCTGGGCCTTGAAAAATTTGTTGGTCATGGGAGTGCCATGTCGCCCTCTGGAAGATAGGGTGCCAGATGCTTTGTCCCACTTATTATCCATGCATGAGCTTCTTCTTTAATAATCGCTACGACTCCAAGGACCTCATTTCGTTGTTGTTGAAAAATCCTATCGTTTCTTTCTTTCCAAATTTGCCATAAATCAAGTATAAGAAAGGAGCCTTGTCCCTTCCTAGCTGAAACGTGTTCTTCCTAGGATCGTTCCATCCACCATTTAAGCATGTTGCTTGGCCAGACCATAGGGCCGGTGCTAGATTGTTATGTTGCATCCAATTCGCTAAGATGGTCCATATTTCTCTTACAAAGGCACAGTCCACAAACAAGTGAAGAGGTGTCTCTAAATTGTTTGTGCGGAATGGGCACTAATGCTCATTGGGCATGTGCCGAGTCGACAAGATGTCTGTTGTTGGTAATCGTTGTTGGATAAGTAGCCAAGTGAAGATTTTGCATTTCTGAGGCACCCAGATGTTCCAAATGAGTTTTTCGAAAGGCTTTTCAATCAACCCCATAAATTGTGCTTGGTATGTCGTTTTTGTTGAGCATATTCCGGTTGTTGTCCATTTCCAGATTATTCCATCCGTTGTGTTTGGTGCGAATACTACTTGGGAAATCTTATTAAAAAGGCTCATAAAAATTGGCAAGTGCTGAACTATGATCTTTCGTCTAAGTTCAGTCATCCACTTGCCCTCCCGCAATGCCTCCCGCACCATTTTGTTTTTTCTAGCCACAATGTGATAGACTCGGGGCCAATTGTCTCAATGGTATAGCGCCCAGCTAGGCGTCTTTCCAGAAGTTTGCCTTGGTGCCGCTTCCCAGCGTTATAGTTGTGGATGCGCGAAACAGATCTTGATCCACCTCATCAATTGGGAGTTGTGTTCCACTCCATTGTTTTTCCAGAACAGTCCATTGAGCCTAAAGCAATTTAGATGTAGCAACCCCAGTCTCCCTAGGCTTTTTGGGCTACATTAGGGATGATAATTGTGCCCGATTACCCGCGTGCCCGCGGGCGAATACCCTAATAGAGGCGGATATGTGCGTCTTTCTTTGCCCACGAGCATGAAAACGGGCACAATTCCTTGCCCATCGGGTAAATGGGCGTGGGCATGGGTAAGCTCCACCCGTACTCGCTTTGCCCGATTACCCGTAACCTACCCGTATGTGTAAAGAACTATGTCAGTTTGTATTTTTTTTATTTTATTTGTGGAACATGATTAGTTGCCTTGTCGAACATGATATGTGAATTGTGATGAACTTTATTAGTTGTTGAATGTGTGATACACCATTGATGTGTGAATTATGATGAACTTGATGTGTGTATTGTTCGCGGGTAACGAGCATACCCGCGGGCGATGGGTACCCACGGGCGGTGATGCATTATTCGTGGGTAAACAGACATGCCCACGGGCGACGGGTATGGGCGAGATTTTTCGTTCATTGTCCTTCGCGGGCATGCCCGTGGGGGGAAATCGAGGTCGCGGGCATGGGTATGGGCGAGCACTACCCATACCCGCCGCGCCAGATTGCCATCCCTAGGCGGCATACAACATTCCAATTGACCCAACACTCCCCCCCATGCACACATCATCACCATTCCAGAACCATGCCCTATGGCGTTTGTCAATGTATTTGCGCGCCAATACAGGGAGTTCAACTATCACTACTACACAAAACGTCATCACAGACGGTTCTACACCGTCATCACAGACGGTTTTTGAACCGTCTGTATTTATGTGTGCGTGATAGCGAGACGATCATCACGAGCGGTTTTCAAGCGATGCGTGAAAAAGTATCCTGAGCGGTTCTTGTTGAGCCGTGCGTGATAATCTATTTTCCGCAGCGGTTACGAACAAGAACCATCTGTGATAGTTATTATCCTGAGCGGTTTTGTTGAGCAAATGCAGTGATAGTTTTTTCTATCGCAAAAAAAGCAGATTTTGAATGTTACGCAGCGGTGATAGTCTTGATATGCAACATTGCTTGCGGTAAAAAATGAAATGGCGGGACGAGAGAGGAAGATACATACATACACGCTTCCCGGCATGGCGTGGAGTATGACGATGAGCTCCTCCTCTGCGTGAAGTTCACGTGCTTGAGGTTCAACCTCGGGTAGTTGGTGTACCTCGACTGCGGCTCTTGCGCACCTCTTCAACCTGCGAGCAACGCATCCATGCCGCAAAAACACCATCGATTCCTCTTATCTCATCGGCCAAAACCCCACGCAGATGATACAAAGATGTAATGTACATGAAAGCGCATGACACGCTCTTTGAGAATGGAGGTCGATTCTGCGTCTGCAGTGGGTGGAGGTCGATTGAGGCTGTGGCGGTGAACTTGGGCCAAAACGCGTCGGCAACGAAGTCAGCTGACACCTCGGCGTCCCAAAGGTTCGACACCCTCCCGGCACATTCGGCCTCGACCGGCTATTATTTATAAGGCGGCGGTAACATATTTTGCTTCCCGCGCGCGCGTTCAAAATTTTGAACTCCGTAGCTGCGAATCACGAGCGGTTTTATACAAAAACCATGCGTGATGACATATCCGAGACGGTTCTTCTTAGAACCGTGCGTGATAGATGTCATCACAGAGCGGTTCGTATCACGAACAAATGCGTGATTAACATCTCATCACGAGACGGTTCTTCTTAAGAACCGTATGTGATTTAGGAGTTTACCATGGATTTGGCGACCAATCCTCTGCTGCGCGGTAGGATTTCGGCGACCAATCCTGCTGCGCGGTAGGATTTGGTAGCCAATCCTGCGCCGCGATGGGATATGGGTAGACAATCATCTGCCGTGGTAGGATCTCGGCTAATCCTAAAATTGAAAGCCATGGTAAACCTAAAATCACGAGGCGGTTCTTAAGAAGAACCGTCTGTGATGAATACTAATCCTGAGCGATTCGTGATCTAACCGTCTGTGATGACATCCTTATCCTATCATGACAGTTCTTCTTAAGAACCGTCTGTGATAATCCTGACAGTTCTATTTACAAACCGTGCGTGATGACTAGATTATCACGAGGCGGTTCTTGTTAAGAACCGTGCAGCGAAATATCATAAACGGTTATATTTAGAAGCGATGCATGATATGTCCATATCACAGACGGTTCCAAGAGAACCATCTGTGATTATGTTATCACAGACGGTTCCAAAGGGTCTGTGATGAGGCGTCTTCTATAGCCTGTTTTGTAGTAGTGTATCGTCATATGGTAAATGGGCATAGAAGTGAGTACCGCCTTCAGTGTTGTTAATATGCTTGCTTTGGACATCATTTTTCCGTTATACCCTGCTAGCCTCATTCCGATCTTGTCTAGGAGAGGTTGGAGATGGACTCTCCTCAATTTACGCAGTGCGAGCGGTAGGCCCAGGTACGTACATGGCATGCATTTTTTGGCGGCTGGGAAGTTTTCCAAGATGTTTTCTAGGTCTAGATGTGACATTGGATTGGTATGACTGCACTTTTGGTGATGTTTGTTTTTCAACCATGTGACCTCCCCAAAAACAATGAGTAATTCCTTCAGGTTATCCACATCTACCTTAATTGACGATAGAAAAAGCATAGCATTGTCCGCATACAATGACAAGCGTGCCCTTATGGTCCTCCGCCAGTGGCAAGAGCCAGCCGTGAGTTGTTGCCAAGTGTAGCATGCCTTGCAATGCATCGATTGCTAGAATGAATAGATATGGTGATAGAGAGTCTCCCTGCCGCACCCCACATTGGTGCCAGATCTTTGGCCCTTGAAATCCATTCAGAACGGTCGTGGAGTTTAACGTGGCAATGAGAATGGAGATCCATTCACGCCATCTCAGTCCAAAGCCCCTTCGATGAAGCATATTCAGCATGTACGACTAGGATATCGAATCAAAAGCTTTGGAGATGTCTAGTTTGATCATGAGGACCGGAGTCTTTGAGCTATGATAGTTTCTAGCCAAGTTCTGAACATAGAGAAAATTATCATGTATGCACCGAGTCTTAATGAAGGCACTCTGATTTTTGGAAACTAGGTTGTCCATGTGTTTTGAAAGTCGCAGTGATAATACCTTGGATATCATTTTTGCCATGCTATGAATCAAGCTAGTTGGCCTGAACTCTCAAATATTTGAGGAATGTTCCTTTTTCGACAGTAGAATTATGCTTATCGTGTTAACCTTTGCGAAGTGCGATCTGTTCATGTTATAGAACTTGGTGAATACCGTCAAAATATCTGCCTTGATGATTTCCATGCCTCTTTATAGGAACACCCCATGAATCCATCCGGCCCTAGGGCCTTATCCCTAGGCATTCGTTTTATTGCCTCAGCAATTTCCTATTCCGAGAATGATGGCTCTAGATCCCTCAGGTCAACATTCTGTCCCTGCAGGATGGAATAGAATTCCAGTAAAAAATAGTTGTTGCCGCCTTTGCTGTTCCAATGATTTTAGTGAAATGCTGGAACAACACTTCCTCTTTTTCGTTTTGAAGGGTGAAGGTACCCTCATCGCTTGACAGTGTGTGAATGAATTTTTTCCTCCTTCTTGCATTGGACTTGGAGTGGAAGAACTTGGTGTTTGCGTCTCCTAATTTCAGCCAGGTTATCCTAGACCTTTGTCTCCAAATTATTCTTTGAATGGCCGCTAGTCCCAGAATTCTCAATTTTAGACTAGAGCATAGTTCATTTTCTGATTGAGTGAGCTGCCTCAGGTCTTGTGCACCATCGAGATGAAGGAAAATTTCTAGAGCTATATGCATTTGCAGTTTTGTGTTACCAATTTTGGATGTACTCTAGGCTTTTAAAGCTTTTGTCGTCTTCTTCAGCTTGATTAGAAGTACCTTTATCGGGTGAGTCTCAATCTCATGTTAGGACCAAGCCCACTGTACCACCTCCTTGAATCCAGTCATGCAAGGCCAGTAATTTTTGAAGGTGAACTTTCTTGGTGGCCTACCTCTCTCAGCCCGCCGAAATCATTAAAGGACAATGATCCAAGACCGAGGAGGATAAGAGTTGCAAGAGGTGGTCTGAAAAAAAGACCTTCCCAACCTGAATTAATGAAAGCTCTATCAATTCGTTCCAATGTTGGATTGACTCACTCGTTTGACCAACTAAACCTATGACTTTGCATATGCATCTCTTTTAAATCACAGTGGTCAATTGCAGCTCTAAATTGTCCCATATGTCGCTTGTTCAGGTTTAAATTATTTTTGTCCTCCGCCCGATAGATGAGATTAAAATCTCCTATTATGAGACACAGTTCATTAATCAGTGAGTAAATGTGCTTGATTTCCTCCATGAAGGCCAGCTTGTGTTGATCTTCATGAGGACCGTATATTGATGTTAACATCCATGACTGACCATCAATACGTGACGTAATTCTTGCCGTTATGGAGTTATCTAGCACCAAAGGACTGTAGAATTGGACCACGGTATTGTCCCAGAGGATCATGATACCCCCCCTTGGTTCCAATAGACGACTTATATACCATTATCTACAGTTGGCCTCCTCCTATCTCATATGTCAAGGCGCTGTCGATAGTCGCTAGCTTTGTTTCCTACAAACATAGGATCGTGCAGCCGCTGTCTAGCACCATTTCTCGAACTATCTGCCTACGCGTGACCGCATTTAGGCCTCTTGCATTCAAACTTATTATTTTGCAATAGCATACCATTAGGTGACATCCATATGAACCAACTGATAACAGGAAAGTAAAACCTGCATTTTATTGCGTAAGGCCAGACAAGCCAGTGCATGGCACCTGCAAGGACATGCAGCATACACCCTAACAACCCCCTGCGATCTAATTAGCACTACTCCTTTCCATCCAGCAGAGGAGCAGGGTACAATCACAAACCCAAAATAGGACGACACTTTTTTAGCACGTACTAGAAGGATCCTAGACCTGTTGTGACCTGACCCAACACCAATAGTTAAGCTTGTCAGACCCTCGGGTATGGAATACTCAAAGATCTTATGTGTATATTGTGCTAGCCTCAGGATTAATGGCTAGCACACACATTCATAATATTTGGCAATCACTTCCATATAAACGCATACTAAAGTAAAGCAAAAGAGTATTCTACTTAAGCAATTACAACAATCATCAGAGTATACAAAATAAATAGCAACAGAAGATATAGTAATAATAGCAAAAGTCCAGCAGCATGCCCATCCGATCCCACAGACAACCGACAAGGAACAAGGTCTAGGTAGACCCGTCACCAAACCCTCCGGTGCTGGGACTAAAGAACTCGTCGTCTGGCGTCGGCTCATCTACAAACTCTAAACCAACAACAACAGCAAGATTGAGTACAATGTGTACTCAGCAAGGCTTGTGGTGTATTGCAAAAATTATATTAGATGCAAGGCTATCAAATGAATGGCTCTGCTTTATAAGTTCTTTTGCTCAAAGCCACTTTTATTTGCAATATTCATAAGTAGTAATTTACAACGGAATTTAAAAGAGCAGTTTAAGAAAAAGAAAGTATATGACAGTAAATAAGGAATTGAATGAAATAATACCAACACCTGCAACCCTACTCGGTTGCAAGCAAAAATATAATCATGTTCAGTCACAGACATGGCACTGTCAAATTTATGTTCAACCGTAGAAATAGCAGTCCTGCTATAGACATAGCAAATCAGCCATAGAAATGGTATATCTGCTATGGACATAGCAATCCAGTCATAGACATGGCAGTTAACTCAACAAATTAAAAATCCCATGCATTACCCCAATCTTTTGTGATAAAATAGTTTGAAAGGCAAAGCTACCACCATACCAGCCGCACTAAGCACGCTCATAACCGCGAGCACGGCTATTCGAACCGTTTATCACTCTGCGGAGGTGTACAACTTTACCTATAGTACGCGGTATTCCAGTTGCCTGAAATATCTCTGTATCACTGCTTAATACCAAAGGTAAGCAGCCTAGAATTCATGACGCGGCCTTTACATTATCTAACCCTAACCTTGCACTAGCCCTGAGAATAATTATCCCCAATTACTCGGATAGAAATCCGCAGTATGAAGAGTCCCCACTCACCAGATGGAAACTCGTTGAGTGAGTCCCTCACTTGCCGGATATAAACCAATCAAGTGAGTCTCTCACTCTATCTGGATAAAAACCATTGAAGTGAGCCATTCGCAGTTGTGATGGCAATAGAAATTGCTCGCACTACATCTGCCTACTAATCATGCAAGATTATGATTCGATAACTTAGTTAGCTATAGCTACCCCATCCTAGCACATACGGTTGTACGGTTAGGTATTGGTCCCAGATTTGCTTCCTTTAGTCCTTAACCAACTACGGGCGAGAACTCCATCCTATCTACTAGTGAGTCAAAATCCTCATTTTTTTCATAATACAATACAACTCGCTCACGTCTAAAACTAAGGTTTTCATTTAATTTTCATATCAAATAACAGAGATACAGTCTCTATAAATTTTTCAAAATATTCCCAAATTTTCAAATTACATATTGTCCTTTATCTTTTTTTTTCCAGAAAATCTATCGTCCTAGTTGCGTTTGTGTGATAATCGCACTCAAAATTTCCCAATAGACATTACATAATGTCTAACCCGTATTCTAATGGTTACAATAGTAGAGGATCAATATTTCAAAAGTATAAATGCAACAAGTAGGATTACAACTACCATTTTCAAAATAATAGTTTTTTCATACACAACATACACGCATGCATACTAGGATTTACAAAACAAAGTACAATAATTAAAATACTATGATCAACATGATCAAAGGGGGTGCTTGCCTTCCTCTTTACTGTTACGAAAATATGATTTGTTGGTCGTCGCAATAATAACCGGAGCAATCGTCGTCTAATTCAAAAAGAGCCAGAAATTAATTAAATAACACCAAATAAATTCAACAGTAACCAAAATTAAATATTTTTACATATTCTGGTAGATTATGATTTTTTACAAATTTAGAGATAAATTTCATACAATATGGAGTTTTAGTCTATTGGGCTCTACCGGTGGTCTATTTATTTTAAAAAGTCTCATACTAATATTTTATACATTTTCTTATTTTTATTTTAGACCGGTCTATCCACTGTTAAAATATTCGTACGCGGCCTAAGAATTCCATACTTCTGGCGATTCATCCAAAAATTGATGGTATGCTAGGTACACGTTCTCTCTACCTATTTTTATTTTTATAAAAAAAATTCTACAAAAATTTTCTTTTCTTTCCTTCTATTTTCTTTTCCTACCTCTTTTCTTTTCTTACCTCTCTCTCCACCCTATCCATTCTATTCTCGAACCGTCTGTGATAGTCTATTTTCACACGGTTCGTGAATAGAACCGTGCAGGCTTCTTCCCCTCTTTCCCCAATTCATCTTCTTCCCAATCCCTCTCATGGCTCTCTCTCTCCCATCAACTCTCTCTACTAACACATCACGGTAGAGCATTTGCTCCTAGTCTTTCCCCATGATACCACCCGTTGGAGGAGGCTCCTCGGCTCATTAGAAAGCATCTAGGCCCCTAAAATATATTTTGGTAATTAATGATAATATGTGAGTATGGGACTAACATGTTTATTAAGTGATTAAAAGGTTTAGTCCTTTTGACGATTACAACAACATGGAGATGCATACTAAAGGTCAACATGAAGATGGATTTGGTTCAAGGACAAGGTATAAGTAGTCTAGGATCCTTTTATATTTATTTTGGTAATTAATGATAATATGTGAGTATGGGACTAACATGTTTATTAAGTGATTAAAAGGTTTAGTCCTTTTGACGATTACAACAACATGGAGATGCATACTAAAGGTCAACATGAAGATGGATTTGGTTCAAGGACAAGGTATAAGTAGTCTAGGATCCTTTTATATTTTACCGGTCTTACGAGAAAAAGTTGGAAGACCGGGTTTTAGATTAAATGTTGTACTATTAAGAGGGATCACGACTAGTAGCTTGATTTCATATCTTTATGCCTTTGGATCAATCTAGGATCATGCATGCACTCAGAACTTGTTTTAAAAGCCAAACCTGTTTTCTGAGCATAATCGGTAGTACCGGCGTTCCTATGGCGGAACTACCGTAGTCCAGTTGAACCGAAAAATTGTAGAACGTTTTTTTTCCAGAGAGACACCTTTTTGAATTTTTATTGATCTCTTGGAAGTGCGGTAGTACTGGCGTTATTTGGGCGGAACTACTGCAAGTCGGCTGTACCGAACATAGGGCGGTACATTTTTTTCAGAATGGTGCTTTTCAAGTTGAATTGCTCGTTTGCTAGTGCGGAACTACCGCTATGGTTTCCGCGGAACTACCGCATCGCGGTGCAACCGGGTAATTGAAGCGGTATGTTTTTTCCAGTACGCGGTGTTTTTGATCTTCAAGGAAAAACGGTTGTACCGCCAGTGTTAAGCGAAACTACCGATAATTGGAACTACCGTATGATTAATGGCGGTAGTACCGCACCAAGTTTTCAACGGCTCTTTCAGACGCATTTAATACCTCTGCTATAGCCGTTACTGTGCTGACGATGGAAGTGCGGTAGTACCGACCATTACATGGCGGTACTACCGATTCCGCTGATTTTTCTGATATTTGCCTCCAACGGTTGCATTTGTTTTTAGGGGGTATAAACATACCCCCACCAACTCTAGGATAGGTAGTTGAGACCTCATTGAACATCTTTGAGCCTAGAGCATTCATTTCACACCTCATACTCTCTTGTTGCATTCATTGTGAGGTAGTTAAGCAAAATCAAGTGCATTCATTCTAGATTGATCCATAGCACTTGATTGCTGTCAAGCGAAGATCAGGGTTTATTACTCTTGGTATTTGTCGACACCTAGACGGCTTGGCGAGAGCTTGCGCGGTGATCTCTTCAAGAATTTTGTGAAGAGGTCCGGTGCCAATTGTGATTGGTTCGGTGTTCACCAACTCCGGAGAGGAGGAAGAACAATCACAAGTGAAATCGAGGGAAGGCTTAATTCGTGGAACCAGCTTGATTGGTTCAAGCTTCCTCAACGAGGACCAGTGAAGATCGACAAATCTTCGATACCCGGGAAAAACTCTTTTGTCTTCATTGTGGTTATTTTTTGTCCTTACTTATTACATTTACAATTGTAGCGTTTATCTTGTGATAGGAAGTTTTGTTGAGTTTATCTTGCTTAGTTTTATAAATTAGGTAAGAATTTTTAAAACCTCATATTCACCCCCCCCCTTTGGTTGGTTATCCTTGATCCTACACTCGCCTCCCTGCGGCCCTGCTCGGCCCGACATCGCCGCTCAGCCCGCTCTACTACGGCCCCATGTGTACGCCTCCCGGTTCGGATCCGCCCGACTGCCGTGCTGTCGTGTGCCGGCCGGCTTAGCCTCTAGCCGTCGGCCGCCTCGGCCCGGTTCTGGTTTCCTCAGTGGATCCGGTTCCAAAGACTTCCCCCCGCCTCTCTGTTGATTTGCTTCTTGAGCCTTAGCTTGAATTAATTTTTGGTGTGTAGTTGATGATTTTTGTTAATGCAAGGTGAGGTGGTGGATGTCGATGGCTATATGCTCATGCATGAGGAAAGTGTTTGAGGTGGGTTGCTGTTGTGGTTGGCTTCCCTGAGGTAACTCCCCCTTCTGTCTACTCTCTCTGCTCCCTTCCCCCTATTACTCTGTGATGGATGTTAGTGCTAGTATGGGTTGCTATGGTTTTGTGATGGTGTGAATGGTATGACAACTGGACATGGGGTGGTTCTATGAAAATGATGGCAAAGATGATGGAAGTGGACTACCATGTCCATTGATTGTCGGCTCGATTTGGGAATGAACCAAAGTTGGTTTTGGTATGTCGCTTTCCTGATTCGGTGAAGTGGTGGTCGGCTTGATGTGGGCTCTGCCGTCACCTCCTCCTATGGTTGTGACCTCCTGTGCTTGTTCCTCCTGGTGTTGGCTAGAATACTCTTGGTTTTTCTTGTTGTCTTGCCCTCCTCCTCCTTCGGCTGGATGGGTGGATCTAGAGGTGGGGAATGGAGTTGTGTTTGGTTGTGAGCTTGCTTGAGCTCTTGGCAGTGTGAGGGTGGCTTTGTGCTCTTGATTTTGCTTGCCCTTTTGCTTGTGAAATGCCTTCGGCTGGAAGGCTTGTGGCTGGGGGAGATGGCCTAGGGGGATGCACTCGGTTGCCCTTATCCTAGCCCTATGCCTGATATTTTTGGCCCTTGCTTATCCATTTCTCCCTCTCATGCTATTATATGGCTTGACTTGCTTTGCACTTGTGGTTGTGTTTCCTTCGGCTTGGGTAGAAATGGAAAGGGGGTGGATTTGTGTGTGGTAGTGAGGGGAATGAAGGCTTGGTGCTTCTGCTCTTGGTTAGCTTTGCTTGGTTGTGTGTGGTTCTGCTTTGCTTCGTTTTTGCTCAGGAGGTTGGCTTGGCTTTGTGAATCTTTGACTTGGTTATGAAGTGAGACCAAGTGTTTTAATGTGGAGGGGGAAATGCATTCGGCTGGCTCCCCTTTGTGGTCTGTTCATGACCCTTATGCCCTTGCCCTTATCCAGATGGCTCTCACAAGATACAATTGGGCTATGGGACTTTTGGTCCATGGAGAGTTCTTTGCAGTATTCTTTGGTTTTATTGTTGCCGACGGTAAATCAAAAATACAAAAAGTGGGTGTTGGGCTAGGTAACAAGGAATGGTTCATTGGTCCATAAGGTAATATCGGATTTTTCTACGGTTGAGGTAAGGCGGTAAAAGTGGGTATTGGATTCTAAAATTGTCGTGTGATGAAACCCACTGGAGTGAACGGTGCCGATTGACTTAGGTTAGCCTGGGTATCTTGATGATCAAGGTGTCGGTGACTTAGGTTGGTCTGGGAATCTGGTTGTACTTTGTGAAATCTGACGGCAATCCATTTTCTATTCCCTACTTCCTTTTATAGCTTTTGTTTGCTACTGCTCTATTGGTCTTTGTGGGAAATGTGTGCAGGGTTTTGGATTGGGTCGAGAAAAGGGTTCGATGGCTGTCGATATATGGACAAGGAAGGGCTTCGCGACATGCATGCAAGAATTTTATTATTCTCTTTTGTAATGTACTCCAATTTGTAAATTTTTATATTGATTTGATGTGAATAGCTATTGCAATAAATTATGATATTATGATTTGTTTTTGTTTAGATGAAATTTTATTTACTACTAATCAGCAATTAGCGTTGTTTTAGATTAGTCTGATTTTATGGGTTCTCACAAACTGATTCCTGGAGCTCTATCTGAAATTGTTCTCCTCGGGTCCCGTCAGAATTCTCTTAGTGGGACTAGTCCGAATCAAACTCGAGCCAAACCCTAATCTGAGTTAGTACTAGGTATGTGCTATCTCTCTCGAATTGGCCGTTTTTAAACCCTAGCCGCACCTAATTCAAGTTCCTTGTTGCTTCGGTTTTCGCTGGTGGGGTTCCTTGAGCATCACATAAATCCGTTCATCTTTGAGACTAGCTTTTGATATTGCACTAGGGCTACTCATTACAGTTGATTACACCTTACTGATTTGTGAGGCTTGCACACACAAGAGAGTAGCACTTTCGGCCATTGAGTAAGAAAAGAAGAAAAAAGCAGCCGCATAGAAAAGCCACGGCTTGAAAAAGAGCATTGCAAAAAAAAAAAAAAACAGAGAGCAAAACACAATTTTTGAGAAAGAATGCTACAGTAGCCCAGCATACTTTCTAGTTACCGGTCATAATTATTTTAGATTGTGTAGTCATTTTTCCTTGAGCAATCTTGTGCCCTACTATATTCAACTGCAATTGGCTAGCTTCTCTCTTAGTACTTGGTGCAAAACGAGCTTGTTTCATCTTAATTTCCATTTGATTCTCACTAGATCATTCCTTTGTTTGCATTAAGTCTCATTTATCTTTGCGTGAGCATTCATATTTTTTCGCTTAAACCTTTTGGATTAACACATAGGCAAAATACTCTCACTTGGATAATTACTTAGCTTTACAATAACATGAATCTCAATTTGCATAGGTTATACACATACCTTTCCAAGCTCCACCTACACCAGTTTGTGTACTCCCTTGCTCTTGATTACGCTCTTACATTACCGGGTTGAGGTCATTCGTTGCCACAAGTGCCGTTTTTGTCGTCCTTGATTACTTTGAAACGGTAAGCTTTTATTGTTTTCAGGATAGTGAGTTGCGAGTGTAGATAGAAAGCTTTTTGTTTTACTAACCCGGATATAATCTCGTTTGCTATTTGTAAGTTGTTGTCATTTCAGGTTACGAGGAGGAACCACCTAATCCGGAGGCACCGGTTACGTGGTTGGAGTACACTCATTTGCAAAAGATGCTACAAAAGCAATTTCATGATGGAGACAATGGCATGCGCGATGAGCTCGGGGAGGTTCAGACTGGACTAAACACCCTCAGGGAGGAGGTCACGCAGCTGCGTACGGACATTAACAATAACTTCCTGGAGACGCGTGTCATATTCGCACAACACAATCTTTGCGGAGGTGCGCAAGCTGATGACACAAGTGTGCATGGCCCTCCGGCCATTTTTCCCAATGAAACCGAGGAGGAGCATGCTATTCACGTGGACAAGGAGTGAAGACGGCGCCAGGCTCGTCGCATCGCAGTGTCATCACACGCTGGAGTGGCAGCCGTGGTACTCCCTCGGGCACAGGGGCATGGCCGAGGCAATGGCGTCCACAACGGGGTCCAAGGTGGGGGCACACCACTAGTTGCCAAAGGAGGAGGTGTGCCGATGCACCTTGTAGCTGGGATGATGAGGCCAAGATCTGGGGCGACGACGATTTCCCCGTCGATGACTACGACGGCCAACAGCCCCACCACCGCAACAACATGCATCGCCATCGACATGACGACGACGAGGATTTTATCACTAAGCCTAAATTTACTCTTCCTATATTTTCAGGTGGTACCAATGTTGAAGAATACCTCACTTGGGAGCTGAAAATTGATAAGCTGTTTGTGATGAACAACTACTCCAATGAGAAGAAGCTCTTACTTGCGTCCAATGGTTTGGAAGATTATGCCACACATTGGTGGGAACAGTTTGTTCGTAAGCGTATGGAGCGCCATGAGTTACCGATTATTACTTGGGAGCAGATGAAGCGGCATTTGCGGGCACGTTTTGTACCTCGCCAATACAAGCGCTCTCTATTTGAAAAATTGACCAGGCTACGACAAGGTTTGAAATCAATTGATGAATATCATGCAGATGTCCGTGAGAATGAAGAGCAGACAATGGGGAGATTTCTAGCTGGCATGAATTATGATGTCAAGCGCATTGTCAATCACCATCCCTACAATGATATGATCGAGTTGCTACAACAAGCATGCGAAGCCGAGTGCCAAGTGATCGAAGATGCACGGTTCACTGCTCGTTCACGTTCTTCAGCTAGTCCGAGACAGTCATATAACAAGAGTACTCCGGCCGGGAGCAATTCAGCGATGCGCAATTCCGCAAGTAAGAAGCCGGAGAGTACACCATCACCAGTGCGCTGACCAGTGGCGCCCGCTGCTAGTGCGGCCTCTTCTATGGGGTCGACAGGCTGTTCATGTGATATCATTTGTCACAAGTGCAAGGGTGTTGGCCATTTTCAGAGGGACTACCTGAATGTCAGAACTATGCTTATCACAGAGGAGTGCGGTTATGTTTTGACTAGTGATGACGAGTCGCTTGATGCACAGCCGGTCTTGCACATTGATGACATAGAATAATGTGAGTGTGATCCAGAGTTTCCTAGCACTAAGTAGTATTCCATTGTTTGCACGCCCAAAGTGCTTAGTGTGATGCCATCGCCCTCACTCGAACAACGATGCAATTTATTTCAAACTTGGGCAAAGCTTGATAAGGGTAAGGTGTGCAAAGTGATTATTCATGGCGGGAGTTGTCACAATTTGGCCAGTAAAGACATGTGTCATAAGTTGGGTTTGAAGTATTTGCCGCATCCACGTCCTTATCATGTGCAATGGTTGAGCGACAAAGAGGAAGTAAAGGTGAACTATATGGTGCGTGTGATGTTTTCTATTGGGAAATACACTGATATTATGGATTACGATGTTGTGCCTATGACGGTGTGTCACTTGCTGTTGGGACAACCATGGCAATATGACCGTTCTGTTGTGCACGATGGGTGTAAAAAACGCTACACTTTTAGATGGAACAATGTGGAGATCATCTTGAAACCGCTTACACCGCAAAAGATTGTGAACTCTTCAATGCAGAAAATTGAGATGGATGTGGAGAGTGCGCAAGAGCAAGGAAATTATTCCAAGAAACATGAGGGAGAGATGAATTTGGTCATGTTAGCCACCAAATCGGAGATGTGAGAATTCAACGAGGATCCCAATTTGGTGCACTTTGTCCTGCTGTACAAAAACACATTGCTTTCAACTAACGACTTAACTTCTCTTCCTAGTGGTATTGCTTATGTTTTGCAGGCATTCAGCGACGTATTTCCAGAGGAGTACCAGCTAGGCTACCACCAATCTGCGGGATCGAACATAAGATCGACTTGATTCGAGGAGCGTCACTGCCGAACCGACCACCGTACTGCACCAACCTCGAAGAAACAAAAGAAATTCAGAAACAAGTACAAGAGCTTCTATACAAAGGGTACGTTCGTGAAAGCTTAAGTCCTTGTATTGTTCCTGTTATTTTAATTTCTAAGAAAGATGGTTCATGGCGTATGTGCGTAGATTGTCGAGCGATTAATAATATCACTATTCGATATCGTCATCCTGTACCTCGCATAGATGATATGCTAGACGAATTGAGTAGTGCTATTATTTTCTCTAAAATAGATTTGCGTAGTGGTTACCATCAAATTAGGATGCATGAAGGGGATGAGTGGAAAACAACCTTTAAAATGAAATTTGGTTTGTATGAGTGGTTGGTCATGCCATTTGGTTTAACTAACGCATCTAGTACATTTATGCGCTTAATGAATCATGTTTTAAGGCATTTGATTGGTAAATTTATGGTTGTGTACTTCGATGATATTCTGATTTATAGTCGCACTGAATCTGAACACATTGACCATATTAGACAAGTTTTACGCGATGCTAGGCTTTTTGGTAACTTAGAGAAGTGCACCTTTTGCAAAGATCGTGTCATCTTTCTGGGCTATGTTGTTTCTACGCAAGGAGTTGAAGAAGATGAGTCTAAAATTGAAGTGATTAAAAATTGGCACATAAGTCAGATTAGGAGCTTTCATGGCTTCGTTGGTTTTTATCGGCACTTTGTGAAGTATTTTAGCATCGTCGCTGCCCCATTGAGTGAACTTACTAAAAGGGCGTTGAATTTCTGTGGGGTGTAGCGCAAGAAAATACTTTTGCTGAACTTAAGAAATGCTTGACTGAAGCACCGTTGCTTGTTTTACCTGATTTCACTAAAAAATTCAAAATTGAGTGTGATACTAGTGGATTGGGTATTGGCAGTGTTTTAATGCAAGATGGTAGACCGGTAGCTTATTTTAGTAAGAAACTGAATGGTGCTGAATTGAATTATCCGGTCTATGACAAAGAGATTTGTGTGTTAGTGCGTACATTAGAAACTTGGCAACACTATTTATGGCATAAAGAGTTTATTATTCATTCTGATCATGAGGCATTGAAGTATTTAAAGGGTCAAGCAAATCTGAACCGTAGACATGCCAAATGGGTCGAATTCATTGAGTCGTTTCCTTACATTATGAAATATAAGAAGGGAAAGGAAAATATGGTAAAAGTGTGCTTTTAACTCAATTAGGAGTGCAAGTTCCTGGTTTAGAGAGTTTGCGTGATTTATATGCTCATGACCATGATTTTTATGTTCCTTATGCACATTGCAAAGTGGGAAAAGGCTTGGATAAATTTCACATCCATGATGTGTTTTTATTTCGTGCTTACAAATTATGCGTTCCAGAATCCTTCATGTGTTTGCTATTATTGCAGGAATCACATACAGGTGGATTGATGAGACATTTTGGACGTGAGAAGACGTTGTCTATGCTGAGCGATCACTTTTATTCGCTGGTTTGTCACCTTTCTTTGGTGATGACGATTTAGCATAGAGGACGATGCCTTTTCAATAAGAGGAGGATGATGAGAGCCGCCCCCGTATCAGTGACTGAGCTAGCGTGCACAAAGGGGACGGCTGAAGCGCACCAAGGCGGTGGCTCGACGAGGTGCGGCGAGCAAGTGCATGCAACAGACGCAGCGCTCGGCGAGCAAGTGCATGCAACGGACGCAGCGCAAGAGCGTCCTGAACGGCATGATTCAACCAATCTTGTCGAACAATTTGGTTCAACATCTTCGTAGAATATTCCCTAAACTTGAATCACCTTATCCCGGATGGCTTCATTCCGTTTCTCCAACAATAGTATATTCTGAATCATCCAAATCAAGCATCACATGTTTCATCCATCCAAACACACCCTTAAACAGTAACATCAGCCGGCAGCCCGAACCATCTGTTAACAAGAAAAGTTGTGCATAATTTGCAGGGTGCGGCAAAAGAGAGGCCCTTTCTTATCTGCAACGGTAAAAGAAGCACATACACGAACAACATGCATACACGAGTGAGCTCTCTCAAAAGAGCTTACGAATACGAATAATAACACACCCATAGCTCAATGACCATAGGATCACAGTGCAAAAGCTATAGCCCAAAAGAGTCTCATGTCTCCACTTACTAAGATTATGACTTCAATTAAAGTTCAACAGACTACCCACCGTTCCAAAACAGCAACAGGAAACCGTATGCAATCGCATCTCAAAGGCAACATGACATGGGTACGATATGTTACTTGAGAGTTGAGACTCCAAAAGAACAAGAAGCGTCTCAGCTCCTTCCCGGACACATACATACCAAAACGCATAACCAGAGTGGCTTCAATCATCAGATGCCTTCGGGGAGTTCTCAGGCGTCTTCAGCTCGTCGGAAGCCTTTCTCGCCTTGTGTTGCGCCACCGCAGCTTTGAAATCTTCCCTGATGCCGGTATCCTTGAACTTCAGAGCAAATGTTGTAAGCCCGCTCTGCGATTCACCAATGCTGTTCATACAAGCAAATGTCACGCCCTTCTTATCCATGTCCTTCAGCGACATGTCTTCGTAAAGGCTTGCATTCAGAATCAGTCGGTAATTGCCCTTGGCTCTCATGATGAGCCGACCTCTCTCACCACCAGATACCGGGATGTTCAACCTTAGTTCCCCTTTTCCTCGTTCTTTCCAGCCCCCATCCAGGTACTCATACAATGCGGAGTCAGCAGTAAATATGGCCTTCTCATTTTCTTCACCAGTTTCAACGGGGCCCTCTGGCATAGCAAATTTCTTGGGTGCTTCTGCTGCAGTAGCAAGCGCTGGGGAAGAATTCCCATTGTTCGTAGAACCAATATTAAAAGATGGGAATGAAGAACCATCACTCTTTAGCCCAAATAGGGGAGCAGTTGAGCTTTCTTTAGAAGCTGAGCCAAATGAAAATGATGAGCTTGAAAATCCAGTTCCAGCCAGTCCTGTGAAGGCATTTTGACCACTTGACAGATTTTTAAAAGAGAACAGGGGTGCCAGTGATGATGACTGCCCTTTGTTATCAGCGTCCTTCTGCTCCTCAGATGATCCATCCTTGGTCTCTGATTCATCTCCACCTTTCGTCTCAGCATCATCCTTGTTGATTTTATCTTCATCTCCAGATTCATTTACTCCTTTCTTTTCTTCAGCATCTCCCTTCTTTGTTTCACCCTCAGCTTCAAACGTCTTTCTGTTATCTTCCTTGGGTTCTCCTACTACTACTTGGTCCTCACCGGGTCCATCCCCGATGTCTTCTGCCTTGTCATTGGTCTCAACAGGTTGAGACGGTGCTTCAGTTAGGTCATTGGACTTGGTTTTTGCATCTGACTCTTTCAGAGCTGATTCATCCTTTTGAATCTCAGCTACCTCAGTAGAATCTGCATTCTTGTCCATAGCGGATAAAGCATCTTTCCCACTGCCATTGCTGCCATCATCAGCTTTCTCACTTGAGCAACTGTCTTTTACATTTGCCGTCATGACATCAGAAGGTTGAGGCTCTGAGACCGGGATACTTGCTTGAACACTAGAATCACTGGGGGTAAATCTGATTGCAGAGAAAGGATTAGAAGAAGGAGCTGATGATGGCTGCTGGCGCCGAACCTTTACAATTTTCCGTGTTGCCATCACTTCCTCACTAGCTTTCTTAAATGTCCCGATCTCTTGCTCTGGTGAATCATCATCAGGCTCAGGATTATCCTTGTTGATTTGGGTACCTGCAACCCTCTTCCTAGAGGTTGGAGCATGTTCCTCATCTGTCATCTTACAAGTTTTGAGTACCTGAAAATCCAAACAAAAGAACAAACTAAGAAAAGAGTAATAAAATAGTTTACCCAAGTGACCATGCAATCATCACAGGTAATAGCACAGTTTAAACACATTTTGGACAATGCAGGTTCTTCTTTACAATCCATCAAGCCATCTACATAAAACTTAAAAGAAATCAGGCAAACCGAGAGGCAATTATTACTATACGTTTAGAAAAAAAAATACTGAAGCAGAAAAAAAAATGTGATTGTTATGCAATATAATTGTGAACTAAAATATCCCAGTTTTACATTTACATCTACCAGCAAACAAGTGCACTCAAATTTTTTTTTTTTTAAAAAAACACAATGTGGCCAAACTAGGTTGTCCAAAGTCCAAAGATGAACATGTGTCGCCCATATCATGTGTTATGGACAGCATGTTTATTAAGGCGTCGCCTTAGACGCTTAGGCGCTGGCGCTGCCGATATCGTAATGCGTCGCCCCGCCTTGCCGCCTCCTCCCCGTGGTTCCTCGTCGCACGACTCCTCCTCCCGGCACCCTGTCGCTGTCGCGTAGCTCCTCAGCACCTCCTCCCCGGCGGCGCCGGGGGAGGGGAGGCGGCGTGACACAGGCCGGCGTTGGGGAGGACGGACGAGGCGGCGAGGAAGAAGCGCGCCGGGAGGACAGACGAGGCGGCGTGGCGACAGGACGAGGCGAGGGGATAAAGAGGAGCCGGGGCGGCGTGCAGCGGCGGCGAGGGCGGCCGGATCTTCTGCGGCGAAATCTTTCTACGGATCTTCTGCGGCTGCGCGCCGCCTTAGAATTTATAAGGCGTCGCCTCGCCTCGCGCCTTAGTGCTTAAAAGGTGTGAGGGGGGTGGGTCGCCTCGCCTTACCGCCTTAATAACCATTGGACAGTGTGGTATGGCACTTGCACCTGTGCCTAAGAAGAAATAAACATAATAAAGACACTTTCCCAACTTCAACTGGCATCTATAACTACACAAGATTCATAAAGGGGCTAAAAACTGTTGCCTTGGTAAGTTCTGTGTTGGGAGGAAAACATGGTTATTAAGGCGTCGCCTAAGCGGTAAGGCGCCGCCGGGGGGCAAGGCGCGCCCCCGCCTTGCCGCCTCCTCTCCGCGGTTTCTCATCGCGCAGCTCCTCCTGGATCCCCGTCGCAGCTCCTCCCCAGCCTGAGAACGCGAGCTCCGTGCGTCGCCCGTGCCTTGCCCGCACCTCCTCTGCTCGGAGCCTTCGGTGGAAAGGAAGGTAGGAGATAAGAGAGGAGCCAGGAGCTCACCTGGATCTTGGAGTTCGTCGAAAAGGTGCTCCCGCCACTGCTCCGGATCTATGCTGCCGTGCTGCACCTCCACGACGACCCCGCCGCGCTTCTGCGACCGCCACGCCGTGCCGCCAGACTGAAGCATGTGCACCCCCGCCGGCTTTGTGCTTTCCGAATTCCTCCACGTGCGTCCGCGTCTTCGAGCACGCGCCGCTGGATGGTGGAGTACAGGGGGAGGAATGTGCAACTACGTCTCTGTGTTCCTATTTAAGTTTCTTAAATGGGCCGGCCCAAAACTGTAGCAGTGGCAGTGTGATTAGGAATTAGCAGAATTAGCAGTAGCTGGCAATTAGGAATTAGCATTGTAGCAATTACTCAATTAGGCAATTAGACTGATGCTTGTAAGGCCTCGCCTTGCCTCACCTCGCGCCTTAGCGCTTAAAAGGTGTGAGGGGGGTGGGTTGCGTCACCTCGCCTTACCGCCTTAATAACCATGGAGGAAAACAAATATTTCCTCCAATGCAGTATTGGCACATAGCATGGTCATCGTACTATATCCTACAAACCACACATCTCCAGTACATGTCACTCAGAGAACTGCTAGTGCCTAGCACGTGTTATATATGCAACATTCTGCTTAAAAGTGTAGGTGCTACTGTTGTGGACGCTTTTGTCGGCAAGACGTATACTCGCCGCAAGAAACTCAAACCGTCCACAACTTCATGCGGCTAACAGCCACGCAAATTTGTTAAGTTTTGATTTGCTTAGGGATAAGTTTGGAAGGCAGGGAGGAGTAATAGGAAATAAGAGATAAGATTAGTTAGCCTCGAAGGCTATTTAATAGTAACCGGAAGGGAGGAAGGGGTATGAGTTTGATCAGAACTCCCAGGGAGGAAGATCGGACTCATCCTTGGCCATTATCTAGGGTTTCCCGATTAATAAAGAAGATTCCAGCCATAACATCTTTGGTATCAGACTTGTGATCCTTCGACCTGCTCATGGGCGACTCCATCACAATAGCCGATCTCAAGGCCGCCATGGATGCCATCCTCGCCGACCTCTCGTCCATCAAGAACGAGTTGACGACCATGAAGGGCGCCCAAAGCCGCCTCACCGTGGCTGTCAATCGGCTGCAATCCGAGCAACTCAAATCCGGCGGCTCCCACAGCGGCAAAGAGACGGCGAACTCTACGCCTGAGCCGCCGCTTCCACCTTCCCACCAACAACACACCCACAAGCTTCGATTTCCGCGCTACGGCGGCCTGCGCGGACCGGTTATGCGGCTCCACAAAGCGGAACAATTCTTCCGCCAACAGCACACGCCGCCGGAGAAGGTGTGGCTCGCCTCCTTCTACATGGAAGATGCCGCCCAGGATTGGTACTATCGCCTGGAGCAGAACCGCGGCGCTCCTACTTGGCCGGAGTTCATCGAGAGGGTTCAACGCCATTTCGGCCCCCCGATGCGCAGCAATGCCCTCGGCGCCCTCATGGCTGCAAGCCGTGTCGGCCGCGGTGGAGGACTACGGCGCGATTCCTTACCTTGTTGGCCCGCTGCCGAACGTCCGCGAGCGCGCGGCGGTCGACATCTTCATCTGCGGCCTCCGCAATCCTCTGCGAACCGATGTGGAACTCGAGCCCGAGTCCTCGGCGGCGCCATGAGTCTCGCGCGTGCCTTGGCGTCGCTGGACTCGGGCGGCGGCGGCGGTGTGGAACCAACCGTGTACCTCCGCGTCCCCACGCCGACCACGGCGCCCGGCATACACGGGCGGCGGCTTCACTGCTGCGCCTGCCAAACCCGGCCAGCCAAGCACCCACCTCACCCCAGCGCTCCGTCCAGGTCAAGGCGCGCGGGTGGCGCTTCGCTAGCGTCTCTCTCCGCGAGAGATGGCCCAGCGTCAGGCGAGAGGGCCTCTGTTTCAATTGCGAGCAATTCACCAAGGATCACTATAAATCTTGCTCGATGAAGGGCTCATGCACGATGGAGTCAGGTGAAGAGGATCGGATAGCGGCGTGGAAGCGATGATTCCAACTATGATGGCGATGTCGAAATTTCTCTCCACGCCTCACGGAATCGCCACGACGGACACTATGCAATTGTCGGTCACCATTGGCCGGCAACAAGGCGCCTTGGTTGACTCGGCTCTACACTCCTTTGTGGCGACCGCCTGACCGCCGCCGCTTGGTCTTACGCCCGACCGCGCGTCGTGTCTCGCCGTGGGCGTCGCTAACGAAGACCGCGTTCGCCAGATGGAGTGCGCAAGCAAGTGGCGTAACCATCGGCAGGAAGCGGTTACGCGATCGACCTCTACGTTCTACCCCAATGACTATGAGATGGTCCTCGGATGCGGAGTGGCTCAAGGCGCTCGGCCCGTACTGCAGGACTTTGGCGCCGCTCTATGGCGTTACGGCGCGGTACTCGCCACGTCAAGTGGCGCGGCTGACGCGCCAACCGCACTGACTCAACTCCGTGGACCGGCTAGACTTGATGTCGCTCCTTCGGCGGAGTTCGCCAGACCTTTTTGCGAACCAACCGGCTGCCTCCAACGACATCTGGACCGCGCGTCACGCGCTACCCGCAGTACTCGCGATCGCGGTGCGTCCCTACCGCTACCGGCTCACGACTTCTCCAAGGGTTCACAGTGGTGTGGCGCCTCGGGCTCTGGGTTGTGCGGTCCTCGCTGAGCGCCGGTCCCATCGCTTTCTTCACCGACCATCGCGCGCGGCATGCCAAATTGGCGACCTATGGCGCGAGCTCATCGGTCAGTCAAGCGGTGCGCCATTGGCGCCTACCGCGAGGCGTACTTTCACCATGCGGACCGCCGCCTCAAGTATCTTACGGATCGTGGTGTCCACAATTCCGCGACATCGTGGGTGGCCGCCTCTTGGTACAACTTCACGGTGGAATTCAGTAGGGCGGCTTGAACACGGCCGCTAACGCACTATCCGCCGGGATGAGGGTTGCGACCATCTCCACTGCGCCATCTCAGCCGGACTTAGCGGCGTTCGCCGACCGCCGTGGTGAACACTGTCGGACACATTGGCCAAGCGTCTGAGGTCAAACAAGGTGTAGCCGGCGCTTCTGGACAATCGTCGACGGTTTCGTCCTCGCACGGCCGCATCTACGTGCGAACTCCTCGGCACTATGGTCCAGATCCTTGCCACGGCCACGATCGGGCACGAAGGCATCCAGAAGACACTGCATCGGCTCCGAGCATCTTTCTACAACCCTCACGCCAATCGTCTTGTTCGTGAATTTGTGCGAGGATGTATGCGATGCATCGGCAACATAAGCGAGCATCTCCACCCCGCGGCCTCCTCCGGCCACTTGAGGTTCCACGCTCGATTTGGCGGACATCGCCATGGACCGTGGAAGGGTTTCCCAAGGTGGGCGGTAAATCAGTGGTGCTCACTGTGGTGGATCGGTTCTCCAAATACGCCCACTTGATAGCCATCGGACACCCCTACACGGCGACTTCGGTTGCGCGGATCTTCTTCGACCACATTGTCCGGCTCCACGGCATACCCTGCTCCATCGTCAGCGACCGCGACCTGTCTTCGCGGCGACATTACGGGTGAGCTTTTGCTTTATCCGGGTGGCCCTCCGCCTTAGCTCCGCTTTTCCACCCGGGCCAAGCGGTCAATCAGAGGTGCGACGAGCGAGTGCTCGGCGTATACCTCCGATGTCTCGCTGGCGACCGCCCACGCAGCTGGCTGCGTTGGCTACCCTGGGCCGAGTTTTGCTACAACACATCGTACCAAACGGCGCTCCAAACGACTCCCTTTCAGGTGGTCTACGGCCGCGCCCCGCCCACGATGGCGAGCTATCAGCCCGGCGTGGCTCGCGTCGCCGCCTGGACAAGCGACTTATTGATCGTGGCGCATTCTCGGCGGAGATTCGCGGCGGCTCATCCATGCGAGGACCACGTGAGGCGACACTATGGCGCGGTCATCGTGACATCGATTTCCGCCGGTGGCCCAGGTGTGGCCGTCTACACCATCGCCGCCGCCGCCGCATCGCCACCAAAACTTGCGGCAAGCTCTCACGCTACTATGGCCCATGCTCAGTCGTGGAGCGAGTTGGCGGTGGCCTATCGCCTTCGGCTACCGCCCAAGGCAAAGATCCATGGCGTCTTCCATGTGGCCTTCCTCAGCGGTTTATCGGCTCCCAACCGCACCGATGCCTCTTCCACATCATCCCGAGGCGCGTGATCACGACTCGGACTCCATAGTTCGCGCCGTCTCAGCCGTGGCAACGGGAACCGCTAGTTATTTGGGTCGGTCGGCCTTGGTGAAGCCACAGGAGCCCTTGGACTCCTTCAAAGAGGCACACCACGGTCGGCTCGAGGGCGGTGCTTTTCGAGAGGGGTAGTGTTGTGGGCGCTTTTGTCGGCAAGGCGTATACTCGCGCAAGAAACTCAAACCGTCCACAACCACGCGGCTATGACCACGCAAATTTGTTAGGTTTTGATTTGCTTAGGGATAAGTTTGGAAGGCAGGGAGGAGTAATAGGAAATAAGAGATAAGATTAGTCAGCCTCGAAGGCTATTTAATAGTAACCGGAAGGGAGGAAGGGGTATGAGTTTGATCAGAACTCCCAGGGAGGAAGATCGGACTCATCCTTGGCCATTATCTAGGGTTTCCCGATTAATAAAGAAGATTCCAGCCATAACAGCTACCTAGCAGCTAAAGCATAAGAATTTGTATATATGCGTACAACGTTACTAAGATCTGATAACAGTAAATACATAATTACATGTGCTACATATGTATATATGCGTACAACGTTGCAAAGATCTGATAACCAAAGAATCATGTTCAAAATTCAGTTCATAAAAATATAGCTATATAAAGCCCCATAACTCTAAATTGTTCTCTGTTCTGCATGGTTTATAGAACAACAGAACTATAACACTAGCTAGTATTAAGTGATAATAAAATATTATCAGCTAAATACTATTAATGTTGAAGGTAAAATAACCATGGTTATTAAGGCACTATGGCGACGCGAGACGCCGCCGCCTGGACGCCTGCGCGACGCCTTGGATGCCTGAGGCGACACTATAGCAACAGGAAGAAAGGGCTGAAAACGTTAGACAGAGGAAAGAAAGGGGAAGAAAGGTAAAAGAGAAACTGGCCTAGCCCAGCCCATCATGACAGCCTAGCTCGCTCCCAACTGCCCAACACCGTATATCCATCTCCCAGTCTTCTCACAATCTAACCCTAGCCGTCTCTCCTCTCCCCCATCTCCCACGTCTCTCTCCCCCTACCTCTGCATCCCTCTCTCCCCATCCGGCAGAGCTCAACATCAGTGATCTGAAGGAGTGGCGGTGAGCAGCACGGATAGTGGCAACCTGCAGCCAGATCCGGCGGCGATGAGCCGAGATTCAGCGCAGCAACGTGAGCTCCGTGATGGCAAGGAGCCCACTCATCATTGTAATGCATGTTGGGTTTAAAACGTTGTCCTATAGCGATCTAGCGAGGCATGAATGATCAATGAACTCCAGTTATTTCTTCAACTTGTCTCTCTTGTTCTCATCTCTGTTCTTCCTCTAAACCTTGTGATTAGCTACCATGATCGGTAGTGTTCTTCATTTACTACGATCAGGATGTTATAACTTGGTATCAGAGCCTCAAATCCGTCTCCTTAGTCCGATCTGTGAAATCCCTTGGAGAGGTTGGCGATCGCATTGATCCTGTAATTCCAATCTCAGGTTGGATCGGCAGGAAGGGGTCACCACGGCGCCTCAGAAGCCTTCGTTGCAGTCTCAGTGATCATGACGATTGAGGGGAACACGCACATTGGGAGAGATTCTCTCCAGCTTCGATGCTCAGGCGAAGAAACTCGATAGATTGTCGTCGGAAGTAAAGAACCTTGGACAACAAGTGGAGATACAACAAGAGTCTAGATGAAGTGAAGCAAACACAGGTGGAAATCTTGCATCAGCCCCCTCCCCTGTTGGATTTAATCTTGACAAAGTAGTAGTTTTTTCATCTTGTTGGTTTGCATCTTGGCTAGAAAGTCGGATCACATTGCAAGCGCTCATGCTGTGCACAGTGTGGCGTGAGAGTCAGCCTGTTTCAGTTAGTGGCTTGTAATGCGGATGTGCAGTGCACACATTGGAGTTAGTAGTTAGCTTGAGCATTAGGGAGCTAGTTGCATGTGAAATGTAACGTGCATGTGTTGCACACGGCACAGATGTAGGAAGTGGAGTTAGTAATTAGCTTGCATACGCGTGGGTTAGCATTTGTATTTAAGTGGCATTTAGAGCCTTGTATGGAGAGATGGAATAATGAGAGCAGAAACAACTGGTCAAGCAGTTAGCACCACAAAGTCTCTCGGTTTGTCTTCGTTCAAACTCCGGCGAAATCAACTTGTTGTGAGCGTGTGTTGTGAGAGCAATCTGGGCCAACGATTGGTATCAGAGCGAGGTTCAATGTGAAGAGAGTGCCCATCCAGTGGCGCCAGCGGCACAACGCGATGCCGGTGGCGCGGCATAGTAGCCGGCAGGTAGAATGGCACGCCATGCATGTTCCCATGGCGGGTGGCCATGTAGATGGAGTTGCAGCCATGGAGGAAGTTGGGGCAAGGAGGTGTCCTGGAGGAAGATGACAAGCACGCAATGTTAATGTGCAGCAGGATGAGCCTGTCTTGGTTGATTGGGCTCTGGTACTAATGACTAAGGTCCATAGTCCACTGAACATGATACTCTCGCAGATCCAGATCGGTTGATACGAGCGACTAAAGAGGGACGCGGTGATGCAAGGCGTCTTTGTTGCACAAAGCAAGCGGCAGCGCGCCTTGCGCGGCTCACGGCGTGAGCACGCGCGGAATCGGGCATCCGCTCGGCAATGGGAATGCGCGCAAGGCGTGGTATCTTGCAATGATGGGCTGGATGGCGTCTTGCGGACGCACGTCGGCGGAGTCGCGAGTCTTGGCGGCGAGTCAGCTGCGAAGACCATGTGCTCGAGGCCTTGCGGTGTAGCGGCGCTCGTGAGCACAGCAGAAGCGGCGGCGATGGGCGCGGCGCAAGGTGCGGAGGTGCACAAGGAGCGGGGCGCATCGCACGGCAGCAGCGCGATGGGCGGCAGCATTAGGCCATGGTGAGGCCAACGCGGTGTACCGGATCGCACGTGATGTGAGCACCGGCGGCGGCGACGTGATTGCCGCGGAGTACACCGACGGCGGCAGACTCCACCGGAGGTAGAGGCTGGCGGCGGCAAGGTCAGGCGGTTCGAAGCCGCCAGGAAATGAGTCGGCATAAGGCTGACAAACGGTGATAGCATGGAGGTCGTCGTAAGAAGAATGGTGAGGGCGAATGTATTGTCCCTCAAGAGTAATCGCGTGACGAGGGCAACTGTATTGTCCCTCAAGAAGTGCACCACGTGATAGAGAAGCGGATGCGTTGGTTCGGCGATACATAAAGAGAGTTTGTGTTGCTAACCTGTGATGAGTGTGAAGACGGAACTTCTTGATGATAAGTGTTGAAGACTGTCAATGGCGTGATGAGTCATGCAAGAGGCCGTTGCGTGTGGCAAGAGGAGGCTACTGCGTGCTGCAAGACGATGTGGGTGATCCGCATCATGAGTTACCGTGTCAAGATTAGGGGGGAAATTGTTGGATTTAATATTGACAAAGTAGTAGTTTTTTGCATCTTGTTGGTAAAGTCGGATCACATTGCAAGCGCCCGTGCTGTGCATGGCGTGGCGTGAGAGCCAGCCTGTTTCAGTTAGTGGCTTGTAATGCGGATGTGCAGTGAGTTAGCTTGAGCACTAGGGAGTTAGTTGCACGCGAAATGTACCGTGCATGTGTTGTTGCACGGATTTAGGAAGTGGAGTTAGTAATTAGCTTGCATTCGTGTGGGTTAGCATTTGTATTTAAGTGGCATTTAGAGCCTTGTATGGAGAGATGGAATAACAAAGAGCAAAAAAACTCGATGCAAACAGTTAGCACCACAAAGTCTCTCGGTTTGTCTTCGTTCCAAACTCTGGCGAAATCATCTTGTCGTGAGTGTGTCCACAGTCGCGTGTGTTGTGAGAGCAATCTGGGCCAACATCCCCCACCGCCACCTCAATCGCCACCACCGCCGGTGTTGAAGTTGCTCCATGAGTCCGGTCAGGTAACCACCGTGATCCCTCCTGGTGCACTCACAAACCACAGCCCACCTTTGCTCACGAACCCACATGGGTTACCTGCATCATATGGAGTTATCACCACACCTGTGTCGTTGGCCGAGTTGATACCCCCGTTTGTGGTTGGATCGCTGCTGCACCTACTTCGAAATGTACCGTGTTCCCGTCATGCAGTGGGTGGCCACGGCAACATTGTACATGGGCCGGACATCTGCGCGCTCGGCTCTGAGCATACAAAAGGCGACGTAGTCTGCACAGGACTTTTACGTCAAGTGGTGGAGGATGAATTCGGGTCTGACGAGTATGATGCTCAGATGAACAAATTGTTGCAGCTCAAACAGACAGGCACTGTAGCTAAGTATCGGGTTGCCTTCGAGCCAAGCATGTATCATCTTCTGTCGCTAGATGCTACGCTCAATAGCAAATTTTTGTCACAGTTCTTGCTCGGGTTGAAAGATGAGATCAGAGGGGCAATTCTTATGCAAGCCCCAACTAGTGTCACGCGAGCGGCAATACTATCGCGGATTCAAGAGGAAGAATTGGAAGCCAGTCGCCCTCACCATCACACCGCAATTCTACCAAAAGCAACAGCGCCCTTGCCAGCAACAGTACCATCTCTGACAAATAGGACAGTGCATGGCGAATTCAGAAAACAGGAGGGCGATAAGTTCTGGCACGAGTGCCAATTAAGGGACTATCGACGCACAAATGGTCTGTGTTTCAAGTGTGGAGACAAGTACAATGAGGAACATACCTGTAAAAAGCCTATGCAATTGCTCAGAATTCAAATTCGCGTTTTCGGAAGGGGAGACAATTCGCCTAAGAGCGTTGGTCAGAAATCAAGTAATGTTGATTTTGGTAGACTCAAGCAGTACACAGTTTCATCAACCGACAATTTGTGCAACGGACAAATCTCAAGCCACAGGTATTGCCGGCTGTGACAGTCAAGATAGCAAACGGGGAAATATTGCAATGTGACAGTATGGTGCCGGAATTAACTTGGTGGATTCAGGGCATTACGTTCCACGCTGACATGCGAGTTTTGGAATTGGGGGCTTATGATGTGCTAGGGATGGATTAGCTTCGACCATTGAGTCCAATGAATTGTCACTGGATCAATAAGACACTGTCCTTTGAATATGGAGGGATGTATCCGCATTCAAGTTATCATAACTGAACGACAAGAATTATTGCCAGAACTTTCTTCAGGACAATTTCAGAAATGGTGCATAGGCAATGAAATTTGGTCTATTGCAGTGCTGGAACGACAACCACAAGATGACAAAGGACAAAACACAAATATGTCAGTTGCAGTTCAATCCCTGCTACAACAATATCAGGATGTATTTGCTGAACCGAAAAGTTTACCTCCTCACCGACAATATGATCACGCAATAACAGTGGAACCGGGCGCACCACCGGTGAATTCCCAACCATATCGCTATTCTCCTCTACAGTAAGATGAAATAGAAAGACAAGTGACAGAGAAGTTGGAGTTGGGGATTATCACACCAAGTATTGAGTCCTTACGCTTCATCAGTGTTATTGGTTTAGAAGAAAGACGGCAGCTAGCGCTTTTGCATAGATTAGCGCAAACTTAACAAATACATAGTGAAGAACAAATTTCCCTTGCCGATCGTGGATGAACACTACTGGATGAGCTAGCTGGCACCCATTTCTTCTCAAAATTGGATCTTCGATCAGGTTATCACCAAATCCGGATGCGGGAAGCTGAGGAGAAGAAAACAACATTTAAAACGCATCAGGGTCATTTTCAGCTCCGAGTCATGTCGTTTGGATTAACAAATGCCCCGACAACATTCCAATGCTTGATGAATACTATTTTTGCTACGTACGTCCAAAAATTCCTTATCGTATTCTCGGACATCTTGATATACAGTCACTCTACACGATCATCTAGCACATCTGCAAACAGTATTGGAAGTATTGTGCAAGAACCAGTTGTTTGCCAAGATGTCAAAATGTTCTTTTGCCAGAAATTGCATGGAATATTTCGGGTACATTGTTTCTTAACAAGGGGTATCAACTAACCCAAAGAAGACAATTGCGATGGAGAAATGGCCTTAACCGACACAATCACTGAACTGCAGGGTTTTCTGGGACTGATGAGATATAACCGAAAATTTGTCAAGAGCTAGTCTCATAGCTAAACCATTGACCAATTTACTGAAGAAGAGTTTCAGCTGGGATGAGCAAGCTAAGGCAGCTTCCATTACTCTGAAGCAAGCTATGGTGAACACTCCAGTTCTAGCCTTGCCGAATTTCACATTGCCTTTCGTAGTGGAGGCGGATATATGCACGACGGGGATTTGAGTAGTCCTAATGCATCAGGGACATCCAATAGCTTATTTGAGCACGTCCTTGGGTCCACATAATCATAAATTATCCATCTATGAAAAGGAATTTTTAGTTGTGAACATGGCCGTGGACAAGTGGTGGTCGTATTTACAGCGAGGGTCAGTCTTGATACTCACTGACCACAAAAGTTTGTGCACACTGAAAGAGCAACAATTGGGCACGGAACTACAGCGTAAGGCAATGGCAAAACTTGTCAAGCTACAATTCAAAATACAATACAAAGGGAGTTCTAGCGAGTGCGGATGCCTTTATGGGTCACTCACTCTGACTACAAGCAATCTCAGGCTGCCGCCTAGATAGGGTACAAGAAGTATTGAATTCTTATGAAATGGATTTAGAGGCACAAGAATTGCTCGCTTCTCTAGTTGTATCCAGTCCGAACAGTGGAGGATACACATTAGAGCATAGGTTGATAAAGTATCATGGCCGAGTTGGATCGGTGTTAATTTGGCCCTACACACAAAACTAGTTAGTAACTTTCATGAGACAACAATTGGGGGGCACTCGGGTATCTTGGCAACGTATCAACGCATCAAGAAGCTTTTCTAATGGGGCGGGCATTAAAAGTGGAGTGGAAGACTTTATTAAGCAATGTCAAGTGTGTCAGCAAGCGAAATATGAGCACAATCATCCATCCGGTACTCTACAACCATTGTCGGTACGAAGGCGCTTGGCAACACTTGACCATGGATTTCATTGAAGGATTGCTCAAGTCTGAAACATATGACGTGATCCTAGTGATCGTTGACAGACTGACCAAATATGCTCACTTTCTTCCACTCCGACATCCATTTACAGCAACACAAGTGGCTAAGTCATTTATGGACAATGTGATGAAACTGCAAGGGGTACCACGATAGATCGTGTCTGATTGGGATAAAGTGTTTACTAGCAATTCCTAGCACGAGCTCTTTCAAACAGTTGGAACAAAGTTGCACTACAACACAGCTTACCATCCTCAAACGGACAGGTAGACGAAGAGAGTAAACCAGTGCTTAGAGATGTATCTTCGTTGCGCAGTGCACAATTGTCCAAAGAAGTGGAAATCTTGGCTAGCCATGGCAGAATTTTGGTACAATTCAAACTTATGCTCTTCATCGGGATGTTCTCTGTTCAAAGCTTTGTATGGGGTGGAACCCAATTTCGGCGGGATGCCCAATTTATCCATACAAACTTCAGCAGAAGCGGAGGAGATTAATCGAGATCGGCAATCCTATACTGAGATGTTGAGAACACAATTGGCTCGGGCGCAGAACCGTATGAAGATACAAGTTGATAAACACCGACAAGACCGACAATTTCAAGTTGGGTAACAGGTTCTTCTGAAACTTCAACCTTACGCTCAACATTCTGTGGTCAATCGACCTTTTCCAAAACCGGTTTTCAAGTACTTTGGACCATTTTTGTGTTGGAGCGCATTGGGGCAGTAGCATACAAACTCCGGTTGTTGGATGATTGCTTAGTTCATCCCGTGTTCCCCGTTTCTAAGTTAAAGCCATTTACTCCCAATTACTCTCCAGTGTTCAAAAATCCGATTTGACCGTGGGAACCCCTGAACCAGTGGAGATCTTGGTCCAATGTTTGGTAAAAAAAAGGGGAGTTCAGCTAAGCAACAAATTTTGGTGAAATGGTCGACACTTCTGACAGAGTGCGCGACCGGGGAGGATTACTCTGTCCTTCAAAGACAGTCGGCGCTGAAGACGATCAGAGGAAGAAGGAGCCCGGCCCGCCTGTCAGGCGCCCGGGTGGAGAGACAAGCTGTCATGAGCTGGCTGCGCCCTGCTGTGGAGTGGCTGGTCCGGGTGCATGAGCCCAGGGGACCCACTCGTCATTGTAATGCATGTTGGATTTAAAATGTTGTCCTGTAGCGATCCAGCGGGGCATGAATGATCAATGAACTCTAGTTATTTCCTCACCTTGTCTCTCTCGTTTTCATCTCTGTTCTTCCTCTAAACCTTGTGATTAGCTACCATGATCCAATTGTATCGCTCCAGACGTTAGTGTTCTTCATTTACTACGATCGGGATGTTACAAACACATCAAAATCCTACAAGAAATTTCCGACGGAACCGTCGAGACAGTACGCGTAGCATACGGAAACAACTATAATTTCAAAAATAAACAACAAAATGGGGGCATTAAAATGAGCGTTTGACTAATCTTGCAAGAACCCATACGAATAAAACCCTCCCAAACCGGAGCATATGTACCACAGCTAAATTCCAGAGAGCAACAAGAAATCTACCTAGGGTTCCGAATCGACAGGCACCCCACAAAGCTTCTTTGAAACAACAAAAAAGAAAAGAGAACGACAAATTTAGCAAAAAAAGATTCGAGAGAAAACGGCGGCGGCAAGGAATTATCCAGAGGAATCGGCGGAGGGGGTGGCGAGGGATCTATAGGGGCGACCTGGTGGTGCGCGCGAGGAGGGGGAGGCGCCGCCTTCTCTCCGCGGCGGCGGGTCGGTGCTCGGCGAGTGGGACGACGAAACCCTAGAAAGGGTTGGAGAGAAAGGGAGGCGGTGTGTGAGGTGACTGTGGGAGAGCAGCAGCCAGCAGCTGTGGAGTTGGGGAGAGAGAGGCGGCCTGGATGTGACTGGGCCGTGGCAGGCTTCTTTTGGTAGTAAACCGGGCCCCCTTCGCTCTTCCTTTCTCTCGGACAGGTGTCACGTCTCTCAAGGCTGCGGCCCTTTTCTTGCCTGCACGAGCGGAGTGGACTGGTGGAGACCAAGAGTTTACAGTTTCGCCAACCTATCGGTAGGTATAAAAACGGCTCTAATAGTTTTCGATTGATTCGAATGAAAATAGATTTGAATTATTTTGAATTAGATTTTTTTGGGAAAATTTTTGGATTGAAAACGGATCCGAATTTTTTTTGACTAAAACGGAAACGAATACGGTAGGTATGCTACTCGGCGGATACGGATACGGATTATCCGGATAAGATAAGTCTGGATATCCGGATTTCGGCCCAAAAGAGAAAATGAGATTTTAATTGATTTTTGAATTTTAGAAAATGCAACAGATCAAATAGCCTTTTAGAAAATAGTAAATATAGTTAAAAAAAATTCTAGAAAAAATCACAAAATTTCTTGAATTATTTTGAACTTAATAAAATTAATTCCAAATTAAAGTTAGATTTAATTTTTGCACATAAATTATTTTTAATTCCTGAAAATATGAAAAATCTTTTTTAAATCTAGAAAATTCAAAAATTATTATTTTTTCATTTTCACTTTAAATCCAATAAAATCCTAGAAATCTCAATAACTTTTATTTTTGACATTGAGAAATAGGAAATTAAATAATTTACTTTATTTTATTATTTTTAACCAAGAAAACTGTTGGACCGAAAAGGCGACTAGAGGGGGGGGTGAATAGGAGCACGCTCACTTTTTCAACCTCAATTAGATTCAACACAAATTTCACTCCAATAGCTATAGAAGCTATGAAGATCGATATACCGATCTGTTGGAAGACTAGGATTGAATCAATCAAAACCGAAGCAAAACAACCAAAAACAACCAAACTTAATTTCCTAAGTGTGGGGCGGTCTGACCTCTATTCAAGGGCGGTTCGACCGGTCCTATGGGCGGTCCGACCTCTGTAGAGGGACGGTCCGACCTCTAGCCGATGAACAGTGAAATCAGCCCGAAAAACGAAGTTGCAAATAGGTCTAACTTTTGATCTACAACTCCAAACTTCATGAAACTTGGAACACACCTTCTCTAGGATGTCGGGAACCTATTCAATCGAAGATCGTGAAGATCCATGGAAAAGTTATGACCTTTTTCAGTTTGAGAGAGGGATGGTTCAAAGCAGAGTCAAAGCGAAAACTAGATCCAAAAACTTGCTCGTGGGTGATTGATGATCAAGATGATCTTAGATGTGTTCCCACATGTCACGACAAGCTAGATCATGAGAAGAAATCAATCAAAACATGCGAATCAAAGAAAGACTCAAAATCACCAAATAGAGAGAAGAAGGGCAAATGAACTCATCTTGAAGAGAACTCTTCTTTGGATTGATTTGATAATGTATCGATTCTGACCACTCATACGGATCGCATGGACACAAGATCAAAACATCTCTCTCTCTCTAGAACCCTATCCTCCACTAAACCTTCCCTAAGCACCTAAGCCAAAACTAGGGTTTCAAGCATGAAAGGGTTGAAGGGTGCGACCACCTCCTCCTCTATTTATAGTGGAGACTTAAACCTTCTAGAAGAGTCACCTAATGGGCTCCGTTAAGGCCCAAAACAAGCGGGTCACACACGCATGCGCCTCTCGAGCGCCGTCTTCATCTCCTCTTGACCTACTCCGCTTCTCCACGCCATCTTGCGCCATGCGAGTCGTCAAAAGTCACTAAGGCGGTATTTGGTATAATTACCAAAATACCCTTCTCGATCTTTTGCAAAGACCGAGTCCCATCTTTGTGAAGCACCTCCCATGCTTCGCCACGTGTAGGTTGATCAGCGGCTCTCAACATGTCGGCAAGTCTCTCCCATCCGGCTCCCACCGAACCACCATGGCACTTGCAGGCCCCGCGCCGCTTGATCCAACCATCGATCGCCGGCGCCTGTTCGGTCATCCTTGTCTATTACGCACCACACTTGGTTCATTGACCTCGCCCGGCATCGTCGATCGTTACGGACCTCGGCTCTCCAAGCCTAGTCCGATCATCCTCGCCGTTGACCGTCGTTGACCACCAAGCAACCCGCACAACAATAAACAAGCAAATCGAATCAGGAATAAGTTCTTCACAACTTGACCCACGTTAGTCAAAACATGCATCATGCAACACATATGCCTGAAACCCATGACTTTGACCTAACAAAACATCATCGCCACGAAGTTGGCGATGAACAAGTCGAGCAAGTCGGCCGCCCCTCGGGTCGGTCGGCCATCCAACCGGCGGTCGGCCGCCACCACAAGGCGGTCGGACCGCGTGAGACAAGCCAATTTTCAACCCCGAAAATCCAAACCTCTGAAACTTTAAACCAATAGAACTTTTGTTGGAACTCCAAAATTATGAGACCAAGTGTATTAGGATCCTCACTTGTCTACAACACCTATTTTTGGCCCGACCCATTCGACCATTTTGTCACGGCGGTCGACCGCCCGCGCATGGCCGTCCGGACGATTTGGGACCTGTCGGACCGCCATGCTATGGCGGTCGGACCGCCTCGTCGAGAATGCTGAGCAGATCTGAAACTTTGTCGAAAACCGGTGAAGCGACAAGCCGTTAACGCCATTGCCAATTGTCACATCATCCTAAGATCTGGAGCATATCCCCATGATATCCACAATCTCCCTTGATGAACACATTGGCAATAATCCGAAAAATGTAATTTGAAGGTTTGAAAAGTAAAATACTTAGTTTCGCACAAAGACACAACTTGGTCCATAAGCAAGAAAAGCAATGGAAATGACCAAGTGGCATCGAATAGCATAGACAAGTGAGATAAGGCAAAAGAAAGCATAAAAACTTTGATTTCGAGAAAAGTCAAAATCTCACTTAAGGTCCATATGAAAGAACAATTGTTCAATTGACCTTTGATCATTGTGAGGTGTAATAAATGCAATTCAAGTTCGTAAGAGTCAATAAGGCAATAAGAATGCAATTCAAGAACTCCCCTCACTATGATCCTCGGTTTCAAAAATTCAAATTCTCAACTTTCTCCCTTTGTATAAACTTCCCCAACATTGAAAATATCTTCTCCCCTTTGACAATGGAGTCATCAAGGAATCACGCCTTCCTCTCATCCGAGATAGCAATTTGCGAATGAAGAAAGAAGCAAAAGAAGAAGTATGCATGAAATGCAATGGGTAGCTTCATTTTGTATTTTTCAATTTTGATTACAAGAAGCTTTGAAGATTACCCAAAAGAGCAAGTCGGCATTTCTAATATTGCACAAACAACATATCAAGCACGATAGTGCTAGCAAGATCATGGTAAGACATATATAACAAAGCTAAGCATAAATGCTCAAAAGTAAAGCAATGGATTTGATCAATTTAAGCAAAGCTTCAAATTGACAAGTTCATCAACGAGGATCCTAAAATGAAATTGGCCATGTCAAAATGTCAAAGTGAGATCAAAAATCTAACAAAGACCACATTAAGAGTCAATCAGTCTGTATTGAATCATTTTGCTCGATATTTCTTAAAAGCCCATTTGTCAGCAGTTTTTACATATGCATTGAATATTTGAAGTTGACTAATGATCTAACTTAGTGACAAGATCTGGACTAGGAGCCATCCACAAACTCATCCTAAGCTTGACGGAAGTTGATTAAAGGTATATCTTAGTAAAGAAGATCTGGACTAGGAGCCATCCACAAACTCTTTCTAAGCTTCTACAGGCGACAAATCTTGAGGTTCATGTCATTTCGACAAGCAATCCCCATGAGATCGTCGGATCATCAAACTATCTCCAAGTTCATGTCATTTGACAAGCAATCTCGTAAGAGTAGTTTGGCACATTTTAATCATAAGACAATCTTGATTTTCATTTTTCACAAGAAGCGGTTTAGAATCTCAAGAACACAAAAGCTCAAGTAATGGTCAATTTTAGATCAAAGAGCTAACAAGACAATTACGACAAGGCCAATGTCACAAGAGGAGCACTAATTGCGCAACTCGCTAAAACATCCACAAATTGCAATTTCTTAGTTCGAGTTGTTTTAAAGTTCTAGCTCACATAGCAAAGACTTAACTACACATGTAAAAGCATGATAATTCTAGCAAGTCAAAGAACTAGACATGGCATTGAGCAAGAATTGAAATACTAAAGCTCCAAGGGTAATAGGCAAAGCTTCATCAATTTTAAAAGATAAGCAGAAAAACTTATATTACAATGCATCTTTTTGAATTTTTCATACCACTTGTTGTATTTTTCATATGAATGCAATATGATACAATGAGATGCAATAAAAGCCTAACAACCTAAAAAGTTCAGAAAGATCAAAAGTTGGAAAAGAACAATAAGAGATCAAAAGAACAAGGTAAGATCGGAAAGATCGAACTCCCCTCAAACCAACCCATAGGGATAAATTACCCTAACTCGCTTCTCAAGGTGGCAAACCTAGTTGGGTCTAAAGGTTTGGTGAGGATATCAGCCAATTGAGCCTCGGACTCCACAAAATGCAGCACAATATCACCCTTCTCGACATGGTCTCTAAGGAAGTGATAGCGAATGTCTATGTGCTTGGTCCTAGAGTGTTGCACAGGGTTCTTAGCAATGTTAATAGCAGAAGTGTTATCACGAGAAAGAGGAACACTAGCAAAATTTAACCCAAAGTCCTTAGAGTGGACACCATCCACAAAATCGACTCTGACTAGCAAAGCGGCTACATATTAACTTGTGATGGATTGTGCAATGTAAGACTGCTTCCTAGAAGACCAAGAGACAAGAGGCGTGCCTAAGAAATGACATGTACGAAGTGCTCTTCCTATCTAGCCTCTGACCCATAAAATCGAATCGAAAACCCCAGAATGGGCGAAGAAGAGCAAGAATACCAAATGCCATCTTGGAGAGTAGAATGTAAATACACGAAGATGCGCTTAACGGCTTGGCGATGTGAAGTCCTCGGTGGCGCTGAAACCTCGCGCGAGGCGGACGCGAAGTGGATGTCGGTCTTGAGGCCGTCAGTGCGGGAGGGAGCGATCATCTTTGCGGTACTCGCGTTGATCCACGGCTTCCCTTCCTCATCTGGATCCAGCGATCGAAGTCGCCATGGGAGTGGCGATCGCCTTCGATCACCCATATCAAAGCGCTTGAGAAGATCCTTGGTGTGCCGTTTGATGGATGAATATCCCTTCCTTGCATTGCTTGATTTGCGGCCCAGAAAGTAGTTGAGCTCGCCCATCATACTCATCTCAAATTCCTGGACATGGTCTCGGAAAAGCTGGAAACAAGAGCATGAGAGGAACCACCAAGATAATATCATCAACGTAAATCTGAACAAGCGGAAGTCATTGCCATGCCTAAGAATGAATAGAGTCTTATCAACTTTTCCCATTTTAAAATCATTCTTAAGCGAGAAAGGTCTTAAGTCTATCATACCGGGCTCTAGGGGCTTGCTTAAGACCATACAAGGCTTTGGATAGCTTAAAGACACGATCGGGTGCTTGGGATCCTCAAAGCCGGGGGTTGCCTAACATACACTTCCTCTTCTATAAAACCATTGAAAAGCACTCTTAACATCCATTTGATGCAACCTAAAACCTTTAGATCACGTGAATGCAAGCATGATCTGAATGGCTTCTAATCTAGCAGAGGCGAAGGTCTCATCAAAATCTAACCCCTCAACTTTGGCTAAAACCACGAGCTACCAACCTAGCCTTGTTTCTAACCACAGAACCATCCTCATTTTGTTTATTTTAAACACCCAGCGGGTACCAATTACATTATGACCACTAGGAGGTTCTACAAGGTTCGGACTTTATTTCTTTCAAAGTTTTCTAACTCCTCATGCATGGCATTGACCCAACTAGCATCGGATAAAGCATGTGATATATCTTTGGGTTCAAAAGGCGCTACAAATGCAGTGAGAGAAAAGACTCGGATCATGATACAGGCGAGTGACTCGCTCATGGAGACTACCAATCATCGATCCAGAAGGTCTTTGCTGGATGTGCAAAGGGCGCTGGGGAGATAGTATCTCCTCAACCTCATGAGTCTCTGGCGATGAAGAAGATCTGTGAGAGCCTCAATTGGAGGTGAAGCGATCGTGCGAGTTACGGAGTGGAATCGAGCATTAGCGGCAAGTGGAGGAGCATCATCAATTTCATCCTCATCTTCCTCAACAAATATGCTCTCTGTCACTGTAAGTCACGAAACATCGGATCTAGGCGGGGCTAGTCTCATCAAAAGTGACATTGCATGTCTCTGGACAATGTTAGTTTCAACATTAAAAACCGAAACCCCTCGAATGAGCGGGATAACCTAGAAATAAACCATCACAAGTTCTTGATTCAAATTTATCTAGGTTCCTGTCTTGAGAATAAAACACTTGATCCAAAGACTCCAAAGTGCAGCGAGGGTTTTACGCCAAAGCGAAGCTCATAAGAAGTCTTGCCCAAAGGCGGTCTCGAGAAAGACACGATTTGAAATATGGCAAGCTATAGCAATAGCTTGACCCAAAACCTCCTCGGTGTGCTATACTCATCTAGCATCGTCCTAGCCATCGAGACTAAGGTCATGTTCTTCCTTTCCACAACGCCATTTTGTTGAGGGCGTGTGGAGAAGAAGCGATGCTCAATCTGGCCTTCGGCACAAAAAGAGGCAAGCGAGGCATTCTTGAACTCCGTGCCATTGTCACTGCGGTTGCTCTCAAGGCACCGGAAGTTGAAGCCAAGCGAAGAACAAGATCATGATAATGATCAAAGACCTCATCCTTGAAGCAAGAAAGAACACCCAAGAATATCTCGAAAAATCATCGACTATGACAAGAATGTACCAATTGCCACCGGTGGCCAGAACCTAGCGGGACCAGCGGTATCCATATGAAGCAAGCGTCGGTCCGTCGGTCATGACCATAGTCAATGAAGGGTGTGGCGGCAACTTGCTTGCCATGCCTCGAGGAGCACATCTGACATCTTTGTGACTTTGAGTTTAGGCAAGCCTCTCATGAGATCAAGGCCGCTAACTCGTGTCGGATGATCAAAACCAATGTGCCCCAGCGTCGGTGCCAAAGCGGATATCGGAAGAAGATGCAACTAAACATTTGAGAGATCCGCAAGAGATTGGAAAAATCGGCTCAAATATTCTACCAACTCTAGAAATTCCAAAAATGAGCTCACCAAAAGAATCAAGCACCCGACAAGCGTTCTTCTTAAATCTAGTCTCATAGCCATCATCAAGAAGTCGTGTGAGACGAAAGGAAGATTGTACCTTAGCTTGGACACAAGAGCGACATCCTTGAAAATGAACACATCGTTCACCACGATCGATCCGGTTCCTTGATCCGCCCTTGTGAATCATCTCGAAGGTGATGAAGTCATCACCGATCGCCGCGTGAAGAAGTGAACCATCTTGAGTCTCGGTCATGTGGCGTGAGCAGTAGAGTCAACGAGCCACGTGTTCTTCCTCCTTCCGGCGATCACGAAAATCAAGGCACAAAAGATCGATGTGTCTCAATCTTGGGTTAGTTAAAATAGACTTGGGAACCCGATCTTGAGACACACGTCTGCAGTAGTATGCAAAGCGAGAATGAGTGTCCTTGATCCTAGTTGAAGTCCTATCATGAGCAATGGTTACAAACACATGAGATGCATTCAATACAGGAACATGATGATGATAAGCATGTGCGGTGTATCCTAGACAGGTTTCTTCTTCTTTACATGACCATGTTTCACACAAGCTCTAGGTTGATGAAATAAAGTTCTAGCATGATTAGCATTTTTCATCCTCATGTGAGAACTCAACTAAATGTCCACTCTTCTACTTAATAGGTGCGGTGGTATTTTGTACCCTTTGGGAGAAGCACCTTTGTCTCAAAGAAGGTTGGACAAAACCCTGAGTTTGAAAGCAATTTTTGCGAGTTGGGTTTTGAATTCAACTAAGCCATTTTCCAAGACACGAATGACCTTAGCCTTGGATTTGTTCAGGCGAGTTGTATCCTAAACCTTGCTTCTTAGAAGGAGTTCTAGACTTGTCAAGAATCATGTTTAATTGTTTTTCTCCACTAGAGAATTTTTGCGGTGTGTTCTCTAGATAAACATTATCTTTCTAAGATCAACACATGATTGACAAATTTTAGGTTTAATAACCTTTGCAAGCCTCTCCTTATAATTAGCAATTTCAAGCTTAAGAGCAGACATAAAGTACAAGTAGCGAATTAATCATGTCCTTAAGCTTGGCATATTTCTCTCTAGTTGCTTTTAAAATGTCTTTAATTTCACGTTCATGTTCTAAGCAGCGAGAGCAAGAGCGAGACTCTCTTGGTTGAAACATCCAACTTGCTAGACTCTAAGCATTTAAGACATGGAGCGATTTGACCTCAACTAGCTCGGTTCTAGCATTTTCAAGTTGATGCAAGCGGTATTAAGAAGCGATTGCAGTTTAGGCGATTCGGAGTGCAAAGCATGGCAAGATGAACATTCATCAACTTCTAGACTCTTAGCATTCACAAGTTCCAATGTCAAATTTTCAACTTGTGACTCTAGATCCTTGTTCTTAACCATGATGAACTTTAAAGCCTTATCGACTAAGCAATTGCTCATACATGTTCTCGCATCTAGCGAAAGGACATCATAAGATAGGGATACCTCATCATCATCATCGGCGTCGTGAGTCGACCATGAAGCACATCTTGGGTGAAGTCCTTGGCCTTCCCTTTCTTGTCTTGAGGTGGCTCCTCCTCCTCCTTGTCCTCCTCGCTCCCGAGTCCACATCGCTCAAGGATTGATCTCCAAAGCGGCAAGGACCGGTGGCGACCTTCATCGACTTAGCGACATCAAACCTTGATTTGTTCCCTTGAGGCTTCTTCCAAGTGGCTTTCCTCCTTATGGTTACCCTTACCCTTGACTTAGGGCGATTAGCGAATATGGTAAAGCTCACCACACTCGTAGCAAGTCACGGGGCCACCTCTCTTTTGTTTCTCACATTGTTGTAAGCCGTGTGACTTTCTTGACTATGAGGGCTAGCTCGGGCTCGGAAGACTCTCAAAATCCTCTTCACGAATTGTGGATAAGCAGCAAGAGAAAAAAGAAGAGGACTCGGAAAAACCATCGAAGCTTTTGAAGAGGATCGGCTACCAAAGCCATCTTTGTCCTTCTTAGGAAGACTACCTCTCTTGATCTCATGAGTCTTGAGCTTACTATAAAGCGGCTCCAAGGTGAGAGTAGAGATCGGCGTTCTCCTCTATGGCGGTAGCCTTCATCTCCCACTCCTTGGTGTTGATTGCGGCCAAGAGGTGAGTGGCATTCTCAGTTGAGTACTCAATGTCAGCGACTTTCATCGATTGACAACCTTGTTGAAGCGAGTAAAACGTCATCGATGCTCTCGCCGGGGCGCATCTCGAATTTGTTGTACTCTAAACTTATAGACCGTCTGGCGCACTTGTTTAATCTGGGACAATCCCTCATGGTAAGTTTCGGTGTGCCAAATTTCATGTCTTGATCGTAAGATTGCAAATCTGTCATACTCTTGTCTACCAAGCCCGACATATAGGAGATTCTTTGCCTTGTTGTTGTTAGCCAAAAGTATTGCAGAAGCTTGCGTGGCAATCTCGAACAAAGCAGCGAGCTCGAACAACCTCCCATATAGCTTGTCCTTCGCTCTCAAGGAAGACTCGTATGCGATTCTTCCAATAGGCATAGTCGAGCCCATTGAAGACATGCGGCTTTGTCGAGTACTTATCCATCGCCAAGTTCGGTGGCGGTTAAGATCAAGATTGAACTAGCAGGGCTCGATACCACTGTTGGACCGAAAAGGCGACTAGAGGGGGTGAATAGGAGCACGCTCACTTTTCAACCTCAATTAGATTCAACACAAATTTCACTCCAATAGCTATAGAAGCTATGAAGATCGATATACGATGCTGTGGAAGACTAGGATTGAATCAATCAAAACCCGAAGCAAAACAACCAAAAACAACGAAACTTAATTTCCTAAGTGTGGGGCGGTCGACCTCTATTCAAGGCGGTTCGAAGCGGTCCTATGGGCGGTCAGACCTCTGTAGAGGGCGGTCAGACCTCCGGTAAATGAGCAGTGAAATCGGCCGAAAAGCGAAGTTGCAAATAGGTCTAACTTTTGATCTACAACTCCAAACTTCATGAAACTTGGAACACACCTTCTCTAGGATGTCGAGAACCTATTCAATCGAAGATCGTGAAGATCCATGGAAAAGTTATGACCTTTTTCAGTTTGAGAGAGGATGGTTCAAAAGCAGAGTCAAAGCGAAAACTAGATCCAAAAACTTGCTCGTGGGTGATTGATGATCAAGATGATCTTAGATGTGTTCCCACATGTCACGACAAGCTAGATCATGAGAAGAAATCAATCAAAAACATGCGAATCAAAGAAAGACTCAAAATCACCAAATAGAGAGAGAAGGGCAAATGAACTCATCTTGAAGAGAACTCTTCTTTGGATTGATTTGATAATGTATCGATTCTGACCACTCATACGGATCGCATGGACACAAGATCAAAACATCTCTCTCTCTAGAACCCTATCCTCCACTAAACCTTCCCTAAGCACCTAAGCCAAAACTAGGGTTTCAAGCATGAAAGGGTTGAAGGGTGCGACCACCTCCTCCTCTATTTATAGTGGAGACTTAAACCTTCTAGAAGAGTCACCTAATGGGCTCCGTTAAGGCCCAAAACAAGCGGGTCACACACGCACGCCTCTCGAGCGCCGTCTTCATCTCCTCTTGACCTACTCAGCTTCTCCACGCCATCTTGCGCGCGAGTCGTCAAAAGTCACTAAAGCGGTATTTGGTATAATTACCAAAATACCCTTCTCGATCTTTGCAAAGACCGAGTCCCATCTTTGTGAAGCACCTCCCATGCTTCGCCACGTGTAGGTTGATCAGCGGCTCTCAACATGTCGGCAAGTCTCTCCCATCCGGCTCCCACGGAACCACCATGGCACTTGCAGGCCCAGCGCAGCAGTCAACGATCGCCGGCGCGGTTCGGTCATCCTTGTCTATTACGCACCACACTTGAGTTCATTGACCTCACCGGCATCGTCGATCGTTACGGACCTCGGCTCTCCAAGCCTAGTCCGATCATCCTCGCCGTTGACCGTCGTTGACCACCAAGCAACTTTGCACAACAATAAACAAGCAAATCGAATCAGGAATAAGTTCTTCACAACTTGACCCACGTTAGTCAAAACATGCATCATGCAACACATATGCATCAAACCCATGACTTTGACCTAACAAAACATCATCGCCACGAAGTTGGCGATGAACAAGTCGAGCAAGTCGAGCCAGCCCCTCGGGGCGGTCGATCAGCCAACCGGCCGGTCGGCCGCCACCACAGGGCGGTCGGACCGTAGAGACAACCAATTTTCAACCCTGAAAATCCGAAACCTCTGGAAACTTTAAACCAATAGAACTTTTGCTTGGGAACTCCAAAATTATGAGACCAAGTGTATTAGGATCCTCACTTGTCTACAACACCTATTTTTGGCCCAGCCCATTCGACCATTTTGGTCACGGCCGGTCTGACCGCCGCACATGGCCGGTCCGACCGATTTGGGACCGGTCGGACCACCATGCTATGGCGGTCGGACCGCCCATCGAGAATGCTGAGCGGATCTGAAACTTTGTCGAAAACCCGTGAAACGACAAACCGTTAACGCCATTGCCAATTGTCACATCATCCTAAGATCTGGAGCATATCCCCATGATATCCACAAAAACTCTTTTAAATCTCAAAAAATCTAATAAAATAATAACTTTATTAATTTTATTTTTGGTAACATACTTTGGGATGTTACAATCATTTGTGTATAGATTAACCATGTAGCCTGATCAATGTTAGTGTGAACTATATTTTATGTATGTGATGAACTAAGTGTGAATGTGGGATGACTTGTAACTTTGTGACTTTGTGAGTTGTGACTTATGAGCTAAATATGGTAAACTAAGTGTTATATTTGTGATGAACTAGTTAATGCAACTTGCTAATACCAATGTTATGTGTGGTTGCTGAAAATATGAACAATTCATGAATGTTTGCATTAAATAAACTAGTTATATGTTTTCGTTAATTTCTGGCATAAAATTTAAGGGGTTTTCATGTTCCGAAAAATATACGCGACCATATTCGTTTCAATTCATATTTGCTCTGTATTCGTATTCGATATTATTCATATCTGTATTCGTATCCGAAGTATTCGTATTAGTATCCGGATCCGGAAAAAAAAATGAAAACAGATATAGCAGAGCTATTATCCGTCTGTATCCGATCCGTTTTCACTCCTACCTATCAGTGACCTTGGGCGAGTAATCAAGTGTAGCGGACACGGGTGGAGGCCACCTATATGTATCCGAATACCTTTGAATTTTTTTAAAATAATATTATTTACAAAATATATAAATAAATAATCGATCTAAAAAATAACAAAATTTAGTTCTTATCACCAGTTAAACTAGCGACATGCTCCTGTCGCCAATTCAACTTTATATCGCTAGTTGAACTGGCGATAGGAAGTTGAATAGTAACATGTCACCAGCTCAACCGACGATAGCAAAACTGGCGACAGTAATTTAGCTATAAAAACCCTAAAAATTCACTTGAAAACTCATTTTAATTCCTGAAAAAAAAGAGGGGAGGAGAGAGAAAGAAGAAAGGTAGCGAAGCTCTGCCAGTTCGTCGCGGAGGTTCGGCCATCTTGCAATTACATTTTAAAAACTTTGTACATTATGTCAAAATATTGTCGGTTAGCAGACAAAAATAGCGACATAGAATTTAGTAAATTAGATAAATGTAGTCCAATTATGTAGTACATCATTTGAGCTATGTATGAGGTAGATAGAGCGTGATCTAAATAATATCAGTTTTATTTAGCTCCTTATTTGTGCGCGATAATTATATTGTTAATACCAAAAATTAATTTTAAATTAGGAAAATAGTATGACACGTTCTAAAATTGAAAGAAAAAATTGTAGCGGCTAATTAGGGTAGGTAGAGCCTATTTGTGTGCGGTAATTATATTGTTAATATCGAGAATTAATTTACAACCAGGAAAATAGCATCAAACATTTAAAAATTGTAAATAAAATCTGGAGCAACTAATTAGGATAAGTAGAAGCTAATTATGGTAGGTAGAGCCTAATTGAAATAATATCAGCTTTATTTAGCTCCGTAGGATAGGTAGAGCGTAATCGCAGCTTTATGACTTGTCGCATAAATTTTGTTTTATTTGTTGTTGGTAATTATTTTGCTAATGTCACTTCTTATTACCTTATTACATATTTCGTAGTATTTACGATGTATGCACTGAATTTTCGGTATGGCGGACCCAGACCACGCTGCCAAGTGGTCGCACAAGGTGCTTGACCCGGTGATTGACCTACATCATTATAGCCGCCTCAGTACCATCCTTTCCCAGAAGGGCGAGGCTTCAATTGAGCTTGACGTGTTGCAGCTGCGCACGCCCATCAGGGTATGGAGGTTGCACCCAAGCTGGGTGCCGAGGTACCTGCCATTGCGATCTTCGTGCACTCATTTATGGCCTGACTACTACGTGTGGACTAATGTTCGTTCGTAACTTGACCCAGCAGCAGATTGAGGGCAGTAGGCCTCCTTCCGCTAGCACGGATGGTGGAGGTGACGTGGGAGGATGACCAGGACCGTGGTTACAGTAAATGCGTCGAGCTTTTTCCATCGACCGAGCCCTGCCGCGGCGTTGGTGCGACCCGGTGAAGTTTGGAGACACACATGTTTCACCTTCCATGCGAGGAGATGATGTCGACGCTGCAGGACGTGAGCTTCCTGACTGGGTTGCCCTGCACAGGCTTCCCCATGGCGGTGTATGAGATCACGCCCACGTGACGCACGGAGTTCCTAGTGAGGTTCTAGGATGTGCTACCGCCGGGCAGCGATTACCATGAGTTTAGCAGCCCGCACAGGCCAACACTGAGGTGTATCTGCTAGTTCTATGTAAATCTTTGTAACTATTGTACTCTCGCATCAATTCATTTGTGAACCTTGCTGACGTGTATATGTCTACTTGCAGCCCGAGAGTATGGCGGAGGACGCACCCGACGAGACGGTGAGGAGACACTTTGAGGCCTATTTGCTGTGGCTATTTAGGTGGGGTCATGTTCCTGGTGTCCTCTGATTCTGGCGTCGATAAGCACTACATCCGCTTCACGCGTGATCTCGCGGTGGCGGTGGAGGAGATCGGCCTTACCCATGGGTCCGTGGTGCGATCTTGCGACGTACCACGCACTATGCGACTCGCACTGACCGATCCGGGATGGCTCTATTCTCTCTAGATGCCCGCTACTTTTGAAGTTGTGGTCCTTCAAGTGCTTCCAGATCGGACGTCCATAGCTGGACTTGGGAGCGTACACGATGCCACATGCAGGGGCGGCGGCGTGGACCGGCCGACTATGGGCGCGGTGTGGTGCCACCGGAGTTAGTTTCGTGAATATTTATTATTTTCTCGTAATGCAATCACATTTTTGTATGCTAAGTTTTCCTTTGGTATATTCCATAGGTGAACAACACATCGATCACCAAGTAGGGGTCGTACTCAGACTACGCCGCGGTGTTCGACCAACTAAACGGATGATCGTGTCATCTTGAGACCGTACACTCAGGAGAGGGGTCTGCGCGTGCTCGGAGGGTATCCGATCAGTGCGCGAGACTACTGTATAGATACCGTAGGGGCCTTGGTGCACAAGGTCTTCGTGGAGGAGTACTAGGTGGAAGCGGATCATGCGCCCGATTCGATCTGCGACGGCAGTCCAACCCTGGGCGCATAAATTTGTCGACCACGTCCATGGGTAAGTTCGTGCTTTAATTCTTTAGTATAATCTGTGTTACATACATACCAAATAATTATCTTGGAGTCCACAGATACACTAGGAAGGGAGTATGTGGTACTACCACCTCGACAGAGAAGATGTTCCCTTGGGTTCAGGGCTGGCTCAGCGCTTACGTCGATGTCATCTTAGAGGATGCTCATTACGACCCCAAGGAGTCTGAGTAGTACATGGAGTGAATGCGCCCGATCAGACGAGGCTTGTGTATGCAGGTTGTGGCCTTGGCCTATACGCTGAGAAGAAGGACTTCGATTTTTCCCCTCAACCCAAATCCTCGAGACCTAGGGCTCGGATTAAGGTTCTACCCAACTCCCCCGACAGTCTAGCATAAAATTTCCTGGGACAGCGGTACTAAAAATGTCATAACTTTCACTACGAAACTCAGAACAGGGTGATCTTGGTCTCTCTAGAACCATGACAAAACTTTCTACGAAAACCTAGTTGGGAAAGTCCCCTGATTCGGCCTCCTACTAAATCTTGTGTTCAGGGAAAGTTTCTGTCTCTGCAAGTCTGACAGTCAGGAAACAATGGCGGTAAAAATTCCATAACTTTTGATTAGCAACTCTAAAAATTATTTTATTTATCAACTTGGAAAGCTTACTGAATTCCTCACAAATTTCGTGTTGGGTGACCCTTTTGATTCGGGCTCTAAATAATTCCTATTGGCCAGACAAGCAATCTGCTAAAATTCGTCAGCCCTCCTGGACAGTCGCATAAGTCATAATCCGTAACTCCAAATTAGGTAATCTCGGTGCCTAAAGAAAGCTAAGACCGAGGGCTACATCTTTCTAAGAGGTGGTCAGATCAGAAAACGTACGCATCCCACTCAAAGCGGCGCCATGACCTTTGAACAAAACTATACGCTCCGGCACCAACTAGAATTGAAAAATTCCACCGATCTACCGGGAATCGAGATTACCCTTGAAGAATCGCTAGAGAATGAAGCGTCGCCGCGTGCTGGGCTCTCCTCCTCTCCCTTCTCCCTCTCCTCTTCCCCGAGATCTTCCTCCTTGGCCGGCCACCCCGGCGCTTTCTGCCTTTCTTCCAGGCGTGACAATAGGCCCATTGGGGAAGATGGGCGCCATTCTTAGGGGCGTGGTGGCGCAGGGGAGGCGCAAGAGGAGGTGGGGGTGGCGGCACAAGGGGTGGGGGCGGCTCCAAGGGGAAAAGGGGGAGAAAAGGGGTGGGATTAGGGTTTTAAGGGGTGAAATCCCCCCTTTGGCCGACCACAAGGTGGATCCCTCCTGGGCCGCGGCCCGCGGCCCAAGTTGTCGAAAATATATAAAATATTGCAAGAAAAGTGGGCACAGCATCTCTGAATGCTAGAAGCTACAGAATAAAGAAAAGAGAGCTGGCTATTATAAGCCAAAAGGTAAACCAGATGATGAATGTAATGCATCTCTTGTTGCTGATGAAAGTTATGATAGAGAAATTCTTGTTGCCTTTGTTGGATGTGCTAAGACCAATGATGAATGGATTCTTGATTCTGCATGTACCTTTCATATGTGTCCTAATAGGGACTGGTTTGCTATCTATGAACTTGTTGAAGGTGGTACTGTGTTGATGGGTGATAACACATCTTGTAAGGTTGCTGGAATTGGTTCAATTCAGATCAAGATGTTTGATGGCATTGTCAGAACTTTAACAGATGTGAGGCACATTCCAGATTTGAAAAGGAACCACATCTCTTTTAGTACTCTTGATTCTAAAGGGTGCAAGTATTCAGGTGAAGATGGAGTTTTAAAGGTATTAACATGCTCTCTTGTTGTGATGAAAGCTGATATTAAATCTGCTAATCTGTATCATCTGCGAGGTACTACAATATTAGGTAATGTTGCTGTAATTTTAAGTTAATTATTTGATTATGATGCTACTAATCTTTGGCATATGCGTCTTGGGTATATGAGTGAAATTGGTTTGGCAGGATTGAGTAAGAGTGGACTTCTTGATGGATATTGCATCGACAAGCTGAAATTTTATAAGCATTGTGTGTTTGGCAAACACAAGAGGGTGGGATTCAATACTTCAGTTCATACTACAGAAGGTATTTTGAATTATGTGTATTCTGATTTATAGGACCATCTCGCAAGATATCGCTAGAAGGTGCTAGCTATATGTTAACAATTATTGATGATTACTGTATGTGGATATCATGGGAATATGCTCCAGATCTTAGGATGATGTGACAATTGGCAATGGTGTTTACGGTTTGTCGTTTCACGAGTTTTAGACAAAGCTACGAGCATTCAGGACGGGAAGCGGTCCGGCCGGTCCTAGCACGGCGGTCCGCCAGGTCCCAAATCGGTCGGACCGGCCATGTCGTGATCGGACCGGTGTGACCTAAAAGTGGTCAAAGCAATTTGGGCCAAAAATAGGTGTTGTAGGCAAGTGAGGGATCCCAATGCACTTGGTCTCATAATTTTGGAGTCTCTAGTAAAAGTTCTATTCGTTTTAATTTCGAGAAGGTTTGAATTTGGGGCATGAATTTCGGCTAAGTCCCTAGGGGTGGTCAGGCCAGCTCACGAGGCGGTCAAGCCGTAAGAAGCGATCGGCCGCTCACATGGAGTTTGTCGGGCCGGTATTGACTTGAGCGTCGGCCAACCGTGGCGATGTTGTTTTGTTAGGTCAAAGTCATTGATATCGTGGCATATGGTTTGCATGATGCATGTTTTGACTAACATGGGTCAAGTTGTGAAGAACTTGTTCCGAATCGTGTTTGCTTGTCTATGGTTGTGCGGGTTGCTTGGTGGTCAGCGACGGTCAGCGGTGAGGAGGATCGGGACTAGACTTGAAGAGTTGAGGTCCAGAACGATTGACGATGCCGGGTGAGGTCAATGACTCAAGCGTGACACAAGATGGATAAGGGTGACCTATTGGCAAATCCATGGCGCATGGTGAAGCGGTTTAGGTCAAAAGTTAAAGATGGCGCTTTGCGAAGCGTGCGTGTGTGACCCGTTTGTTAGTGGGCCTTAACGGGAGCCCAATTGAGTCAAACCCTAGAGAGTTCTAGGCCTCCACTATAAATAGGAGGAGGTGGTGGCTGCACCCCTCTCTCTCGCTATTTTTCACCTCTTTTGTTGTCTTCAAACCCTAATTGGCTTAGGGGGAGTTGAGGTGGAGGCTAGGGCTTTTCATGGTTTGAGAAGAATTTCGTGATCTTGATTGACCACTGATCCATGATGGTGTGGGTGTAATCCAGCAAGCGATCACGTTCTTAATCTATGCAAGGTTTGCTTGAGATAAGTCTCTTTTCGTTCTTGCTTTCAATTTAGTGATTTTAGGGCTTTCTTTGATCCAGCGGGTTTGTGATTGATTCTTTCCGTGAATTAGCTTGCTTGTGATATGTATGAATCTATCTAGCATCATCTTGATCATCAATCTCTCACGAACAAGCATTAGGATCAAGTTTCGTTCTTGCGGTTTAGACCTTCTATTAATCAATTGGTAATTGCTCAGGATCTATCCAGAATTATCATAATATTCGATTGGAATAGGTCCTCAATAGCATATAGAAGGTGTGTGCAAAGTTTCATAAAGTTTGGAGTTGAGAATCAAAAGTTTGACCTAATTGCAACCGTCGTCGAAAATTTGTTTTTCTTTGTTGCGGATCGGTTACGGAGTCGGCGGTCGGACCGCGTCATCACCGATCGAGGCCGATTTTGGGCGGTCCGGCCGCCCGATATATTACGGTCGGACCGCGACAATCGGTCCAACCATTGAGTCAGTCGAGACCGCCGATGCTATTGTGATTCCTTAATCCTAGTTGTTTTGTTATTTTGCTTAGGGATTTAATTGGATTCAATACTAGTCTTCATTTGTCTTGGTATATTGATCTTCATAGCTTCATCATAGCTATTGGAGTGAAATTGTGTTGAATTCATAATTTGTAAAAAGTGGCGTGCTCCTATTCACCCCCTCTAGTCGCCTTTTCGGTCCAACAAGTGGTATCGAGCAGGTTAGTTCACTCTTGATCTTAGCAGTCCAGCGAACTTTAAGCGATGGATAAGTTTTCTACTAAACGCATATCTTGATGGGCACGACTATGCCCATTGGAAGAATCGTATCTGAGTCTTTCTTGAGCGAGGACAAGCTATTTGGGATGTTGTTAGAGCCAGCTTGTTATTCTGAAATTGCAACACACTTGGCGATTCTTGTGGCAAACAACAACAAAGCTAAAAATCTTTTATATGGTGCACTTGGTAGACAAGAATATGATCGCATTTGCAATCTTACCACTGCGCATGAAATTTGGAACACTCTCGAAACATATCATGAGGTTCGTCCCAAATCAAAAGGTCGTAAGCAGTTTACAAGCGTGAATACAATAAATTGAGATCGTCACGGAGAGAGCATCGATGACATTTCGATCGCTTTAATAAAGTAATTAATCAAATGAAAGCTGCGATATTGAATATTCTCAATCTGAAAATGCCACCCATCTCTTGTTTGCAATCAACACCAAGAAATGGGAGATGAAGGCTCTTGCTATAGAGGAAAATGTTGATCTTTCAAGTCTTACTTTAGAATTGCTTTATAGTAAACTCAAGACTCATGAAATTAAAGAGTTGATCATCCTAAGAAAGACAACATGGCATTGATAGTGATCCTCTCAAAAGGTCTTGATGGTACTCTTGAATCTTCTTACGATTTTCATTTACTTGCTTATGCGATTTACGAGGAGGAGCTTGAAAGTATTCTGAGACGAGTTAGCTCTCCTAGCTAAAAAATTTACGGGCCTACAATAATGTGAGAAACAAAAGAGAGGTGGTCGGTGACATTCTATGAATGTGGTGAGCTCAATCATATCAGGAAAATTGCCCCAAGGTGAAAGGTAAGAGCAATCATAAGGAAGAAAAGTCGACTTGGAAGAAGCCTCCTTTCAACAAATCAAGATATGAGGCTAATAAGCTTGTGAAGGCGCTCACAGGGTCCTTGCAGCTTTTGAGGATCAATCCTTGGCGATGTGGATTAGGGAGTGAGGAGGACAAGGAGGAGGAGATCCTCAAGGCAAAAGAAAGGGAAGGCCAAGGACTTCAGGCATGTGCTTCATAGGCGACAGCGACATTGATGATAATGAGGTATCTTTTTCTTATGATGAGCTTTACGCTAAATATGATTCTATAGTTGAGCAATTGTTTAGTCAAGATGAAGCGCTAGAATTTGTCATGACAAAAATAAGAAATTAGAGTCAAAGATTAACAAGCTGAAAATAGAGCTTAAAAATGCTAAGACTCTTGAACTGATGAATGTTTATCTTGCCATGCTATGCATTGAAATTACCAAGTTACAATCTGCTCATAATATTTACGTACAACAACTTGAGAATGCTAGATCTGAACTAAATGAAATTAAAAGTGCTCCTTGTGAAAAATGTTTAGAATCTAGTAAATTGATTGCTTTTGATGTGTTTGATTCTAGCCCTTGCACTTCATGTTTAGAAAAGAGCGTGAAATCAAAGATATCTTAGAAATTTAGAGTCAAATATGCTAAGCTTAAGGACAATATTGAAAATACTACTTGTGCTTCTTGTTAAAGCTCTTAAGCTTGAAATTGCTTTATATAAGGAGAAATCTATGGATAAAACTTGTGATGCTTGTGTTAACTTGAGAAAGAAAATGCTTACCTTCATGATACCTTAGAAATTTTCTAAAGGTAAGAAACAATTAAACATGATTCTTGACAAGTCTAAAACTCCTTATAAGAAGCAAGGTTTAAGATTCAATTCTTTTCAAGACAATTCAAACCCAAAAGTCAATCATGTCTTGGAAAAGGTTTAATTGAATTCAAAACCCAACTTGCAAAAACATCTTTTAAATCTGCGAGTTTTGCCCAACCTTGTATTAATTCAAGTGGTGCTTCCTCTAGTGGTACCAAGTACCATTGCACTTATTGTAAGAAAAGTGGGCATTTGATTGAATTCATTAGCGTAGGTTGAAAAATGATAGGAAAAATCTTGATAGAATTTCATTCGGGCAACCTAGAGTTTTTATGAGACATGGTAACAGAAAGGAATAAACACGGATTAGGATTTTTCTCACATGCTAATCATTATGTTTCTACATATCATAATTCCCATGTTCTTGATTTGTAGGTCACGGCCATTTGGTGGTCACCGTCGCCAGATTTGTCGCCGGTCGGCCGCCTTGACTGTATGCCGTCGGAGCCGCCCTGAGCGATTTAAATCCATGTTAATTTAAACATTGCTTATAACGAATTCTAGATAAAATCAAGGATAGTACTTACGGTTTGTATACTCCTTTCGGGCGTGTGTCTCGATACTAGATTCCTAAATCTTGTTTATCTAACTTGATGTTGAGACACATCGTTCTTACATTCCTTTATTTTTAGGATTACTGCGGAAAGGGGAAGAACACGTGGTTCGTTGACTCAGGTGTTCACGCCACATGACCAGGAAACTCAAGATGGTTCACCTCTTTCACGCAGACAGCGGTGATGACTTCATCACTTTTGGAGATGATACACAAGGGTGAATTGAAGGAGCAGGATCAATTAGGGTGAACAACAAATTCATCCTAAAGGATGTCGCTTTTGTGGACAAGCTTAGGTATAATCTCCTTTACGTATCTCGACTTCTTGATGATGGCTATGAGGTATTTTTAAGAAAAATGCTTGTCGTGTGCTTGATTCTACTAGTGAGCTTGTGTTTGGAATATCTAGAGTTGGTAGAATTTTTGGGTGATTTTCATAATCTCTTCTTTGGATCTCTTAAATGTTTGCTTACATCTTCTTGATTTACGTTTGTGCACAGCGGTTGGGGCACATTGGTTTTGATCATCGACACGAGTTAGCAACCTTGATCTCTGAGAGGTTTGCCCAAACTCAAAGGCATCAAGGATCTTTGTATGTGCTCCACATAGGCATGGCAAATAAGTTGCCGCCTCACACCCATACGTGACTATGGTTATGGTAGCGGACGGGACGGTTGCTTCATTTGAATCTTATTGGTCATGCTAGAGTCCGTCGGTTGGTGGAAAATGGTATATTCTAGTCATAGTCGATGATCTTTCAAGATATACTTGGGTGTTCTTTCTTACTTCAAAAGATGAAGCTTTTGGTTATTTTCATGACCTTGTTCTTCGTTTGGCTTGAGCTTCTGGTGCCTTGAGGCGATTAGCGATGATAATGTACGGAGTTCAAAAATGCCTCTTTGCTTCTTTTGTCTTTGGCGTGGTATTGAGCATCAGTTCTCCTCTCCACACGTCCCTCAACAAAATGGCGTGGTGGAAAGGAAGAATAGGACCTTAGTCGAAATGGCTAGGGCGATGCTAGATGAGTATAGCACAGGGAGATTTTGGGCGAAGCTATTGCTCTGACTTGCCATATTGCAAATCGTGTCTTTTGAGACCCTCTTTAGGCAAGACTTCTTATGAGCTTCGTTTTGGTAGAAAACCCTCATTTAGCATTTTAGTCTTTGGATCAAAATATTTTATTCTTAAGGCAGAACTTAGATAAATTTGAATCAAGAACTTTTGATGGGATATTTAGGGTTATCTGCACATTCGAGGGTTTCGGGTTTTTAATCTGAGGTGACCTTATTCGGAGACTTGTAATGTCACTTTTGATGAGACTAGCCACAGGCTAGATCAATTACTCTGAGATGATTCTGGTGTGAAGAGCATTTTTGTGGAGGAAGATGGCAGCGAGACTAATATCATTCCCTCATCATTTCTTCTTTGGCGCCCATATTGATACAAGAACATGCTCGTCTACTTCACCTTGATTGAGGCTCTGTTTGCATCATCATCATCGATGATACTGCGGAGGTCGAAGAAGCGATATCTCACGGGGCGCTCCGCCGCATTGAAGCGGCATCCTCGGATCGGATAATAGGTAATCTACATGAGTGAGTCACTCGCTCGGGTATAATGATCCAAATCTCTACTCTCATTCGGCTTTTATTGCTTCTTTGAACCCCACGATATATCACATGCTTTATCGATTCTAGTGGGTAAATGTCATGCATGAGGAGTTAGAGAATTTTGAAAGAAACAAAGTTTGGAACTTAGTAGAACCTCCTAGTGGTCATAATGTTATAGGAACCATTTGGGTGTTCAAGAATAAACAAGGTGAGGATGGTTACGTGGTTAGAAACAAGGCGATTGGTATATCGGGGTTTGACCAAGTTGAGGTTTAGATTTTGATGAGACATTTGCTCTGTTGCTAGACTAGAAGCCATTAAGTATTTTGCTCGCATTTCTTTGCATCAAAGGTTTTAAATTATATCAAATGGATGTTAAAAGTGCATTTTAAATGGTTTCATAGAGGAGGAAGTGCATGTTAAGCAACCCCTGGTTTTGAGGATCCCAAGTATCCAAATCGTGTTTTCAAGCTATCTAAAGCATTGTATGGTCTTAAACAAGCCCTAGAGCACAGTATGATAGACTTAAGACCTTCTTGCTTAAAAATAATTTTGAGATGGGTAAAGTGGATAAAACTCTATTCATTCTTAGGCGTGACAATGACTTCACCTTGCTCAAATTTATGTGGATGATATTATTTTGGTGGTTCCTCTAATGCTCTTGTTTCCGACTTTTACGAGACTATGTCGAGGGAATTTGAGATGAGTATGATGGGAGAGCTTAATTACTTTTGGGACTTCAAATCAAGCAATGCAAGGAAGGAACTTTCATCCATCGGACAAAGTACACTAAAGATCTACTCAAGCGCTTCAACATGGGTGGTTGCAAGCCAATTTCCACTCCCATGGCAACCTCATTGTTTTGGATCCGGATGAGGAAGGAGAAGTCGTGGATCAGCGCAATCTGTGACATGATCGTCTCTCTTACGTATTTGTGGCCTCAAGACCGGACATTCACTTCACGGTATGTCTTTGTGCAAGATTTGAGCGTCTCAGAGAACTTCCCATCGCCAAGCCGTTAAGCGCATATTCAGGTATTTACACTCTACTCTCTTATATGGCATTTGGTATTCTGCTCTTGACTTTGTCCATTAGGGGTTTTGATTACGATTTTGCGGTGTCGGTTAGATAGGAAGAGTACCTCGAGCACTGTCACTTCCTAGGCACTTCTCTTGTATCTTGGTCTTCTAGGCGGTCTTACATTGCACAATCCACTTCTTTGAAGCGGAGTATGTAGGCTGCTTGCTAGTTCTTTGTAGCGATTTTGTGGATGGCGTCCACTTTGAAAGATTATGGGTTAAACTTTGCTAGTGTTCCTCTTTTACGTGATAACATACGCTATTAATATTGCTAAAAACCCGATTGCAACATTCTAGGACTAAGCACATAGACATTAGCTTTCACTTCCTTAAAGATCATGTTGAAAAAGGAGATATTATGATGCATTTCGTAGAGTCAGAAGCTCAATTGTGAGATATTCTCACCAAGCCTTTATATCAAACGGGTTTTCCACCTTGAGAAGCGAGTTAGGGGTAATTTATCCCTATGGGTTGGTTTGAGGGAGTTTGATCTTTTCTAATCTTTCCTTGTTCTTTTGATCTTTTATTGTTTTTTTACGAACTTAGTGATCTTTTGAACTTTTTAGGTTTTTAGGCTTTTATTGCATCTCATTGTATCATATTGCATTCATATGAAAAATACATCAAGTGGTTTGAAAAATCCAAAAGATGCATTGTAATATAAAATTTTACCTTATCTTTTAAAATTGATGAAGCTTTGCCTATTACCCTTTGGAGCTCTAGTACTTCAATTCGTGCTCAATGTCATGTTCAGTTCTTTGACTTGCTAGAATTATCATGCTTTTACATGTGTAGCTAAGTCTTTGCTATATGAGCTAGAACTTTAAAACAACTCGAACTAAGAAATTGCAATTTGTGGATGTTTTAGCGAGTGCGCAATTAGTGCTCCTCTTGTGACATTGGCCTGTCGAATTGCTTTGTTAGCTATTTGATCTAAAATTGACCATTACTTGAGCTTGTGTGTTCTTGAGATTCTAAAGCTGCTCATGTGAAAAATAAAAATCAAGATTGTCTTATGCTTAAATTGTGCCAAACTATTCTTACGAGGCCTTGTCAAATGACATGAACTTGGAGATAGTTTGATGAACGAACGATCTCATGGGGGTGCTTATCGAAATGACATGAACCTCAAGATTTGTCATACAGTAGAAGCTTAGAAAGAGTTTGTGGATGGCTCCTAGTCGGGATCTTCTTTACTAAGATATACCTTTAATCAACTTACAGTGAAGCTTAGGATGAGTTTGTGGATGGTTCCTAGTCGAGGATCTTGTCACTAAGTTAGATCATTAGTCAACTTCAATATTCAATGCATATGAGAAAAATATTGACAAATGGGCATTTACAAAAGATTGAGCGAAATGATTCAATCTGGGACTGATTGACTCTTAATGTGGTCTTTGTTAGATTTTGATCTCACTTTGACATGGCCAATTTCACTTTAGGATCCTGTTGATGAACTTCTTTGAATTTGAGCGTTGCTTAAATTGATCAAATCTTGCTTTACTTTTGAGCCGTTGTGCTTAGCTTTGATATACATGTCTTACCATGATTTTGCTAGTATTGTCGGGCTTGATATCTTTGTTGTGCAATATTAGAAATACTAGCTAGCTCTTTTGGGTAATCTCCAAAGCTTTTTGAAATCAAAAATTGAAAAATACAAAAATGAAGCCACTCCATTGCACTTCATGCATACTCCTCTTTATGCTTCTTTTGTTTCTGCTTCTTCATTTATTCTATATTTGTTATCTCTGGATGAGAGGAAGGCGTGATTCCTTGATGAATCCATTGTCAAAGGGGAGAAGATGTGTTAATGAGAAGATATTTCATTGTTGAGGAGAAGATTATACAAAGGAGGAGAAATTGAAAATTTGAAAATTTACGAAATTTGAGGATCATAGTGAGGGGGAGTTCTTGAGTTGCATTATTATTGTCTTATTGAATATTCTGAACTTGAATTGCATTCTTTCATCCTCACAATGATCATAGGTCAATTGAACAATTGTTCTTTCATATTGATCTCATGTGAGAATTTTGACCCTTTTTGGAAATCAAAGTTTTTATGCTTTCCTTTGCCTTGTCTCACATGCCTATACTATTACGATGCGGTTTGGTCATTTACATTGCTTTTTCTTGCTTATGGACCAAGTTGTGCCCTTGTCGCAGCTGCGAGTAAACTTCGTTTTCAAACCTCTTACTTAATTTTACGGATAATTGCCAATGTGTTCATCAAGGGAGATTGTGGATATCATGGGAATATGCTCGGATCTTAGGATGATATGACAATTGGTAATGGTGTTTTACGGTTTATCGTTTCACGAGTTTTCGACAAAGCTCATCGGCATTACAGGCGGGCGGTCCGGCCGATCCTAACCGCGGCCAGTCCCAGGTCCCAAATCGGTCGGGCCGGCCATGTGCGTGATCGGACCAGTGTATGACCTAAAAGTGGTCAAAGCAATTTGGGCCAAAATAGGTGTTGTAGGCAAGTGAGGATCCCAATGCACTTGGTCTCATAATTTTGGAGTCTCGGTAAGAAGTTCTATTCGTTTTAATTTCGGAAGATTTGAATTTGGGGCATGAATTTGGCTAAGTCCCTAGGGCGGTCGGCCGCTCGATGAGGACATCCCAACCTTCAATGACCATGCTCTGAGAAGATCATCTCGCGACCAAGATATTCTCAAGGACAAACAATATCAAGGACCAATCACGAAGGCGTGCTAAAAAATACTTGATCGGTGAGCGCTAACTTAGAACTTATTCGGATCTCAATAACTTAGTAGTGCTTCAATGTCCTCTTCTTTGATTGAACTCGAGTGCATTGGAGAGGAACAAGGAGGTCGAGAAAACCAATGAGTTTTGCAATCATTATCTGCATGAATTATAATGTTTCCAGCCAGGCATACACGAGCATTGGATAGTTTGTCAAGTCTATTTTCCTCGCTTCAAACCGTGCATTATTTGGAGTTGTGTAATGAAAGTTATGATCATTTTAGTAACAGTTTGCACATGCTGATAAATGCTGCGCGAAAACTGAAGTCTTCTTAAGTGCTTGCACACCAACCAGGAACGTTTCACTATGCCTATCCTATATGGATGGAAAGATAATCAAGTCTATTTTCACCTCCAACAAGCGGTTCGTCATTTGGACTTCCGAGGAGAGTTATTGCTATTTTACTAGAGATTGCGCATAAGTTGAGCGAGCGCGCGAGAAGCAGAAGACTCCTTGAATGCTTCAACAGTTGGCCTTCCACCTTCAAACGTGGTGACTTATGTTCATACCCAGCTAGGAGGTTGTTCCTAGTATATATACCCCTCTACTCCCATCCATGGAGGTACTTTTGATATTTCAATGTTTAGCCGCATCATTTGGTATCAAGCCCCACTAAAACCACTTTTTCTTGTGTTGATATTATTTGCTATCCTGTTTTACCAAACCTTTGATTCGTGTCCTTCTTGTTTCAATCGCTTGACCACATCCAAGGTTGTGTTGCGGTTGTCAAAATTGCCACTCTTGCACTCTTCACGTATCAGTTGTGTAGTTTCTGACACTTGATCCATTGAGTTTAGCCACAAGCCCCATAAGAACATTGGTGAGTAAGAGGTGAGGTTGTGTGATTCCACAAATATTACCTATTCCACTTTCTCTTCGCTAACATGGCGGGTTCCAACGAAAGTGTACATGGGGAAAATCATGAAGGAGATGAACAACCAATCCACGAGCCGAGATGCAACAATTCGTGATCTGTTTTAGGCCATGGGACGGATGCTCAATGAACGCCTTCCGTCGGTGGTGGTGGGGTCTCGTCAACCTAACCTGCTTTGTTGATCAAGGTGAAGCCGTGATGAGAACTTCGATGGGAGCTGCTGCTAATGGCGGCTTCCACGACTAGCAAGATCTTAGTCGGGGTGATGGGCGAGGCGGTGCCCATCGTGGCGGCGGCACACCGCACATATTCTGCGGCATGGGGAGGTGCTCACGGTCGTGGTTTTGGCCACCGTGTGCGCTTCCATGACCAATATGTGCATGGCGGTCGCGGTATGGAGAAGAATATGATGACAACGATGAAGCTTTGCGAGATCATGATGGCTACGGACAGCATCCACCCCACATCGTGGTGCGCCCATGGTGAGGAGGGCGACATCGAGTCGCCGTGAAAGGGATGATCCTGATAATATTGCTCGGATCAAGTTGGCGTCCCTAAATTCAAGGAATAGAAGACCACGATGCTTATCTTGATTGGGAAGAACAATGTGATCGATTTTTCGTATCCATAATCTCTCCGATCAAAGCGGGTAAATCTTGCCTCGATTGAATTCTCGAGTTATGCTCTCACTTGGTGGAATCAAATGCAACAAAATCGGCTACAATCGGGCGTGGTCATATCAATACTTGGGTGAAATGAAGCAAGTGATGAGAAGGCGCTTTGTGCCTTCAAGCTACCAGCGTGACCTTAATAGGTTGCAAGCGTTAAGACAAGGGTCTAAAGCGGTGGGCGAGTACTATAAAGAAATGGAATTACTCTTGATCCGTCTTTGGGATTCGAGAGGATCTTTGAATCAAGATGGCAAGATTTTTGCATGGTCTAAATAATGAAATTTCATATTTTGTTGAGATGTTTCCTTATAACAATCGC